>JABYQQ010000029.1:0-463161 GCA_022605405.1 Earliella scabrosa
TCAACCCTCGCACACTAACGCTCTATCCCTTCGACTCTAACAAGTTTACCCAACGCTCTAGACCCTCGCCCTCTAACTCGTTTACCCAACACCTCAACCCGTAACACCCCAACCCTCGTCCCTAACGCTTCAAACTCTACACGTTAACCCAGCACTCTAACGTCGCACGCTAACACTCTAGCGTCGTCCCTAAACGTCACCCTGACACTTCAACTCGTCCCTAACACGTCAACCCAACGCTCTGACCCTCGTCCTTAACGCTTCAACCTCGCACACTAACGCTCTAGCCCTTCGACTCTAACACGTTTACCCAACGCTCTAGCCCTCGCCCTCTAACTCGTTTACCCAACACCTCAACCCGTAACACCCCAACCCTCGTCCCTAACGCTTCAACTCTACACGTTAACCCAGCACTCTAACGTCGCACGCTAACACTCTAGCCGTCGTCCCTAACACGTCACCCTGACACTTCAACTCGTCCCTAACACGTCAACCCAACGCTCTGACCCTCGTCCTTAACGCTTCAACCCTCGCACACTAACGCTCTAGCCCTTCGACTCTAACACGTTTACCCAACGCTCTAGCCCTCGCCCTCTAACTCGTTTACCCAACACCTCAACCCGTAACACCCCAACCCTCGTCCCTAACGCTTCAACTCTACACGTTAACCCAGCACTCTAACGTCGCACGCTAACACTCTAGCCGTCGTCCCTAACACGTCACCCTGACACTTCAACTCGTCCCTAACACGTCAACCCAACGCTCTGACCCTCGTCCTTAACGCTTCAACCCTCGCACACTAACGCTCTAGCCCTTCGACTCTAACACGTTTACCCAACGCTCTAGCCCTCGCCCTCTAACTCGTTTACCCAACACCTCAACCCGTAACACCCCAACCCTCGTCCCTAACGCTTCAACTCTACACGTTAACCCAGCACTCTAACGTCGCACGCTAACACTCTAGCCGTCGTCCCTAACACGTCACCCTGACACTTCAACTCGTCCCTAACACGTCAACCCAACGCTCTGACCCTCGTCCTTAACGCTTCAACCCTCGCACACTAACGCTCTAGCCCTTCGACTCTAACACGTTTACCCAACGCTCTAGCCCTCGCCCTCTAACTCGTTTACCCAACACCTCAACCCGTAACACCCCAACCCTCGTCCCTAACGCTTCAACTCTACACGTTAACCCAGCACTCTAACGTCGCACGCTAACACTCTAGCCGTCGTCCCTAACACGTCACCCTGACACTTCAACTCGTCCCTAACACGTCAACCCAACGCTCTGACCCTCGTCCTTAACGCTTCAACCCTCGCACACTAACGCTCTAGCCCTTCGACTCTAACACGTTTACCCAACGCTCTAGCCCTCGCCCTCTAACTCGTTTACCCAACACCTCAACCCGTAACACCCCAACCCTCGTCCCTAACGCTTCAACTCTACACGTTAACCCAGCACTCTAACGTCGCACGCTAACACTCTAGCCGTCGTCCCTAACACGTCACCCTGACACTTCAACTCGTCCCTAACACGTCAACCCAACGCTCTGACCCTCGTCCTTAACGCTTCAACCCTCGCACACTAACGCTCTAGCCCTTCGACTCTAACACGTTTACCCAACGCTCTAGCCCTCGCCCTCTAACTCGTTTACCCAACACCTCAACCCGTAACACCCCAACCCTCGTCCCTAACGCTTCAACTCTACACGTTAACCCAGCACTCTAACGTCGCACGCTAACACTCTAGCCGTCGTCCCTAACACGTCACCCTGACACTTCAACTCGTCCCTAACACGTCAACCCAACGCTCTGACCCTCGTCCTTAACGCTTCAACCCTCGCACACTAACGCTCTAGCCCTTCGACTCTAACACGTTTACCCAACGCTCTAGCCCTCGCCCTCTAACTCGTTTACCCAACACCTCAACCCGTAACACCCCAACCCTCGTCCCTAACGCTTCAACTCTACACGTTAACCCAGCACTCTAACGTCGCACGCTAACACTCTAGCCGTCGTCCCTAACACGTCACCCTGACACTTCAACTCGTCCCTAACACGTCAACCCAACGCTCTGACCCTCGTCCTTAACGCTTCAACCCTCGCACACTAACGCTCTAGCCCTTCGACTCTAACACGTTTACCCAACGCTCTAGCCCTCGCCCTCTAACTCGTTTACCCAACACCTCAACCCGTAACACCCCAACCCTCGTCCCTAACGCTTCAACTCTACACGTTAACCCAGCACTCTAACGTCGCACGCTAACACTCTAGCCGTCGTCCCTAACACGTCACCCTGACACTTCAACTCGTCCCTAACACGTCAACCCAACGCTCTGACCCTCGTCCTTAACGCTTCAACCCTCGCACACTAACGCTCTAGCCCTTCGACTCTAACACGTTTACCCAACGCTCTAGCCCTCGCCCTCTAACTCGTTTACCCAACACCTCAACCCGTAACACCCCAACCCTCGTCCCTAACGCTTCAACTCTACACGTTAACCCAGCACTCTAACGTCGCACGCTAACACTCTAGCCGTCGTCCCTAACACGTCACCCTGACACTTCAACTCGTCCCTAACACGTCAACCCAACGCTCTGACCCTCGTCCTTAACGCTTCAACCCTCGCACACTAACGCTCTAGCCCTTCGACTCTAACACGTTTACCCAACGCTCTAGCCCTCGCCCTCTAACTCGTTTACCCAACACCTCAACCCGTAACACCCCAACCCTCGTCCCTAACGCTTCAACTCTACACGTTAACCCAGCACTCTAACGTCGCACGCTAACACTCTAGCCGTCGTCCCTAACACGTCACCCTGACACTTCAACTCGTCCCTAACACGTCAACCCAACGCTCTGACCCTCGTCCTTAACGCTTCAACCCTCGCACACTAACGCTCTAGCCCTTCGACTCTAACACGTTTACCCAACGCTCTAGCCCTCGCCCTCTAACTCGTTTACCCAACACCTCAACCCGTAACACCCCAACCCTCGTCCCTAACGCTTCAACTCTACACGTTAACCCAGCACTCTAACGTCGCACGCTAACACTCTAGCCGTCGTCCCTAACACGTCACCCTGACACTTCAACTCGTCCCTAACACGTCAACCCAACGCTCTGACCCTCGTCCTTAACGCTTCAACCCTCGCACACTAACGCTCTAGCCCTTCGACTCTAACACGTTTACCCAACGCTCTAGCCCTCGCCCTCTAACTCGTTTACCCAACACCTCAACCCGTAACACCCCAACCCTCGTCCCTAACGCTTCAACTCTACACGTTAACCCAGCACTCTAACGTCGCACGCTAACACTCTAGCCGTCGTCCCTAACACGTCACCCTGACACTTCAACTCGTCCCTAACACGTCAACCCAACGCTCTGACCCTCGTCCTTAACGCTTCAACCCTCGCACACTAACGCTCTAGCCCTTCGACTCTAACACGTTTACCCAACGCTCTAGCCCTCGCCCTCTAACTCGTTTACCCAACACCTCAACCCGTAACACCCCAACCCTCGTCCCTAACGCTTCAACTCTACACGTTAACCCAGCACTCTAACGTCGCACGCTAACACTCTAGCCGTCGTCCCTAACACGTCACCCTGACACTTCAACTCGTCCCTAACACGTCAACCCAACGCTCTGACCCTCGTCCTTAACGCTTCAACCCTCGCACACTAACGCTCTAGCCCTTCGACTCTAACACGTTTACCCAACGCTCTAGCCCTCGCCCTCTAACTCGTTTACCCAACACCTCAACCCGTAACACCCCAACCCTCGTCCCTAACGCTTCAACTCTACACGTTAACCCAGCACTCTAACGTCGCACGCTAACACTCTAGCCGTCGTCCCTAACACGTCACCCTGACACTTCAACTCGTCCCTAACACGTCAACCCAACGCTCTGACCCTCGTCCTTAACGCTTCAACCCTCGCACACTAACGCTCTAGCCCTTCGACTCTAACACGTTTACCCAACGCTCTAGCCCTCGCCCTCTAACTCGTTTACCCAACACCTCAACCCGTAACACCCCAACCCTCGTCCCTAACGCTTCAACTCTACACGTTAACCCAGCACTCTAACGTCGCACGCTAACACTCTAGCCGTCGTCCCTAACACGTCACCCTGACACTTCAACTCGTCCCTAACACGTCAACCCAACGCTCTGACCCTCGTCCTTAACGCTTCAACCCTCGCACACTAACGCTCTAGCCCTTCGACTCTAACACGTTTACCCAACGCTCTAGCCCTCGCCCTCTAACTCGTTTACCCAACACCTCAACCCGTAACACCCCAACCCTCGTCCCTAACGCTTCAACTCTACACGTTAACCCAGCACTCTAACGTCGCACGCTAACACTCTAGCCGTCGTCCCTAACACGTCACCCTGACACTTCAACTCGTCCCTAACACGTCAACCCAACGCTCTGACCCTCGTCCTTAACGCTTCAACCCTCGCACACTAACGCTCTAGCCCTTCGACTCTAACACGTTTACCCAACGCTCTAGCCCTCGCCCTCTAACTCGTTTACCCAACACCTCAACCCGTAACACCCCAACCCTCGTCCCTAACGCTTCAACTCTACACGTTAACCCAGCACTCTAACGTCGCACGCTAACACTCTAGCCGTCGTCCCTAACACGTCACCCTGACACTTCAACTCGTCCCTAACACGTCAACCCAACGCTCTGACCCTCGTCCTTAACGCTTCAACCCTCGCACACTAACGCTCTAGCCCTTCGACTCTAACACGTTTACCCAACGCTCTAGCCCTCGCCCTCTAACTCGTTTACCCAACACCTCAACCCGTAACACCCCAACCCTCGTCCCTAACGCTTCAACTCTACACGTTAACCCAGCACTCTAACGTCGCACGCTAACACTCTAGCCGTCGTCCCTAACACGTCACCCTGACACTTCAACTCGTCCCTAACACGTCAACCCAACGCTCTGACCCTCGTCCTTAACGCTTCAACCCTCGCACACTAACGCTCTAGCCCTTCGACTCTAACACGTTTACCCAACGCTCTAGCCCTCGCCCTCTAACTCGTTTACCCAACACCTCAACCCGTAACACCCCAACCCTCGTCCCTAACGCTTCAACTCTACACGTTAACCCAGCACTCTAACGTCGCACGCTAACACTCTAGCCGTCGTCCCTAACACGTCACCCTGACACTTCAACTCGTCCCTAACACGTCAACCCAACGCTCTGACCCTCGTCCTTAACGCTTCAACCCTCGCACACTAACGCTCTAGCCCTTCGACTCTAACACGTTTACCCAACGCTCTAGCCCTCGCCCTCTAACTCGTTTACCCAACACCTCAACCCGTAACACCCCAACCCTCGTCCCTAACGCTTCAACTCTACACGTTAACCCAGCACTCTAACGTCGCACGCTAACACTCTAGCCGTCGTCCCTAACACGTCACCCTGACACTTCAACTCGTCCCTAACACGTCAACCCAACGCTCTGACCCTCGTCCTTAACGCTTCAACCCTCGCACACTAACGCTCTAGCCCTTCGACTCTAACACGTTTACCCAACGCTCTAGCCCTCGCCCTCTAACTCGTTTACCCAACACCTCAACCCGTAACACCCCAACCCTCGTCCCTAACGCTTCAACTCTACACGTTAACCCAGCACTCTAACGTCGCACGCTAACACTCTAGCCGTCGTCCCTAACACGTCACCCTGACACTTCAACTCGTCCCTAACACGTCAACCCAACGCTCTGACCCTCGTCCTTAACGCTTCAACCCTCGCACACTAACGCTCTAGCCCTTCGACTCTAACACGTTTACCCAACGCTCTAGCCCTCGCCCTCTAACTCGTTTACCCAACACCTCAACCCGTAACACCCCAACCCTCGTCCCTAACGCTTCAACTCTACACGTTAACCCAGCACTCTAACGTCGCACGCTAACACTCTAGCCGTCGTCCCTAACACGTCACCCTGACACTTCAACTCGTCCCTAACACGTCAACCCAACGCTCTGACCCTCGTCCTTAACGCTTCAACCCTCGCACACTAACGCTCTAGCCCTTCGACTCTAACACGTTTACCCAACGCTCTAGCCCTCGCCCTCTAACTCGTTTACCCAACACCTCAACCCGTAACACCCCAACCCTCGTCCCTAACGCTTCAACTCTACACGTTAACCCAGCACTCTAACGTCGCACGCTAACACTCTAGCCGTCGTCCCTAACACGTCACCCTGACACTTCAACTCGTCCCTAACACGTCAACCCAACGCTCTGACCCTCGTCCTTAACGCTTCAACCCTCGCACACTAACGCTCTAGCCCTTCGACTCTAACACGTTTACCCAACGCTCTAGCCCTCGCCCTCTAACTCGTTTACCCAACACCTCAACCCGTAACACCCCAACCCTCGTCCCTAACGCTTCAACTCTACACGTTAACCCAGCACTCTAACGTCGCACGCTAACACTCTAGCCGTCGTCCCTAACACGTCACCCTGACACTTCAACTCGTCCCTAACACGTCAACCCAACGCTCTGACCCTCGTCCTTAACGCTTCAACCCTCGCACACTAACGCTCTAGCCCTTCGACTCTAACACGTTTACCCAACGCTCTAGCCCTCGCCCTCTAACTCGTTTACCCAACACCTCAACCCGTAACACCCCAACCCTCGTCCCTAACGCTTCAACTCTACACGTTAACCCAGCACTCTAACGTCGCACGCTAACACTCTAGCCGTCGTCCCTAACACGTCACCCTGACACTTCAACTCGTCCCTAACACGTCAACCCAACGCTCTGACCCTCGTCCTTAACGCTTCAACCCTCGCACACTAACGCTCTAGCCCTTCGACTCTAACACGTTTACCCAACGCTCTAGCCCTCGCCCTCTAACTCGTTTACCCAACACCTCAACCCGTAACACCCCAACCCTCGTCCCTAACGCTTCAACTCTACACGTTAACCCAGCACTCTAACGTCGCACGCTAACACTCTAGCCGTCGTCCCTAACACGTCACCCTGACACTTCAACTCGTCCCTAACACGTCAACCCAACGCTCTGACCCTCGTCCTTAACGCTTCAACCCTCGCACACTAACGCTCTAGCCCTTCGACTCTAACACGTTTACCCAACGCTCTAGCCCTCGCCCTCTAACTCGTTTACCCAACACCTCAACCCGTAACACCCCAACCCTCGTCCCTAACGCTTCAACTCTACACGTTAACCCAGCACTCTAACGTCGCACGCTAACACTCTAGCCGTCGTCCCTAACACGTCACCCTGACACTTCAACTCGTCCCTAACACGTCAACCCAACGCTCTGACCCTCGTCCTTAACGCTTCAACCCTCGCACACTAACGCTCTAGCCCTTCGACTCTAACACGTTTACCCAACGCTCTAGCCCTCGCCCTCTAACTCGTTTACCCAACACCTCAACCCGTAACACCCCAACCCTCGTCCCTAACGCTTCAACTCTACACGTTAACCCAGCACTCTAACGTCGCACGCTAACACTCTAGCCGTCGTCCCTAACACGTCACCCTGACACTTCAACTCGTCCCTAACACGTCAACCCAACGCTCTGACCCTCGTCCTTAACGCTTCAACCCTCGCACACTAACGCTCTAGCCCTTCGACTCTAACACGTTTACCCAACGCTCTAGCCCTCGCCCTCTAACTCGTTTACCCAACACCTCAACCCGTAACACCCCAACCCTCGTCCCTAACGCTTCAACTCTACACGTTAACCCAGCACTCTAACGTCGCACGCTAACACTCTAGCCGTCGTCCCTAACACGTCACCCTGACACTTCAACTCGTCCCTAACACGTCAACCCAACGCTCTGACCCTCGTCCTTAACGCTTCAACCCTCGCACACTAACGCTCTAGCCCTTCGACTCTAACACGTTTACCCAACGCTCTAGCCCTCGCCCTCTAACTCGTTTACCCAACACCTCAACCCGTAACACCCCAACCCTCGTCCCTAACGCTTCAACTCTACACGTTAACCCAGCACTCTAACGTCGCACGCTAACACTCTAGCCGTCGTCCCTAACACGTCACCCTGACACTTCAACTCGTCCCTAACACGTCAACCCAACGCTCTGACCCTCGTCCTTAACGCTTCAACCCTCGCACACTAACGCTCTAGCCCTTCGACTCTAACACGTTTACCCAACGCTCTAGCCCTCGCCCTCTAACTCGTTTACCCAACACCTCAACCCGTAACACCCCAACCCTCGTCCCTAACGCTTCAACTCTACACGTTAACCCAGCACTCTAACGTCGCACGCTAACACTCTAGCCGTCGTCCCTAACACGTCACCCTGACACTTCAACTCGTCCCTAACACGTCAACCCAACGCTCTGACCCTCGTCCTTAACGCTTCAACCCTCGCACACTAACGCTCTAGCCCTTCGACTCTAACACGTTTACCCAACGCTCTAGCCCTCGCCCTCTAACTCGTTTACCCAACACCTCAACCCGTAACACCCCAACCCTCGTCCCTAACGCTTCAACTCTACACGTTAACCCAGCACTCTAACGTCGCACGCTAACACTCTAGCCGTCGTCCCTAACACGTCACCCTGACACTTCAACTCGTCCCTAACACGTCAACCCAACGCTCTGACCCTCGTCCTTAACGCTTCAACCCTCGCACACTAACGCTCTAGCCCTTCGACTCTAACACGTTTACCCAACGCTCTAGCCCTCGCCCTCTAACTCGTTTACCCAACACCTCAACCCGTAACACCCCAACCCTCGTCCCTAACGCTTCAACTCTACACGTTAACCCAGCACTCTAACGTCGCACGCTAACACTCTAGCCGTCGTCCCTAACACGTCACCCTGACACTTCAACTCGTCCCTAACACGTCAACCCAACGCTCTGACCCTCGTCCTTAACGCTTCAACCCTCGCACACTAACGCTCTAGCCCTTCGACTCTAACACGTTTACCCAACGCTCTAGCCCTCGCCCTCTAACTCGTTTACCCAACACCTCAACCCGTAACACCCCAACCCTCGTCCCTAACGCTTCAACTCTACACGTTAACCCAGCACTCTAACGTCGCACGCTAACACTCTAGCCGTCGTCCCTAACACGTCACCCTGACACTTCAACTCGTCCCTAACACGTCAACCCAACGCTCTGACCCTCGTCCTTAACGCTTCAACCCTCGCACACTAACGCTCTAGCCCTTCGACTCTAACACGTTTACCCAACGCTCTAGCCCTCGCCCTCTAACTCGTTTACCCAACACCTCAACCCGTAACACCCCAACCCTCGTCCCTAACGCTTCAACTCTACACGTTAACCCAGCACTCTAACGTCGCACGCTAACACTCTAGCCGTCGTCCCTAACACGTCACCCTGACACTTCAACTCGTCCCTAACACGTCAACCCAACGCTCTGACCCTCGTCCTTAACGCTTCAACCCTCGCACACTAACGCTCTAGCCCTTCGACTCTAACACGTTTACCCAACGCTCTAGCCCTCGCCCTCTAACTCGTTTACCCAACACCTCAACCCGTAACACCCCAACCCTCGTCCCTAACGCTTCAACTCTACACGTTAACCCAGCACTCTAACGTCGCACGCTAACACTCTAGCCGTCGTCCCTAACACGTCACCCTGACACTTCAACTCGTCCCTAACACGTCAACCCAACGCTCTGACCCTCGTCCTTAACGCTTCAACCCTCGCACACTAACGCTCTAGCCCTTCGACTCTAACACGTTTACCCAACGCTCTAGCCCTCGCCCTCTAACTCGTTTACCCAACACCTCAACCCGTAACACCCCAACCCTCGTCCCTAACGCTTCAACTCTACACGTTAACCCAGCACTCTAACGTCGCACGCTAACACTCTAGCCGTCGTCCCTAACACGTCACCCTGACACTTCAACTCGTCCCTAACACGTCAACCCAACGCTCTGACCCTCGTCCTTAACGCTTCAACCCTCGCACACTAACGCTCTAGCCCTTCGACTCTAACACGTTTACCCAACGCTCTAGCCCTCGCCCTCTAACTCGTTTACCCAACACCTCAACCCGTAACACCCCAACCCTCGTCCCTAACGCTTCAACTCTACACGTTAACCCAGCACTCTAACGTCGCACGCTAACACTCTAGCCGTCGTCCCTAACACGTCACCCTGACACTTCAACTCGTCCCTAACACGTCAACCCAACGCTCTGACCCTCGTCCTTAACGCTTCAACCCTCGCACACTAACGCTCTAGCCCTTCGACTCTAACACGTTTACCCAACGCTCTAGCCCTCGCCCTCTAACTCGTTTACCCAACACCTCAACCCGTAACACCCCAACCCTCGTCCCTAACGCTTCAACTCTACACGTTAACCCAGCACTCTAACGTCGCACGCTAACACTCTAGCCGTCGTCCCTAACACGTCACCCTGACACTTCAACTCGTCCCTAACACGTCAACCCAACGCTCTGACCCTCGTCCTTAACGCTTCAACCCTCGCACACTAACGCTCTAGCCCTTCGACTCTAACACGTTTACCCAACGCTCTAGCCCTCGCCCTCTAACTCGTTTACCCAACACCTCAACCCGTAACACCCCAACCCTCGTCCCTAACGCTTCAACTCTACACGTTAACCCAGCACTCTAACGTCGCACGCTAACACTCTAGCCGTCGTCCCTAACACGTCACCCTGACACTTCAACTCGTCCCTAACACGTCAACCCAACGCTCTGACCCTCGTCCTTAACGCTTCAACCCTCGCACACTAACGCTCTAGCCCTTCGACTCTAACACGTTTACCCAACGCTCTAGCCCTCGCCCTCTAACTCGTTTACCCAACACCTCAACCCGTAACACCCCAACCCTCGTCCCTAACGCTTCAACTCTACACGTTAACCCAGCACTCTAACGTCGCACGCTAACACTCTAGCCGTCGTCCCTAACACGTCACCCTGACACTTCAACTCGTCCCTAACACGTCAACCCAACGCTCTGACCCTCGTCCTTAACGCTTCAACCCTCGCACACTAACGCTCTAGCCCTTCGACTCTAACACGTTTACCCAACGCTCTAGCCCTCGCCCTCTAACTCGTTTACCCAACACCTCAACCCGTAACACCCCAACCCTCGTCCCTAACGCTTCAACTCTACACGTTAACCCAGCACTCTAACGTCGCACGCTAACACTCTAGCCGTCGTCCCTAACACGTCACCCTGACACTTCAACTCGTCCCTAACACGTCAACCCAACGCTCTGACCCTCGTCCTTAACGCTTCAACCCTCGCACACTAACGCTCTAGCCCTTCGACTCTAACACGTTTACCCAACGCTCTAGCCCTCGCCCTCTAACTCGTTTACCCAACACCTCAACCCGTAACACCCCAACCCTCGTCCCTAACGCTTCAACTCTACACGTTAACCCAGCACTCTAACGTCGCACGCTAACACTCTAGCCGTCGTCCCTAACACGTCACCCTGACACTTCAACTCGTCCCTAACACGTCAACCCAACGCTCTGACCCTCGTCCTTAACGCTTCAACCCTCGCACACTAACGCTCTAGCCCTTCGACTCTAACACGTTTACCCAACGCTCTAGCCCTCGCCCTCTAACTCGTTTACCCAACACCTCAACCCGTAACACCCCAACCCTCGTCCCTAACGCTTCAACTCTACACGTTAACCCAGCACTCTAACGTCGCACGCTAACACTCTAGCCGTCGTCCCTAACACGTCACCCTGACACTTCAACTCGTCCCTAACACGTCAACCCAACGCTCTGACCCTCGTCCTTAACGCTTCAACCCTCGCACACTAACGCTCTAGCCCTTCGACTCTAACACGTTTACCCAACGCTCTAGCCCTCGCCCTCTAACTCGTTTACCCAACACCTCAACCCGTAACACCCCAACCCTCGTCCCTAACGCTTCAACTCTACACGTTAACCCAGCACTCTAACGTCGCACGCTAACACTCTAGCCGTCGTCCCTAACACGTCACCCTGACACTTCAACTCGTCCCTAACACGTCAACCCAACGCTCTGACCCTCGTCCTTAACGCTTCAACCCTCGCACACTAACGCTCTAGCCCTTCGACTCTAACACGTTTACCCAACGCTCTAGCCCTCGCCCTCTAACTCGTTTACCCAACACCTCAACCCGTAACACCCCAACCCTCGTCCCTAACGCTTCAACTCTACACGTTAACCCAGCACTCTAACGTCGCACGCTAACACTCTAGCCGTCGTCCCTAACACGTCACCCTGACACTTCAACTCGTCCCTAACACGTCAACCCAACGCTCTGACCCTCGTCCTTAACGCTTCAACCCTCGCACACTAACGCTCTAGCCCTTCGACTCTAACACGTTTACCCAACGCTCTAGCCCTCGCCCTCTAACTCGTTTACCCAACACCTCAACCCGTAACACCCCAACCCTCGTCCCTAACGCTTCAACTCTACACGTTAACCCAGCACTCTAACGTCGCACGCTAACACTCTAGCCGTCGTCCCTAACACGTCACCCTGACACTTCAACTCGTCCCTAACACGTCAACCCAACGCTCTGACCCTCGTCCTTAACGCTTCAACCCTCGCACACTAACGCTCTAGCCCTTCGACTCTAACACGTTTACCCAACGCTCTAGCCCTCGCCCTCTAACTCGTTTACCCAACACCTCAACCCGTAACACCCCAACCCTCGTCCCTAACGCTTCAACTCTACACGTTAACCCAGCACTCTAACGTCGCACGCTAACACTCTAGCCGTCGTCCCTAACACGTCACCCTGACACTTCAACTCGTCCCTAACACGTCAACCCAACGCTCTGACCCTCGTCCTTAACGCTTCAACCCTCGCACACTAACGCTCTAGCCCTTCGACTCTAACACGTTTACCCAACGCTCTAGCCCTCGCCCTCTAACTCGTTTACCCAACACCTCAACCCGTAACACCCCAACCCTCGTCCCTAACGCTTCAACTCTACACGTTAACCCAGCACTCTAACGTCGCACGCTAACACTCTAGCCGTCGTCCCTAACACGTCACCCTGACACTTCAACTCGTCCCTAACACGTCAACCCAACGCTCTGACCCTCGTCCTTAACGCTTCAACCCTCGCACACTAACGCTCTAGCCCTTCGACTCTAACACGTTTACCCAACGCTCTAGCCCTCGCCCTCTAACTCGTTTACCCAACACCTCAACCCGTAACACCCCAACCCTCGTCCCTAACGCTTCAACTCTACACGTTAACCCAGCACTCTAACGTCGCACGCTAACACTCTAGCCGTCGTCCCTAACACGTCACCCTGACACTTCAACTCGTCCCTAACACGTCAACCCAACGCTCTGACCCTCGTCCTTAACGCTTCAACCCTCGCACACTAACGCTCTAGCCCTTCGACTCTAACACGTTTACCCAACGCTCTAGCCCTCGCCCTCTAACTCGTTTACCCAACACCTCAACCCGTAACACCCCAACCCTCGTCCCTAACGCTTCAACTCTACACGTTAACCCAGCACTCTAACGTCGCACGCTAACACTCTAGCCGTCGTCCCTAACACGTCACCCTGACACTTCAACTCGTCCCTAACACGTCAACCCAACGCTCTGACCCTCGTCCTTAACGCTTCAACCCTCGCACACTAACGCTCTAGCCCTTCGACTCTAACACGTTTACCCAACGCTCTAGCCCTCGCCCTCTAACTCGTTTACCCAACACCTCAACCCGTAACACCCCAACCCTCGTCCCTAACGCTTCAACTCTACACGTTAACCCAGCACTCTAACGTCGCACGCTAACACTCTAGCCGTCGTCCCTAACACGTCACCCTGACACTTCAACTCGTCCCTAACACGTCAACCCAACGCTCTGACCCTCGCTAACCCTTCCATAGCTATTGGTCATTCATATTCTTTGCGTCCCTCACATTCATGTTTGCAGGCGGAACATATGAGATATCCCACTAAGATCACTATATACTATGACAGTCCCTTAGCAGTATATAGCATGCTACTTGCACACTCGTGTTTGTGCGTCTAGCACAACCGCCCGGATGTCATCCCACCCGCACAATCTCCATGCGCTTCATACCCATCCCCGCTCCCTCGTAGCATACTCCGCGGTGGCTTGTACAAAGTCGGACATGGTGTACACGGGGCCAGCGCCGTCGTAGTGAGGGAGAGGCCAACGATGGGTGTCGGATTCCCGCCAAGTTGCGCCCGGGCGGCCCGGCTACATCGAGAACGAGCTCGCAGTGTTCAAGGCTCAACGTGCCGCAACTATAAACACAAAATACTCCTCAACAAACGTGCTCAGGAGCGAGGCTATGTCATGCCCGCCAGACGCGACTCGAACAGCAGCCATCGAGCTCACAGTCGATCTTCTCCACCAATAGTCACACCAGCACAGAGACGACCTCCCCGAGATGTCCATGGTGGCAGAGCAGGGCTCTTTAGAAGCGCGGTTGCAGGTCCATGTAGTCGACGTGCGCGATGCGCTGTAGACCAAGGCAACGCGGCACACCTGGCCGTACGAGACATCTCATCGCCCACTAGCCAGCCTCATCACCCTCATTGGGGATTCCAGCGTCATCTAGTCCCGGGCGACCTCAGCGCGTCAGACCGTATGCAAGACGTCGTGCATGCATCCCGTCCGCTTCACGAGTCACTTCCGTCCTCAACGTCCTCATGCCAATATCAGAAGCCCGCCTGCACGGGCTGGAGCCTCGGCGTGCTTTGTGTTCGCAATGTGTGCGATCTCGTACCCAAGTGCACAGCCGCATGACGCCAGCTACGCGTACCCCGCAATTCAGACGCGTCGGCCTCTACCCGCCTCTTCACGTATATGCCGCCAATCTCGCATTATCGATACGGTGCGACCTTCCTGGAGCACGGGCAGAGCCGCATGTCAATACGTGTGCGTACGGTGGCCGGATACTGGGACAGAGGAGATGGTATTCTCCCCCCACCCTCTTGCTGGTTCTCGAGCCGCGGGACAGTCAGGTACGTGCGTGCGCCAAGATCGATTTGAATTTACACTACGCTGGTACTCACTCTCTCTTGTCATTCTTTCGCAGGTATCGCCCTGCCGGCAGCCGAGTAACCCCATCTATGCACGTCTGTCCCTCTTTTTTTTTTTTTTTTTTTTTGGATCACATTTATTTATACTCCCGGCTCGACAAGCATGTAGGAGATAATAACACCACTGGTACCCAGGTCGCACCGAACCACTAAGCGCAAGCTATGACTCCCATGAACGGACTGCCCACAAATGTCCTCCCCAACGCCTCGGTGAAAGGTAGTTGCGCGATTCGACCTGCGCCGTGCAGGTCTCCCTTCCTGGGTGGGACCGTGCTTTTTGACGGCCGCGACCGTAGAAACGGCAAGAGTGCGAGAGCGGACTCCCGGACACTCAGCCTGTGGTGGATGTGGGTGTGCGCGTAGAGCGAGTCTGTGGAGACTCAGCTGCAGCTGGCTGACCGGACGGTCTACCCAAGCATCCCAAAACCAGTGATAGCCGCGCACTTGCAGCTTAGACGAAGTTGCTTCCGCGCCAGTCGACTTGGGATCCACCGTCGTCGACAATCCATACCCTCGTGCCTCTTTAGTCTCCCACAGCCTCCCTTCCACATGTTCGTCATACCGTTCTACACCTGCCCTAACCAGCGGGGGCATTGGGGGGCGGCGAGAGAGGTGTTGTGTCAATGGACGGACGAAGTCCTTCCTGCCCTCGCCATCCTCGAGAAGGTTTCGCATGATGAACGCCGGGCAGCGCACGGCACACGGAACCATCGCCATTACAGCATAGCCCGGCCACGAGAGAAGCGCGCGACACATCCCGACGTCCTCCCTTACTCGAGGCCCCGCGTAGCCCGTCCGACCGCTCCCAGCTGTACAGCTGCGATCTGCGCGAAGCAGAGATCCTGAGACCGTCCGGGGCCCGTAGCCTCCTCCCTGAGTATGACGCGGCGGCTGAGGTAGTGACGGGAGATGGTCGAATGGCGGGAATATTGCTGCACGATGTGCCGATAAATAGGATCGTTTCTTGACGGAGGGAGGGGGATGAGGTCGGGTGGAATTATGAGGAGTTTGGTAGTGTAGAAGCCGAACGATCGAGGACGATGGCCCGGACAACGACTCGCGGGTCGTTGCCCAGGGCTAAGCGCCCGCGAGATGGTGGTGGTACGGAGTCAAGAAGCGCTGCACGTCTGTCCCTCATCATCGCTCCGCAGGCACCTGGCAGACCCTAATGCGCGTCCGAACATGATGCAGCCGGTGCTGCTACGCAAGCTACAGGTGGCCACGGAGGCCAAGTTTCGAGAGCCACACGGCGTGCATCGTCGTGCAGTAGCGCGCCTCGGTCGGTGTTAACGTTCGGAGGCGATCCCTTGAAGATTACCCTCTTCGCTGACGAAGTACAATCGCGCACATGGGGACGAATTACAACCTCACCCGCCCAACCATGGCCAGGCCTCTGCGCTCCACTCACGCAAGATCTGCATTGTGGTGTCTACTGACAGCAACAGTGTGGAATGGGGTTAAAAGGCGGCTCCTTCTCTAAGTACTCCCACCGCAATTCAACGCCTTGGACACATCTCGACACCACCACGCACCTCGCCCGAAACGCCGTCCCGACGGGCTGTGAGCGGTCCTGCGGCCAATAGGGCGCGCGAAAGTGCGGCTCGACCGCAACAGCACTGTGTGAGTGTCAAGTCTTGACGCGCAAGGCCGAGCGTTCCCTCTACGCATGCATGGTTTCGTCGCTCGCCGCTCAAGCGTAGAAACATGCCAAGGGGAGCGCATACAGTCCATCGCGCGAAGACATCGTACGCCTAACCCGGTGGTACACAGTGAGTACAGGCGCGCACGATCGACATGCGGGGCGGCGGAGGCAGGATCGGACATGTCTAGCGCACGGTCGGCTAAGACCTCGAGCCCGCGGTTCCAGACCTTGGGCTACGCCGCGCGAGTCTTGAACAACTACCTCGGACGAGAGAGAACGCAGTAGACGGTTTCGCGGTCGGACCACGCAGAGGATTTTTCGCAGTGGGTGGGAATCCTCTGGAGAGGCCGGGGCCGGAACTAGAAGCGCAGAGGATTTGAGAGACTAGAGGTACGCGGATGGGGCTTGCATGCGTGCGGGGACAAGTTTCAGCGCGGTGACGTAGGCATGAGCGGGAACAAGAACAGGAATTCTCCTCACTCATTGCTGGCGGTCTGATCGTGGGGCGACTTTGGCGATAGTGGAAGTCGGATGGTATCACGTCGCGGCTGCTTCATGCGCAGGCAGCATTGCACAACGTCTACGCCCCGGCGACCGCGCTGGTCCTGCGCACGAACAACGGCACGACGTTGCCTCTCGACGATCGGAATGACTAGCGTAAAATGGGGTCAGCTATGAGCAAAGAATAGGAGCCGGCACATACACGTCGTCAGGGAGCGTACGCTAACTGAACCGTCCGTCAGAGTCTAGCCCATACCGTACTTGATGACACCACAGGTCGTACCAGTCGATCGCAAATGTTCCCGTCTCCGCGCGCGCGTCGACAGCCCGACCCCGGAGTCCACATGCAGCGCGAGTGGTTGACTTGCGCATCGACTCCGCGCGATGTGGATGATGCTGACGTGGAGGACGCCGACGTTGAGCGGAGCTGCGGGAGCGAGGAGAAGACTGCCGATGCGCCTATCGTCGCCACCTCAGCTCCATAGAGGACAAAGATCTACGCAACCATAGCCTTGTCTGATTCTACCGCCTCCTGGATGTCCACCGTCATGTCGAAACCCAAACAGCCATGGATTTCGACCGCGTCGAATCATCTCCGTGCACCGCGCGGAGCGGAAGGCGTGGGCGGATTTGCTGTGGTTAGAGATGGTGAGAGTCGAGAAGCAGGGGAGGAGTGCGAGCGAGAACTACAGGGGCACGTACCGCGGTCCTCGCGGGCCCGAATGCGCGCGGCTACCTTGCGCTCGGACCGCGCGTTGTGGAACATCGCGATGCTGCGTGGACGCGGCTTTCGTCGCCCGGCTGTCTGGAACTTCAAGGGAGGCGGAGAACGAGAACAAGAACGACAATGAGGAGCTTCAGCTGGACGTCCCAATGCGAAATAGCGTGCTTGACTCCTGCGGAGATCGCACCGAACCGGCCGCCGAAGAGGCTCGAGCTTAAGCCGGAGGACGAAGACGACGAGGACATCGACCTCAATAGAGTGATAACCGAGGCAGAGGGCGAGGACGAGGAAGAGGCTCGAGCTGGACGTCTATGCGCGGGCCCAACGTGAGATCGTGTGCTCGATTCTTGCGAAGATCGCACCTAACCGACCACCGACGAGGCTCGAGCTGGAGCATGACGAGGAGGAGATGGATGACGGAGATCTTGGTGGGCCCGCAGTCAGTGGAGGATGTCCGCGATCAGAATCGCGGTCTTCGTTATCTTCCCCATTGTCGGTGAGGGAAGGGCAGCGGGAAATGCGACGACGGGCACGGACAACGCGTACCTGATGAACGTGCGACCTCTGTGAGAGTGTACTAGTCCTGGTTCGGTGTGTGTAGCGGGCCCGAGCAAGGAGGACTTGGAGGCCGGGAGTCGACCTCGACGAATGGGACATAAGACCTGCGTGAGACCGCTGGGCCAGGTAGGCCGGCTTGACGCGATGCTTGGAGAATCTGACGTGTGAGGGCCTCCCGCAGACAGTCTTCGAATGACCCGGGCGTGCAGACTGAAGAGCAAGGACAGGGAGGACTCAGAGCTACAGGGCGCGTACGGAGCGCCAGCAGGTAGATTATGGGCTAATTTTGAGGATGCGTGTACAAGGAGCTAACTATGAGCAGAGGGGGCAAGATGGAGGCATGATAAACCTTGGACGCACGACGCACGACGCACCACTCACCGTGTCTCGACTGGTACCCGCCCAAGTCCATGAACCAGATATTACGCAGCTCGTCGTCGCAGTGGGCCCTCCTGAACGTACCCTCGATGATCGCCCTCGGCGGGTACGTCCATCTCCATCGCGCGTGCATACGGCCGGGCTTTGTAGCATCGTACACAACCCTTGTGCGCGGCGGGATCAGCGGCTTGAGCCTTCGCGGAGGGCTTTGGAGCGGCGCACATCGACGGAGCCGAAACACACGACCATGAACGCGTCGTTACGGTTATACGTATTGTCGATGACTGCGCCGTGATCACGTTCGAGGTCGTTGAGGGAGGTGAGCTCGTAGAAGGCGGGACAACAGCCTCGGTCCCCCAGCACTCAGGAACCAGTAAGTCATGTCGAGAACGTGGCACTTCGAGACAATCTGGAGACCGTAGGAGACCTGCGCGGGCGCGTTCCTCAATAGGATCTAAGTAGAGACTGGCGCACCGAAGTACAAGCAACGAGACTGAGAGCAAGGAACGAAGCGAGAGCATCGTGATTGCTGGTCCATCAGCAGCGGCGCTTGAAGATTGAGGGTAGAGTACAAACTCCGACTCAATTGTAAGGCGCTACTAACGATTGCTCTCCTCTATTCCTCCTCCAAGTTGAATCACTTCTCGTCTCTACCTCCTCTTCAGTCTCTGGCTTCTCTAAGGCGAGTGCTCTTATCGGTGACACGCAGCTATGTCTTGCCTCGTTCCTTGCCTTCCGCACTCCGCGATGCAAGTCTTAGGTGGAGGGTGAGGGCTACGCCACTAGTCGAGCTCAAGGTGCTGGCAGTTCCTCCGGTAAGTCAACAACTTCCTGTCATGTTATCTTTTGGCACCGAGCGAGAGCGCCTGTGGATCTGCTCTATTGCCCTAACTCCAGTGTCACTCGTGGTCACTAGCGAGCGGGAGAGTTGGCCGTCTCCTGCGACAGCAACATCGAGACTCTCTGACGAAGTCCGTGCTCCCCTGAGCGTTGCATCCAACGCGCGGTGCGCATATGATGACCCCGTCGTATCTACCGCTCAATGCAGCAGAAAGTACTCGTCTGGTCGATTGATCAGATCTTTGCAGTAACGAACGTCACTGGGAAGCCCAGATGGACTTCCACACTCCCACCGTGCAAGACATGATGGAGAGTTGACAGTCGAATCCGACTGAAGACGGCACACAGTCGTCCGTGACCTGCGCCGCCACGCGCAGGCTTGTCTCTTGCTGCCGTGTCGTTGGGTATGAGGGGCGCTACGCACTGTTCTGCACTTCTCGCACTGTTGTTTCGTCTCTACTGGATGCTGACAATTCGCTTGGATCGCAATATAGACCACGCCGACGTCAGGATCGGTAATCCTCCG
This sequence comes from Earliella scabrosa, assembly GCA_022605405.1. Taxonomy (NCBI): domain Eukaryota; kingdom Fungi; phylum Basidiomycota; class Agaricomycetes; order Polyporales; family Polyporaceae; genus Earliella; species Earliella scabrosa. Next base: position 20,245 of record JABYQQ010000029.1, read on the forward strand.
CTTCCCGCAACGCCTACCTGACGCTTCGTATGTGCTACCTTCCAATCCTTCTGGGCTCTACTGACAGCCGCACACGTCAGCATCTCCGACCATGCCATCCCGTCTGCCGTGCAGATGATAGCAGATCGTTGTTCCAGCTGGACGCGTATTCCTCATCGGGAACTTAAAGAGTTAGCACACACGCTCATGGACCCCGCGCCGGACATAATGGAGATATGGTACGTGTTTGTCGTGATATAGAACTTCCTCCTTCCCTGACGACGCGCAGCTGCGACACCGATTGCGAGTGTTATGTATGTGCCAGCTGGGGGACTCCACGTGTAGTATGGTACTGCAATACATTTGCGATGATATTCTCTAGTCCGATGCGCGTTGACCATGCTGCAAGCCCCTCCGCGCGTGCAATTACATTCCGCTATCCAGCCCGTATGTGCTCTGTGCTCTCGCCCTGTCCGAAATACTGATGAATGTTGCTCTAGGATCAGCGCGCCTTCGCGAGCCTTTGCTGCGATCGCACGTACTTACCCCGGACGCTTGCTCCTTCATCCAGGTTGGTGCGCAGGCGCGACGTCTCAGTGCGAGCGTGTTCGCGGGTTTAGGGTGAGTTTCTCTGACCTCGTACTACGCGCACAATACGACTCGGATCGCGGTGTTGCTCAGCTCTGGCCTCTCGAGAGGCTGAGGCGCCGGGCACGGTCGCCTCGCACCCGCGAGACGACCCGGTCCCGCAGCTGCATCCCAGTCCCAGAGGCGCAGCGACTGGCGTGACGGTCCTCATCACTCGTCGTGCATCTCTTGAGCCTCTGCCAGCGAGCCGTCGCCTTTCCAAACTGCGCTCGCCAGCGCGGCACCTTAGAGTCGGGTCGCGATTCTCTCCACATTGAGCCAGTCCGTCAAGGCTCTCTTCTCTGGTCACGGTACTTCGACATCGAAAGGACCGATTCGCCGCTCGAGGGTGCCTGTCCCTGTTTTCTCTAGCCGTGAGTGCCCTTCTTCAGTTCCGCCCGCAGAACGCGCGGCCGGGGATTTCGTTCCACGAGCGTTCTCATCAGAGCTCCGTGCAAGCCTCCAAGGATTGGTTCGGCGCTGGACATCGCACCGTCCACGCATCGCGGTGGGCAAGTGGGCATGAGAAGGGGTTCTCTGTCACAGGGTGGCTGCGGTATGGACATATCTACGAGATCAACGTAAGGGGAGAGCGAGGCTCTGCCACGCCCTCTATTGACAGCGGCAGCACAGACGCGGACTCACCTGGTAGTAAAGGCTCAGACACGACGCCTGGCGGAAGGTATGTCGCCTGCTGAACACATTGCGCTAGACGAAACGTTGACTCTGCCTATTCAATAGGGAATCATCGACATCCGTAGCCCGCGCACATCCGGCGGCCGGATGGGTGCGGCGTGGTGGAACAGAAGCGCTGTCTGTTCCGAGTCTTTCGACCGGAGTCAAGGTTCTCGATCCACGGGTGATGAAGTGAGTGGTGCCGTCCACAAGCACAGTTGCCTCACAGCAACGACTGGGCCTCCTTTGTGATCGTACTTCCTCAGAAGGACGGTTTGAGCGTCATCGTCTCCGGCTCCCGCAACGTCGCTCGTGAGTCGTGCCTCTGCCTTCGACCTTCTACCGTAATGTCTGACTGTCTCGTCTTGTCTTTCAGCCAGGCTGACTGGTCTGGTCTGTATCTACCAGACCTCGTCGACGCCAGGATCGAGTGACCTGCGCCTCCAGTACTGGCCACCTCATGCTCGCAAAACCTAGCATTTCCGACAGTATCGAGCTCCTCCGTTCCTGTCAGGTACGTAGTACGTCCCGTAATAGTTAGCGTCGTCTCGCTGACCTCCGTCAATTCTCAGTCGTGGCTATCTACTAGGCAACTGCGGCTTCAGCCCTCGCGAAGTCGCGAATGGTTGAAGCTTATCATGATGGAGGTCAGAACTCCTGTAGTGGGTGGTAATTCGCTCGCTCGTCTCATGCTTCGGACCCTTATCTGACATGCTCTGTCTAGTTATGACCCGTACGCGCCGCCCGTGCACGCCGTGTCGCGCTCTCGCTCGATGTCGATATCGAGGTCGTGGGCATGGCACCGTGCTGCCACGTCTGCAGCGGAACTGCCTCGAACCTCGACGAGTCGCGTTGTATGCGGAGATCTCGGGTTCCGTCGACTAGGAAGGGCACGTGGAGGTTCGAGGGCTGACCTGTATCCAGACTTGACTTGTGAGTTCCTACCTCGTACGTCGATCGAGCGAACCAATGCCAACTACATACCAGTAGCCGGCTGCCGTATGATGTCTTCGCGCTGGACTCTCTGCGATCCCCTCGGTGGTGACATAGAATGAGGAGTTTGTGCATAGTGCGCGTAGAGCGCACGGGTAGGAGGGATGATTATAAATATCCGCGCTATAACAATATATAAGTAGGTCATTCCTAGGTGGACTGGGAAGCAATGCAGAGCCGTAACCGCGACGAAGAGCGTTCACTTCATGGCTTTCGCGTAGTTATTTGTCAAGAACGTCTCTCGCTCTTTCCACTTCGCGGACAGCGAGACGATGCGCTTCGAGACTTTACGGAGAGCCTGGTTGTTTATCTATATTGTCGGGTCAGTGTGACTAGACGTCCCTCTCTCGTGTGCTCGTGCTTACTCGTGTTGCTTCGACTTGGCATTTCTGCGCTGCGTCCAGATAGTCCTGAATCTCCGTCTCCATCTGCGGACGGGACGCGTTGGCACGACCTTAATGGAAGGGGTCTCGAATTGACTCACGTTCTGTATGATCTCCGCCCACATCTCCTGCAGGATCAGGCTCAATCTCTCCAGTTGTTGCCGAGCGGTGAAGATTCCATCTACCACGCCCTGAACATTGCGCTCGTCGCGTCGTCTCTGAGCCATACTGAGCTTCATTTGCGCTGTCTCTAACTTCTGCAGCATCTGCTCATCGCCCACGTCCATTGTGATAGCCTTGGACTTGAGGCAGGACAGGTTTGCCAGCAATGTCATGGGGGGATTACGTGGTGCATCACGTCTCGTCCGAGAGTCCTTCGGGAAAATGTGAGAGAGTCTCGATGGAGCAGCGAGTGACTCACCCTGGACCGACCTGTTCTGCTGGGACAGAGTCAGCGCCGAATCCGCGCAGCATGTAAGATCACTCACGTTGAACGTGCGATCTGTTGCTCGTAGTACATCACTTCGTTCTGAGCTTCTTCAACGACTTTCTGTCGGACTGTATCGCTTTCACCATGCGTGGTCTTGATGGAGTGTCCGACTACGTTGAGGTCAGCCGCTAACGATGCGAACTCTTCCGCATGGCGGAAACGGACTTCTGGTATGTGCTGTTGGTGCACTACAGGTCAGAGATTGTGGTCATCGACGCGAGACGAATTAGTACCTCTTTGAGGGCAACGAGCTCGTCGATCAATGACTGCAACGGTTGTGTATTGTTGAGGTGTCCTTGTATTGTTAGATACGCTGGGAGTCGTCCGTGCCAGTGAGTGCAACGCACGGGCACCAGTCATGAGTGTAGAGCAGCTTACAGGTGATGGTGGCTCTGAGTGACGCCGCAGAGGACTCCGTTTCAGCAATAAGACTCTGAAATCTCTGTAGAGTGGCGTGCATATCGTTGTAGTGACAAAGTTGCAGCAAAGTGCGCACCCGTAGAGTAGCAGAAAGCTGTTCTCCTTGTCGGCCGTCCGACCCTTCTTCGACACGGCTGATATCGGCCTCTTTGCTTATGAGGGTTATTCGTATGTCTCTTGCCAGAGAGGCCGCCGATTTTGCCTGCATCAAGAAGCTGGAGGATTTGGAAGGGGTCGCGGAGCGGTTAGCTTGTGTGTTCAACCGAGACTTCTGTGCGGAACGAGGTGACATGATAACGGATGGCGATTAAACAGTATACAGGCTGTCTTATATAGTACCCGCTTTACTCACATTATCTACTCCATTCAGATGTGCGGTCGCCTCTGCATGATCAGATCAGTACAAGGCTATGAGCGGAGGAGGGGTTCAAGCGATGCAAATCACGGAAGTCTCATTTCGTGCGTGTCGACACACATGTGGTACAGCATAGCGTCGATGTCCCAGTTTCATCCAACGTTGAGCTAGGGCCTCGACAGTCCTAGATGCATAATCACGGTTGAAAATGAATTATTTCGTCCTGCGCGCGCTATTCATATTAATTATTGTCTCATGGAGAACGTATTGCAGCAATCGATAAGGAGCGTCCACCATGCGTCCGCCTCGCGGTATTCGAAGCGCACCAGTGCAATGATTCTGGTGACGGTGAAGTTCACATGAGCTGTATGTGTGCAGTACTCTCTCTATACCGCTCGGTCCGCGCGATCGGGAGCCGTCAGAAGCAATCCATGTAACAACATGGATCACACGAGGCACTGGCAGTGAGTGCTCATCACTTGTACCACGGCTATCAAACACGAGCACTCGATGGGGGATTAGTTTGGCGAGAACGACTCATCGAGTGCTTCAATTAGTGACCACTGACCGTACAGGCTGGGAGAACGGCACTTTTCGTCATGTCGGACCTTCCCTATTCGTTCACCATCCGCTCGCAAGATGCTCTTAAGAAGAGGAACAAGGTTTTGTGAGACTGCCTTTGAGCTCTCGATACCGTATGATGAGCACGGGTGTTTGCGTAGACAGGGTGTATAATGCAAGGCGGGAGCATGGCGCAGACTCATACTACGAATACCGCGATCACCAATATACAGAACATAGACGGTCAAAGGGATAAGGAATACGTTCAATAAGAAACGCTGACAGCACGAGGATCAATCTATGGGAGCGATTGCGCATATCGGTGCACTTCGTGGTATGGCCTTGGCGTATTCGTGCAGCAAGTCAGCTAGAGTGTCGTACAATTGACGAGGAAGCTCGAGATTCTTGAAGTGAAACTGCGGCTATCCCTTAGCGGCTGATTATGAGACGTTGAGAAGCGATTATACCTCGCTTGCGTCAGTAGGGTTGGGAGTATTCCAAGCTGGATACTCCAGTTCGCTGTAGAGTGACTGCATGTCGAACTCGATCTATGTATACTGGAGTTGGTGGAACGGTCACTCGAGACTGATAGCATTTTGCTCACCACGTTCCATATACCCGTAATGAACTCAATCCTCTCGACGAGTTTCCACATATCTGTTCGAGCGTTGTCGAGATGCTGCAAACACTCTTTGTGGGCTCCTCTTCGTTCCGGCAGCTGTGACGCTCGCTGGCGCAATCTCTTTTGAAGTTCTAATAACGCGCCGCCGCGGCTTCAAGTAAGCAGTGCACCAAGTCAAAGCCTGAGGGCCTAGTACATACCACATTGTTCATCCTTAAGCTGGCGTATCCGCTTCTTATGACTTCCGGTTATAGCGATTGAGCTCTGCGAAGTAGTGCATCATGACTTGTACAATGTAGAACAGCATAACAGACATACTAGTGCTTTCCCAAGACCATCCGCAGACTGCGTGAGGACGACATGTGCAACCGCACCTGCCCCCAGCGCTGCGGAGCGCAGACACTCTGCCCCGACGTCGAGCATCTGTACATGGAGTCTCAGACTCGGAGATGGCTAATTCGCAACATTCAGAACGTCTCACTTGACCCCTAATGCTGTAACATCACCGGTAAGCCACCAGAGAACAGCAGCTCCATAGGTACGCTTACCTCTTCAGATCATCATGTAGCGTGTCAATATCTTCGTGAATACGGTCGATGTCCGCCATGATACTCTCCTGCGCGTGTTCTGCAACCCTAGCTACGTCTCGTGCAAATATGCCAATCTTCCTGGAGAGGGTTTGGAATGCTTCCAAAGTATCGTTGGCCTGCTGTTGTTTGGTGACTAAAATCTAATATTACCATGCAAGTTGCGGTCAGACAGTGTGTATCCCAGTCTGGGCATTCTCGCGTACCTCCCTAAAGCGGCGCAGCTGTAATAGCAACGTCTCGACGCTCTCGTTGTCTACGAATATAGATCTCGAGTAATCTAAACAGGAGAGTCAGCACGGTCGAGGCTGAACGATCAGCTCCACTCATCTACAGCGTCCGCCTCGCACTCACTTTTTAAGAACTTCTCAGCATCAAGGGCGGTGTTGCGGCTACCCAACAGGGTCTCGTTAAACAGCTGCGGGTGTGTACAATTAGAATATTTCCGATCGCGCGGGCACCATACCTGGTTGACCTACCACGCGAAGTTGCTCCCAACGGGGGCCAAGAACCTGCGTATCACCCTCCCCATGATCATCATCGGGTACCAAGGCATCGAGTGACTGGATCTCGCTCGCGACCCGAGCAAACCGGGTGTGTATGTCGTGTACAGTACGGCCAAGGTCCTTGACTTGTGGTAGGTCTGCAGCTACTGCGTTGTTACTGAGGGCTGCAACGGCTTTCAGCAGAGTGATGCAGAGTTGATCTTGAATGTTCTTCTTCCACGCGCCGAAAGCCTTTGCCATGCGTCCTGCTGGCATAGGTGTTGCAGAAAGTGAGAAGTATAGACGAGATACGCAAAGTCGTGAGGAATGTCTCTTTATTGATGACGCCGTCGCAGGGTTCGAGCCGCGCTCGCCGCTGACAGTTCCATGCTCGGAACCTATAACAGTATTCCATGTCACGGTTGCACTCCGCAAGCACCGCCTACTCGGGCTGATGCTGGTATCTGATTGTTGCAGCTGACCATTGTGCGGTTCTGACTCGTGTATTGAGTCCACAGTGCACTAACCTCAAGGCTCTGTTATCGGAACAGGGCGCTAATCTCTGACATGTATTGTAGCACATGTTCGCCTAACTGACGAAATCCGATAGCGAGTGCCCTTCGCCCTCTAACACTATATCCCGGGCCCGTGCTCCGGACTGACTAGACTGGGCGATGGGTCCCAGACGCGAGGAAGCATCATGTTGTGAGGAGGACCCTTGCTGTCACGACGGGTCCCTCAATGAACACGGCACCGTTGGTTGCGGAGAACTCCTGGAGAGCATCTCGAGATGTACTAATGTCGTTGTCGATAGACTGCGGGCATGGTCGGACTCGGGGCTACTACGAAGGACACTTGCCTACTGTGCAGATCTCAACACGGGTCTGCCCGGTCCTATGTGCAATGTCGGAGATCTTCCGTCATATATCAAGCCCGTGGAGGAGGACGGCGTCTGACTTCCGCTCACCCCTCGATCATGCTCGCATCTATACTGCCGGAGCGCGCGAAAAGGAAACATGCGAACAGAGACTACCACACCGCAATCCTGAAAAAGATTGCCTCTCGAACGTTCAAGGTCGAGCTATTAGCGGCAACGCAGGAAGTCAGTATCACTGTGCAAGACATTCGAACGGCCTTGTCGAAAGCACATGAGGACATTGGAAGGCACAACAGACTGACTCTCATCGGTGCGGATGGAGAGCCTGAGAGAAGCAGCATGGAGACGCGGTTGGAGCGAATATCTGAGGTATGTCAATTCTGCACGTTGGTACTCTGCCGTCGATCTCATAACTGTCACCGTATTGTTCAGGGCTTCAAACAAGCTCTCAAGGCCAACCGTATTATTGCCATCGAAGCGGCCGCATTCCTGAAACGTGAGTGAGGTGCACTGTACTCCAGATACCAGCGTACTCATGATATGTGACGCGCTTCCTGTAGAGTTCGCTGCGACCATCTTGAGTCAGAATCCAAGAGCGTCTGACATCCCGGGACTAAGGATAGAGATGAACATTTTTCTGGAGGTGCGACGGCAATGCTGGTCAACCGGGGCACCGCTCTGATATTGAGCACCGTGATCAGATATTAGCCGTGAAGCAGCGCAAAGCTCAGGAGACACGAGATCTTCTCGAGGCACTCTCAGAGAAAGTGGAGGAGTTGGCGATGGAGGTAGAGCAAGCAGCAATTGGAGACACGGCCGGATGCGACACTCCGAAGCTCTCCGAGGTGCATCGGCGAGTCGATGATATCCATGAGCGGCTCAAGCGGTGGGCTCGTTCTCATCGTCGTCTAATACTAACCTCTTACCTATTGCGCTTATTCAGAAAGAAAAGCGAAGTGCGTGACTGAACATTGGATATTGAGAGGAATACAACCCCGAACATGTATAGATTGTGAAGGTCGGAGCGCGCTGTCTCCTCTATGCAGTAGCAGGTACCGGTGCAGTTGGTATCGTCGTTTTCGCACTCCTTCCGGCAGCAATGACGTTGGTCTTGGTGAGTCACCACATTTCTTTCATGCGTCGTCTACACTCAGTTATTTCAGAGCTCGTTCACAACAGCTATCGGTCATGGATTAGAAATGGGAAGCCTGATGAAGGAACACCGAGGTGAGCACGTCAAGTCAACGTTGTGCGACAAGCCCATGTCATCCGAAAGATGGCTCCTAGACATCAAGGACGAGCTCAAGGAAGTAATGCATAACTCGTATGAACGATGGGGTGTGCACAACGAGTGCATTCGCAACCTGGACAAAGCATGGAGCGATGTCAGGTACCTTACTACAAGAGTCAACCCCATCCTCGAATTGTGGAGTAGGGTAAGCAGTGTTGTCTTGCTCCGAGGAGCTCCGGATGAGACCGCACACGACACTATGCACAGTTACACGCCGATATATTGGAGCTGGAGCATCACCTAGAACCGGCAAAGGCAGAGTCGTCCGAGGGCGCCCGGGTACCGCTGATTCAATCACTATTGCTTCTCTGATTGCTGACTGTATCTCTACAGCCGTTCGTTAGCGTTAGCAGATTCAAGGTGACGCGTGCGCTATATGAAACATTGGCGACTCTCCTCGAGGCACACGCAGTTGAATTCAAGCCGGCGTGAAGAGAACGAGAATCATTAGGTGTCGCTCGTCATGTAGCTATGCATGCTTTGTGCAGGAACTGCGTCTCATTCATCTAAATATACGCTACCAGAACCCTCAAGTAAAATCCCAGGGCGAACGGATACTCACGAAGGTCGTCCGGATCGGCAGCCCCATCTTCGCGCTGCTCAGCTCCGCCAGCTACATGGTTCCCTCATCCCCACTCCGCAGACTCGGACGTACCCAGGCGCGCGTCCAGAGCAGCAGCCGCCGCGGAACCTGGAGGTTGCGAAGAAGGCCAAGTCCCGGAGACGACCCTGTGCGCGCACTGGTAGGCATCAGGATGATGTTACTGGGTAGCACGAGCACGAGGACGGGGCGTGGGTACTAGAGGTGCGGTGTGAAGGGGCTCCGTGTTTCAGGGCGAGAAACACGAGCTCAAAACCACCCCGCATAGGCGTACACGACACATTACACACTTCCTCCTGGATTCCAGAAAAGGAAGGAGCGCGTGAGGGTCCGGGCAGTCAGGAGGAGACAGTCAGGGTACCGGTAACCGGAGCATGAGCCGCAGGAGGACGGCGACTTCGACAGCACTGCACTCGGGTGGGAGGTCTCTCAGTAGACGGGCTTTCTTGCAGCCTGCGAGGCAAACGGGGTGACCAGGCTCTTCTGGATCCAGAGGTCAGACGACCAGCTTCCTGATGCGAAGGTTGTTCTCGTGCCATAGGCGAACTAGTACTGCAACCAGTACGGACGGAGCGCTCGGCGTCCACTTCAAGGCCGCAGGATCCATGCGCTTAACGGGGAGTGCGTGGTCTCCGCGTGGTGGCGTTATTTCTCCCAAGCTGACCACACTGTTCAACAGCCATGTCGACTGCGTCTACTACCAGTGGAGACGCAACCGCGCGATATACGTGAACGAGAAATACCCGGTTGGACTGCACGGTCGAGGACACGGAGCAGATGACTTTGTGTAGCGCTCTCTGCACATCGCCGTCTGGATGAGGCAGACGCGCTGTCGTTCAACCTTTCCTACCATTTCAAGATGATCTTCTCCGCACACGAGGTACAGGGCACGCACATGGGGACGAAGTGCAACCTCACCCGCCCCCTCTCACCGAGACTATAGCCAAGCCTACGCGGTCGTTCTAACGATCGTCGGTTGAAATCGAGCTTCCCCATGCACATTGAATACCGTGTCTACTAGTAACTGCGATGGGGTAGACCAACGTTTCAAGGCTCCTAACGGCTGCTTCCGACTGTATCGTCGCTCCTCCCTAGCCCTCTTCTCCCACCGCGACTCGGCGCTGCAAGCACGAGCACACGACTACGCGCCTCGGCCAAGGCGCCGTTGGAGCAATCCGGCGTCGACGCGTAACGGTGACAGTCATCGTGATAGCATGCCTCGTATGCGCGCGTGGCTTCGTCGCTCGCCACTCGAAGCGAGGAATGCACTGCGAGGGGAGCGCAGACAGTCAATCGTGAAGATGTCCTACGGCTGACCCTCTGGTACACAGCGAGTACCGGCGCGCACGATTGACATGCAACCGACCTTCCGGATACAAGCCTGACAGGGCCGATACGTCGAGACCACGGTCGGAGGCCGGGGAACGTAATTTAGCGGCTGTAGGTGGTTGATGCGCAGAGAATAGTTGTCAAGGAAGGGGCGCGTTCTACGATCTGAAGCCGAGTTCCGGTCGCCGCGCGAGTCTTTATCAACTGTTTCGGTGCCCCGATATTTTGAAGGACGAGAGAGACCGTAGGAGAGCACGCGGAAGATCCGTCGTGGAAGGTGGGCATCCTCCGACGAGGCCGGAGCCGGAACTAGGAGCGCAGAGCATTCGAGTGACTAGAGGCGGGCACGCCGCACATAGAACTTGCACGCGCGTGAGGCCAGAGATTGCCAGGGCGACATGGGCAGGAGAGAGCAGAGAAACAGTCTCCGCCGCGTAGGTCGCGGATGTTGACGAGCACCTCCTCGAGGAGTTTGGGGTTGTCGACGAGGCGCATCAAGCTTCGGGCATGTCCGGACTCGAGCACGGACGGGTGTCAGGGGTTAGGTCACGATCTGGAAGAGAGAATGACGGATGCGATTGTAGTTCTGGTCGGTATGCGTGACCTAGAGCCCGAGCGTGGAGAGAGCGATATCTGAGTGGACGTAGAACTTCAACATGTCGTGAATCTGCTTCATGCGAAGGTAGCATGGTACATCGTCCACACCCTTTGTATGCTCCATATCGTGTAGACGGTCCGCGATGTGTGCCGCTCGACGTGTTCTGCTAGGTACACCTAGCGCAGAGATCCTCGGGCATTGCGGCGACCGTGCTGTTCCTGAGCACGAGGGTCACCCCGACGAGACAAGCTCGAAGTGACTGTCGTACAACTGGGTCAGCATCGAGCAACAAACATGAGCCGGCACGTACATCTTCTGAGCGCTCAACACGAGCCTACGCCAGCGGAGCGGAGAGTCATTCGTCAGGGCGCCTCAAACCAATGAGAGATACTGTTCGTCCGGAGCGTGATCACCACAGGTCGTGCCAGTCGATCGCGAACGTGTCCGTGTGCCCATGCACCTGTCGACAGCCCGGCCGCGAAGTCCACGCGCAGCGCGAGGTCGAGTCGCCGACCTGCACGGCGGTGCGCGCCGCAAGCTCAGATATCTGACGCACGAGCCCATGCGCGCGCGTTTAGCGATTTCAGGAAGACCTGCAGATGACAGAACCGGAGGCAGACCACCACAAGTCGTCGAACGCGAACGAAGTTGCCCTGTCCATGCGCACGTCCACGGCCCGGCTCCGGAATCCACATCCAGCGCGGGTCGTCGACTTGCGTGATGTTGACGGTGAGCGGGACACCTGGTGCGAGAAGAGGTGGGGGCGGAGTCGCGGATCGGTGGCGATCTCAAGACGATCTGCAGATGACAGGACCACTAAGGCGCTCCCGGCCAGGTCAACGCAGACGACGTGCCTTGAGAGAGGGCGGTTAAGTTCCTGCAGCGCAAGTTTGTCTTCGGGCGTCATACGTAGCCACAGAAATTGAAGGCTCACCTTCATGGAGAGCTGCAGCGTTCACGTCCTCGATGCCCACTGCTATGTTGACGCCACGAAAGATATGCGTCTTGACAGACAGTACATGCGCGTCAGGAGACTGCAGCGAGAGTGTGTTAACTGGGACTGGGACAAGGGTCGCTTGAGCGGAATCGCCCGGACGAATGTGACGTACCAGGTATGCCAGATTGATGGAAGGCTTTGAGATATTGCAGGGTCTTCGACTAACCCAGGCGTGCAGGCTGTTCCGTCTGGCGACATATGCTGGATTGGTCGAGTGATCGTGGGACAGAGGATCGCGAAGGCGGGACTCAAATCAGGACGTGTAGAGCAGCAGCTACGTTTCGATTAGAACCAGCGTGGAGGATATGTACAGAAGGAGCCAGGCCGAGAGCGAGATGGCGGCATGATGGGAGTTGAAGCAAGACGCACCATTCATTGACTCTCGCCTGAGTCTCTCGCGGACCAGCCAGTTCCGTAGACCAGATATTCTCCAGCTCCTCCTCGATGCGACCCTTCCCACTGATTCGCTCGATGAACTTCTTCAGCACACGCCCAAGGGGCCCCGTCGTGCGGTCTAGCTCGACGTGCTTCTGAAGGTGCATCTGATGGGCAGCTCCTTAGGGAATTGCACGGCGACCACGCTACTATACCTGCGTACGTATCGCGTGGCTTGAGCCCCGACAAGACGAAAATGAGGCCGCCCGACTGTCGAAGAACGGGGTCAGCCTTGAGCGCTTGAGCAAAGAACCCGAGCGGACACGTACTTCGTCAGTTGTCAGGCTCGACACGAGCGTACGACAACGTCCGTCACAGCCAAGCTCGCGCCGTACTTGGTGTCCCCACGACGTGTGGTGGTCAGCGTCCGGACGAAGGGATCTCTCCATCACCTCGGGCGACGGCGCAGTCGATTGCGAACGTGCTCGTGCTCATGCGCGTCGATATCCCGGCCTCGGAGCCTACATGCAGCGCGAGTTGTCACCTCGTGGGTCGATCCGTGATGAGAACGATATTGACGATGAGTTGGACTGCTGGTGCGGGGAGAAGAAGCGAGGGCGGAGTGTCGCGCCACGATCGGTGCGCGATCTCAAGAAGATTCAGAGTCTGCAGATGGTAGCGATCAGAGCTCCAGCCGCTATATTACGTGCACGAGCGTTAAAAACATGTACACAAGGAGCGAGACAGACGTGGAGGGCGAGATGGATACACATACGGCGTCCGTACAAACTCAGAAGCAGGAACTCACCGGTCACGGTTAGAACGTCAAGTCTCTCTTCGGTCTTTTGCTGGACCCACCAGTTCCGTAGACCAAACAGCTACTCCGCCTCGCCGCAGCCCCTCCCGACCATTCCCTGGGTGTACTTCTTCAGCACAAGCCCAAGCGACCCATCACGCTGCGCACCTTCCACACGGACCCTATCCCGACGTCGGTTGCCACCCTACGTAGCATTGGTCTTCAACCTGTACTCAGACAAGTCGAGGTTTGGTACGGTCGGCGGGTACTGTTGCCTGGCCGTATGGGGCGTGTAGACGATGAACCGTGAGGACAGCTGCTTCTGTATCGTGCTGACCAGCGGAAGGGCGGCATCGTGGAAACGCTCAAGGCAAGTGGGGACTGGTGACTCTATCATGCCGATCTAGTCATTGAATAGTCCATGGGCCGCCTCGCAGGTATACGACTAGTCGGGGAGAGGACCCGACGACGTCCTTCGATTAGACCTGGAAGCTGAGACACTTGAGTGCGAGATCAAGGGAAAGGGACAAGCGGCAATCGACGAGTTTGAAGCCTGGAGGTAAGTATGCTAGAGGTATGTCCTGGGTATGTCGCCGTTGGAAGGTTGCAGTTGTTCAACGCCAAGGCCGACACTTCAGTTTCATCGTCCGATGTAAGTCCGACCCGTCATGAAAGGCAAGAATCCGAGCTCCGATTCAACCGGAGCGACATCCGGCGTCTCCTCCGTAAGGCTCGTCTCCGCCTACCGTTTCATCCATATCTTTCATGCTCACTCTGCTTCAACTTGACCCAAGGAGACCTCAAGCGTGGTCGATATATGGAGTGCGAGAACTCAACAAATAGCTAGAGCTGGCATGTATGAATGGAGGAGGGTCTATACCACGCCGCGCACAATTCTTACTCGACAAGCCATCCCCTACAGGTAACAGCACGGACCCGGGCCCATCCACCTACCATGCAACCCCCAAACTGCTCGGTGAAGACGTACACTCCAAGTTACTCGCACTCTGGTGTGTTCTGCACGCTGACGACGTACATCGCGTAGCTACACCCCTTGGGTCTATCTGGGACGACGTCGGTGAACCGTTCCACTGTGCGCTCTTCTCCACCAGCGACACGACTTCAATGGAGAAGATCGCACGTCTGAAGACGCTAAACGGTATGTTCCGCCACACTCGGTCGTTGACTGACTGCCTGACTAGAGATGATCATCTCGCGTTCGCTTCCGACCAGGTTCGTGCTGAAGGTCCCAGCAGCGGCTTGGTCATTCGCGCTGCTTCCGATGCGCTCACTCTCAAGCCACGACATCCAGTCCCCGCCGCCGTTCAACGTCCCTCCAAGCGACGTGGGGCAAAGCCTTGAGATGTCTGATCGAGGAACTCGTCACTCCCTACGTCGAGACGCGACCCGTGAGTAGCAATTGCACCATCCGAACGCACTCGCCGATCCTCATGCACAGACGACCGCGAATACCAGATGGCTACCCGACTTGCGACCAAGCTGGTGGGGAATAGCGACTCGTGCGCAATAGAGTCGTCTCACACCCATCCTGCACGAGTGTATGTTGCTCCCCGGCCTGGAGATGCGGGGATCAAGCCCAATGCCCTGCCTGCACCTGTCGGCGACATATGAAGCCTCGCCATGTTCGCCCAACACTCCTCGTGTCTCGCTGTGGGTTCGTCCGCCTCCGCCCTGTCCTTCGTCCTCCTTCCTAGGATGGTGAGTATGCTCTCTTACTCCCATCCCCACTGCAACATCGTCTGACCGCATCCCATGTATGTTCTCTGCCTGCCACGTACAGACGCTTTGGCCGGACGTCCTAGATGTGCGTCGACACCCGGCTTGGGCACGGCTGCACTCGCCGTCCTGGTGATGACGAGCGATTGCGGCGCGTCTCAGAAGACGTGAGGCTGAGCATATGAGACTTCGTGATGGCGCTCCTTGGAGCATCGTGAACAATTTGTGAGTCGTGAGTCGTGAGTCGTGAGTCGTGAGTTCGCCATTCATGCGCCACCGTCAAGATAGGTATTTATACCACATCCTTCCATCCTCACAGGGCCTCCCGACCAAGCTGGGGGACAGCCGTCTTCACGGATGAACCTTCCGAGCCCCTGCGCGAGTACTTTGCCAAGTACGACGGTTCTCTCGTCCTCACCCTCTCTCCCCAGCTTCACAACGAGGCCGGCGTAACTCGGGGGCTGCGAGTCAACAGCTGAAGTCGCTCCCGTCTTCATCAGCGCATCCGATGCTCAACGAGACACACGGGACGGGTACGGGACTAGGTGAGTGTCAGCATGACGATCTCGATTCGTACCTCCTTTCCCCCTACGAGGACCGGACGCACCCTTCCACAGAGACATCCTCCAGTCCCTTATACCGACATGGCCAGGCCTACGCGCTCCGCCCACGCATGACCCCGAGTAGGCTTCCACGACGTGCTTCCTCAACAAGCTCCGTTCTGCAAGCAGGTGATCCACTACGACAGTCAGGACCGACACGAGCGCGTCCGGGTCCGTATTCGAGCCGACCTTGCATCTGGTGTTGAACTACGTACACACCTTCGCTCGGACGTTGGGAAAGACCTGTTCTATGGTGCGTACTTGTCGTATTGCATCGATCGCCTTTCGCTTGTCCTCATCCTCTGCCTTCACCGACGACGAGCACTCGCAACCAAGTTGGTTGTGGAATATGGGTGTAGAATACACTTGCACGTACGCCCCGTAATATATCTCTTTCATCGCGTTCTAGGTTCACTGTGGAAGTGCCCTGCGAGATGCCTGGGCCGTCCCGCCCCGTATGTTTCATCATTCCTGTTACGCCGCGCCGCCGTTTGGAACTCGTCCAACGAACATCAGGTGGGCTCGAGCGTTCCCGTTCACCTTCATCAATATGTCTACGAGTAACTACGACGATGTGGAACAACCTCATGAGGATCATCACGACTCCCTCCACCCACATCATCGCTCTTCCCAAGCCCCCTTCAGAAGTCTGTTCCCACCGCGACTCGACACTACAAGCACACCCATCTCCAGCACATCGACTGAGACACCGTCCTGACGAGCTCTCTGGAACAATACCGTGGCCAATCGGGTGGAGGGTGGAGCTAGGCCGCAACGGCGCCGTGCGAGCAGTTCAGCGTCGACGTAGTTATCGTCGTGGTAGCGTGCCTGATACGCACGCGTGGCTTCGTCGGGAGCCGCGAGCCGCACGACTAGGGAGGAATGCACTCCGAGAGGAGCGCAGACAGTCGATCGCGAAGATATCATACGCCTCATCCTGTGGTAGACAGCAAGTCGCGGCTGACATGCGACCGAGGAAAGCCTGGGACATGTCGAGAGCACGATCTGGACGTAAGCGGATTCGGGTTTCGCACAACACCGTCGGCGGGTGGCACATCGATCGACCTAAGGTAAGAGGAGCGTTGCTAAGATCTTGAGCACGTAGCTCCGGAACTTGGGCTACGCCGCGCGAGTCTTCAATATGTCTCGGACGAGATTGCACGTGGTAGACGGTGCCACGCGCAGAATCCTTGACGGGCGAGGATCCTCTGGCGAGGGCCGGAACCGGAACTAGGAGCTCATCGAATTCGAAAGACTAGAGGTAGGCGCATCGAGCTTGCATGCGAGCGGGGACAAGGCGACACGGACAGGAGCGGGGGAACAGGACCAGCTGCTTTGCCGCCGCTTGACTCGCTGCCGACGGTCCAGTCCTGGGTGACGTTGGGGACAAGGCCAATTCACGACCACCTCGAGGGACTTGCACTTGTCGACGAGCCGCATCAAGCTTCGGGCGTGTGGGGATTCCAGCACGGACGGGAGCAGGGAGTAGACAAGGATCTGGGGGAGGTGATTGTGCAGCATTTGTCGATGTGCGCGACCTGGAGCGCGTGCACGGAGAGGGTGATCTTCGAGGGGTCGTAGAAGCTGTATTGCAGCGCGTTGTAGTTCTGCTTCCTGCGGAGGGTGAGGGCGACGTGGGCGGCCTGAGGGGCGGGAACAGGACCAGCAGCCTCGCCGCGGCTCGACTCGCTGCCGACAGTCCGGTCCTGGGCGACGTTGCGGATAGTGACGATCACGTCGAAGAACTTGAGCTTGTCGACGAGGCGCATCAAGCTTCGGGCGTGTTCTGACTCCAGCACGGACGGGCGGAGGGGGTAGGCAAGGATTTGGGGGAGGTGAGTTTGCAGTTGGCGAGCGGAGCTGGCGAGGGCCGCGGGTGCGCGTACCGTCGGTCCCGCAAACACCGGGACGACCGCAACGGCGAGACGTCGCGGAGAACCCAGTATTTGTCGATGTACGTGATCTGGAGCGCGTGCGCTGAGGGTGATTCCGAGCGGTCGTAGAAGCTGTATTGCAGCAGGTCGTGGCTCTGCCAGATGCGCCGGTACTGATACAGAAAGTCCACGCCCTCCGTATGCTCCATGTCGTGTAGCCGGTCCACGCGTGCCGCTCGACATGCTCTAGTGGTCTCTGGCCTAGAGGCCCTCGGACTATCAGGGCAACTACGCTGATGTTGCACGTGTACGGCGCGGCTTTGAGTCCCCCGACGATGAAGGTGACTGTCAAAAATGAGATTAGCGTTGAGCATAGCACATGAGCCGACACGTACTTCATGCGAACGGAGCCAGGGCGTAGCTCGTACTGCACTCGGTTCCTGCAGGACTCCACGACGTCTGGCGGTTAGCCTCCGGACGAAGGAGACGGTGCATAATCGTGCAGTCGATCTCGAACTTGCCTGTGCCCATGCGCGCGTTGATAACCCGGCCTCAGAGTCCACGTACAGCGCGAGTCGTCAGCTTACGCGTCGATCCACGATGAGAACGATATTGACGTGACTTGGAAGGTGGGTGCGGGGAGAAGAAGCGAGGGCGGAGTCGCGCGCCACGATCGGTGCGCGATCTCAAGACGTACGATGGGACCAGCCAGCCCGATGCAGACGACCAGAGGGGGCGGGTTCCTATTCCTACCACCAAGCGATGTCATCAGACCGGGTGTTGGTCCCAACATCGAGCACTCACCTGGCAGAACTGCAGCGTAGGCAGCGCAGGTCTCGTCAGCGAGCCGTGCTCCTCTTAACATTGCAGCGGGTGCGAAGGGTTCAGCGGTATGGGCAGCAACAGCGCGGATGTGCAGTCGAGGTGGGCGCAAATAGCGCAAACCAGGAAGGCTTGATTCAAACCCGCCATAGGCCGATCGTCGACCCCCATGAGAGCTAACTAGAGCTGGTCGGCTCCGCGCGGGGGGCCCGGGCAAGGATGAGTCTCGTCCTTGACGAATGAAGATAGGTACGCCAGCTTGAGGCAGTGGTTGGAGAATCTGACGTCGGAGGCCTCCGCGGACGAAGTCCTCGAACGGCCCAGGCGTGTACACTGTTCCGACTGGCGAACAAGCCTGGAACAAGTCGAGTTATCGTGCGAGAGAGGAACGGGAGGTCGGGAGGACTCAGAGCCGGGCGAGTAGAACTCCTGCAGCTGAATTACGGGCTAGCATTAAAAACACGTCCAGAAAGGAGCAAGGCAGAGGGCGAGATAGAGACACAACGATGTCTATACAGAGTGGAAGTGGGAACTCACAGAGTCTCGCTTCGGTCTTTCGCCAGTATAGACCACTCTCCAAAAGATTCCTCCAGCTTCTCCTCGCCGCAAACACTCGGATCCGAATCGTTCGCTCGGTGTACTTCTTCAGCACATGCCCAGGAGCCGTCGCGCTGCCGACCTTCCACACGGACCCCTTCCCGACGCCTGTTGTCACAGTGGTATCGGTCTTGAGCCCGTGCTCAGGCAGCAGGTCGACTTGCAGTACGTGCTATCGCCTAGCCAAGAACCGTATTGGGCGTAATATTGGGTATACGATGAACGAGGACAGCTTACATATATGTGTCGAGCTGTCCACCGCGAAAGCGCGGCGTCGTGGCAACGCTCGCCGCTCGGTGCGATAGGCGACCAATGGGTGGAGTTCCATCATGCCGATCTGGTCACTGAAGCATTCATGGGCCGTCTCGCAGGTAGGCCAGACTGACTGAGGGTTCTGCGACTGTTGCCCCGCGAGACGAGTCACGACTGGCCGTCATCGTGTGCGACTCCGGTAGACGACTTGCTCGACGGTGCCCTTCAATTGGATCCGGGGGTCGGTCCATTCGCGCGCAAGATCAGAAGGAGGAGACACGGAAAGAACGAGTTCCAAGCAGAGGTGTGTCGCAGTTGGAGGTCATAGCTGGGTCAAAGACTCTTTCAAAGACCAAGTTCATCGTCGTGCGAGGCGAGGTCCAAACTCCGACTCGATCGGACAAGTCCCTCGGAGATGGGCGCCCATCGACTTCCGTCTCCTCAGCCTCAGGCTCTCTCCTCCATCTCATACACAGTGATCCTGTAGCTCTTCCATGCTCATTTGGTTTCACCTCGACTCAAGTAGACCAGCAGCTTGACTGACATACGGAGGGCGCGCACTCGACAGATGGCTCCTGGCTATGGCTGGATATGACCGGTACGTCAATACCACGCCGCGCGCGATTCGTATCCGATGGGGAAACCCCACACAGGTCCAGACGGGCGGTTTGAAGGACAGATCGAAACGGCCCCGACGCGCACAGGGTTTGTCCTAGTCCAGTAGAAGCTTCTTGGCTAGCTAGGTGAGCCTGGTTCTTCGATCTCTCCTCTTCAACCCTCTGCGTCAGGTTCCTCGAGCTTGATGCTTGCATGGCCTGCGATGATATCCCGCGATTCTGAGCCGCGCGATGCGCACGCAACTACTGCTGTAAAGATCATCTGGCACGCTCTATCGAGAACGATTGACCACAACGGCTACGCGTCCTACGCGTCGCCGTGCAGACCGTCGCACTCTCCCTGCGCACCACGGACACCCACCCCCGTTCAGTGACGATGTACGCTCACAGGTACTCGCACTCTGGTGTGCTATGCGCGCTGACGGCATCAATTTATACAACAGTATACATGGCCATAGCGACCGCACCGTGCGCGCTCTTCTCTACGACTCCGGTCGACGAGATCACAATACCAACTTCGCGGCAGCTGGAGACACGAGATGCATGCGCACGGTATGTTTTGTCACTCCAAGTCGATCGCGGTCGTTCGACCGTTGACTTACTTCTTGATCGACCATGGTAGAGCTCTGTATTGCACCTTTATCACCTGTAGGATCCATGCTCGAGGCCCAGCAGCGACCTGGCCGCTCCCTCCGATGCACTCACTCTCACGCCACACCATGCTGTTGTCATCTCATCCTGTCGTTGTCGCCGCTCAACGTCGCTCGCTCGGAGCTGGTGACAAGGTTCGAGATTGTCCCGCTCGTCCAAGATCTCGTCATTCCCTACCTTGAGGGTATTAGTAAGGCTATCCGTGAGTGGTATCTCTCTCATCCGAACTTGGTGCCGACACTCGCCTGATCCTTATGCATAGAAAATGGTCGATACCGTATACCTTCCCGACTTTCGGCCGAGGAGCCTACCGGCTCGCGCGCAATAGCTTCATCTCGCACTCATCCATGGCCACTCTCCTGGAGGTGTGGAGACCAAGTCCGACGACCTCCCTGCCCCACGTCGGCGCTCTGGCAGGACATCCCAGACGTGCGTCGACACCTGCTTGACCACGGCTGCGCTCGCCGTCCTGGTGCTCACGAGCGATTGCGGATCCTTTCAGGGCTTCTTCAGACGAGGCCGAGGAGCAGCTCGATGTCGTCTTCACGGTCGATCTTCCCGAGCCCCAGCTCGACTACTTTGCCAAGGACGACGGCTCTCTCGTCCACACCCTCTCTTTGCGCTACTCACGACCTGCAGCAGTCCCACCTTCGCTAGCGCATCCGATGCTCAACGAGACACACGAATGGGTACTGGACTAGGTGAGCGTCAGTATGACGATCTCGAAACTGCACCTCCCACCCCTTACGAGGACGGGACGCACGCTCCCAGAGGCATTCCCCGGTCTCCCGGTACGTCTCGGTGGATACAAGCCACCGCAGTGCGCGAGGTACGAAGGATCCAGGTACCGCGCGGCGGATCGAGGACGTACGACGGGATACCAACATGTCCGCGCATCAGGTGCATCGCTCGCGAGCTCCCAGCAAGTGTCATTTTCCATGGTCATGCTCTCGTCGTCGGCGGGTGCGTCAATGCTTCGATTGGTGCAGCGATCTCCAGGCGAACGTCGGGTTCATGTGGAGACGCCCTGTGTACAACGCTATAGCTCGAGACATCGCCGTACAGCAGGACTTGCGTTGCTGTGCCCCGGCTCGTGAGGAACGGCAGAGCTAGGATGAAACAGTGCACGTCGGGTACTCTGCGGCGGAACGCGTCATACATCACCAAGTCGCAACTCACCGTTTCTTTGTTCCCTAGTCTCGTCTGGCACGTTCAGCACATCCTACACGTGCGGCGAGAAATATGCCGGCAGTATCGCCAGCGTTGAAATTGGCGCAGGTTATCTTTCATCTTCGTTCCTTTTTCCCCGTCACGACACAAAACCCAAGGCACGCCCCCGCCCGCCCTACGCTCCTATCGAATCTATCCCTTGTGATGGTGTTGTGGCCAGGGATGACCGGCTGCCGGACGGATATGTTGTCGCAGCGTCGACGCTGATTGTCGGGGAGTCCGTGTGGCCTATGTTGCACTGCATGCCTTCGCCCCGTTCGACTCGAGGGATCCACTGCGAGTAGCTCCCGGGAAGTCTTCTAGAAGAGGGAATCCTCGTGCGCGAGTACTGAAGACAATGCATAAGCGTCGTGGACGTTGTAACGCGGTTTGGTATGTACTCCACCTGTAGCCCTCCAGATACTGAATTCGAGCTCGATGTTCAGCGCTCGCAGCGCTTTCGTTCAGGTGGACCTCGATTCGAGCAGAGGCTTTGACGATGTCACGGTGATGCTCTGACGGACCGAGCACGCGCGAGGGGAACTGATCGCTGTCGGAATCGACTCACCCGCTCATAGACCGTAACTCGACATGCGAGGTTCGCGAGAGAGGATCATGCCGGAGGAGCCTTGAACGGGATGTCCCTGTACCTTCTTCCCCCGTGAAGGGCAGAGGGGTACTAAGCGACTCGACTGTCGAATGGGGTCGTTCAGCCAATCATGCTAGAGCTTCTCCCATTCATTTTGTTCCGGTGCGATTCCAAGCTGCGTGTGCCCTGAGAGTGCGACCTATGGAAGTACTAAGCCGTTGTCCAAGGGCACGGTCCATCCCTCACTGATGGATAGTTCAAACCTAAGACTTACTCCGATACTCGTCGTCTGTCGAGGCAGTGCGAATTGCTCTTCCCCCTTTTCGCGGTCAAGACGATCATGACTAGTTACGTCAGAGTGACAGTTGGTACCCTCTTCGACGGTGGAGATGAGGGGGCAGAGCATAACCTTCGGACGCCTGAGCAATGGAACGGGGGTTGTAGAAGAACCTTGGTGCGGGCGCAGATGTAACTAATATAGAAACACCTCTACTGAACTTCGAAACACGGGGCCACACTCAACCTTGGCGGGGACAAGGGGGCGCTCCTCGTAATGTGGGTGGCGTGATCCGCAGCGCACCACTGAGACGCAGGACGCAGGGTGTAATAGCCCGGGAACCACTCATCCCCAGCAGGCCCCAGGGCGTATGATTACATTGGGATCTTATTTCCCCAGCGTGACTTCTGGAGACCCTCGGACATTCTTCTCCAGTGCTGTAGTTGTAGTAGTAGTGCGATGTTGTCGTTAGGTATATGATCCGCAAACATGAGTAGATATCAATGACGTCGGAGGAATCCCTACGCAGTGCCCTCTCTCCGCCGAAACTCGCGTGTCCCATAGACCAGAGCAAATCTGGATTCTGCACATGTACGTTAATTGTCGTGGTGAGCTCTAAGGAGTCGGGAGATTGAGGTATGTCGCCGCGACATAGTTCCTCAGGAATACAGAGAGCGTCTTGTACAAGGTGCACACGGCAGCGACCTTCTTTTGAGAGAACTATGTCACATGAGTCCCCGTAGTCCAACTAGCATGACATTGGACGTACGCGATTGATGTGGCCACTAGCAATAGAATCTTCGATCAAGCCCTGTAAGATAGTTAGGTCCACTCTCATCTGTGACGACGTCAGTATCTCTGTCCCGAAATTGGGGTACAACGGCGTACGCTGTTCCACATCTGCCTAAATGTGTCGATCCTGGCTGCTAACAATCCGATGTCGTGTTTCGTGAAGTCGAGATTTTGAAGATATCTCTGTAGCGTCACATCTTGTGATATGAGCTGATTGTAACGCTCCTTCGTTCTTCTTTCATCCTCTTCGAGAGCCGCTCTCTCTTTTACCACAAAGTCAGATTGCGAGCAACTCTGGCAAAGCTCTGCTGGACGTACCCGTCTCTAGTTCTCGATAGCACTCGAATCTAATCCCTTTGGCAAGATATTGCTAGAGTTACTGGGTCAGCCGTTTGTATAACAAGACAGGATGGATTCGAACCAAGGCTGCCAGCACACCCCTTGGAAAAAGGGAGGTTACTGCTCGTACCATGTCTTCGACACCGGGTCCTAATGACGATAGTGACTCCATGCAAAATTTCGATACCTGCCGTGCATCTGCATCAAGGTTGTAGTACAACAGCAAATGAGTCTCACCCTAGATTCGCTTTTCCCATAATGACCGTATAATCAGTGTTTCTCGTTTAGGCTGAACACTGATCAACTTACCCTGTGAAGCGCTTCTCCAGATCCTCGAGCTTCTTTCTGACACACTCCAGTTCAGGTGCGACGACTATTCCAGCCTTATCCAATGACAGCTTTAGCACATATGAGAAGTTGCGAATGTCGCCAGCTAATTTCTCGAAAGCCTTGCGTGCATTTTCGGCCATTTGCAACCCCTCCGGGAGTTTCTAAGCATTGGTCAGTCGATATGCTCCGAAAATTTGCCCGGAACTGAGCGTGTCATACTTTGCGGTACTGCTGGAGCTCCTGCAACAGTTCTTTGAGAATTTCGCGCATTTCTTCAGTTGGTATCTGGGCAAATTCCGGTGCTTGTACACCGTCCAGGACTGTTGTGTAGACTACATGAGAGTAAGCGGTCAGGTGTAGCAGTTGTAGCATCGACATTGGAGCCAAAGTGCTAGAAACGCACGCTGCATAGTGGTAGACATAGCGAGCGCGTTCTCTCCGCTCTCCTCTACAATGGTGACGAACGTCTGGGGTGGCACATTAACGAATTCATGCGGCATACATAGCTGTAACGTATTGACATACCTCCCAATGTACTCGCCATTGCGGACCAAGTTGTAGCGGCTGATTCTTCGAATCGAGGAAGTTGCCATTGTCGAAGTCGACTAGAACATCGGAAATTGTTTGAAACCCAACGTTCACTTCGATGATGTCCGCTTTGATCGTGGACACATCGAGTATACCTTCCGCGAGTACTATAGCCTGTCCGAATGCCTTGTTCAAGTTGTCGAAGTCGGTGGAAGGGTCATCCATGGATGAATACTCGGCGGGCGAAGTGGAGGGCATATCTTTGCAAGGAGGGTATGGACGGTCGGTATCTTATATTTAGCCCCAGCAAAGCATAGTCCACATTATGGGGTTCTCTTCTGGAGCGATAGAGAGTTTGACTGCTTGCATGTGGGGACCCCGGGACGCACGAGCCGTGAAAGACCCACAGAAGCGATCCATCTCAGGGTCTCAGCCTCGAGGAGGAGCGTAGAGCGGAATTGCACCACTATTCTGGACCGCCGATGGGACCGGTCGTTGAACTGAAGATGCACACTGTGTGCGTCTTGCAGGCCCTTCGCAGGCTGAGAAGGGCTCGTCATAACGCGAACAAACCTTGATAGCTAGCAGCGTCGGCATCGGTCGGGTACGAGCCGCTCACTGGTTTCCAAACGGAGCCTATGTATTTTAGGGTAGGTCAGAGCTTCGACCGCATTATCAACGAAGGTAGTTGACCTACATTCATCATTGGGCACAGTACCGAGTAAAGTGCGCTCAATGGAACGAATCTCATTGGAGGCAATGCAGGCCGTTTTGGTTCTCAGAGTGTATTATTTCTCGGACGTCCGTCGTGTGCCCAATGACATCCCACAATAAACATCGTAAAACTCCATACAAGTAGGAGCAGTCGTTGACACCTATCGATTGATCCCAAGATTGTCCACGCACAGGTAACATGGTGTATCAACATGCTGGGGTAAGGGAACCTTTCCGAGCGAGACAGCATACTCGTGCTACTTCATAGCCTTGGCGTATCCATCAATCAATATCGTTGCAGCCTCCTTCCAAGCGGCAGAAGAGGAAGCGATGCGCTTCGCTGCATTACGGAAAGCGAGCTGGTCCTGCTACGGTACACCGTCAATTTAGCTTACAACTACACTGGCGGCTCGACACGCACCGGAGAGGCATTGGCTAGCCCCTTGCGGGCCGCTGCCAAGTAGGTTTGAATCTCGGATGTCAGCTGGAAGGATGCGTGAATGTGAGAGCAACTGTATCCAGCGTTTGAATAGCCCACCTTCTGAATTAGCTCATTCCAGATGGAGTTTAGCAGCTCGCGCATTTTCGCCAGGTTCTTCTGCATGTCCTGTAGAACAAGCGATATACCATTGCCATTAACGTCGTTGAGATCTCTTTCGACCGCGCCCAGCTTGATCCTGGCAGACGACAGTCTCTCCGAAGCTTGTTCGACCTCCTGTGTCAGGCGTTGTACCTCCGCCTTGTCGGATGCCGCGGACCTGTGCAAGCTCCACAAACCAGAGACACGGCCAAAGTATGAGACAACAGCAAAGGGAAGCACGTTCCTTGTGCTTTCTCGAGCACGATTAGCCTGAACCAAGCACTTCAGCCAAGATACAGAAGATTTCGCCCCTACGACCAACCTTCTTGCGCGCTCTACAAGGTCAACTTCAGAATGAGTGGAAACTCGACGAAGAATCCTAACCACATACTCCTCGAGCTCTTCCTCAAGCGCGACCACCTCGCTTTGCGCCTTGCGTACAGCATTCTGGGCCTGAACGCTACCATCGTTCGTCTGGAGCTCCACACGCAGATCTTCAAGAGTAGAGCTTAAGAGTACGAAGGTCTCGTCCCCACTGAATCTCAACGTAGGAAGTCGCTACATGCGCGCCCTCTTCAGATGGGTTACAGACGATGCTTTAGGAGTAAAGGAGACGTACCCTGTCCAGAGCTTCAAACTCAACGATCAAGTCGTCGAGGGCCCTAGAGTCTTCCAGGTAGGGATGGAACACAAGGTACGCTGCGGCAGTGTCAGTATACGACAATATATGGGAACACAGGACATACATTTGATGGTTCCAGCCAAAACCGCTGCAGAAGACTCAGAGTCGTTGACCAATTTCTGGAATGTCTGTACAGGACGGTAAGCATGGCGACCTATTCGTGCTATGGCTGCATGTTATGTACGTCACGTAATGCGGCCCATTTGGTGAGATGCTGTGAATCCGAGATGGTATCGATACGAATGATCTTGTGCCAATTGTCAACGAGCTGGATACGGACTGCTCGGGCAGCATTGGTCAGGGCGTCGACTCGGGCAGAGAGATCGGTCATGCTGCTAAGGTATGCTGTGGCTGGCGTCAGAGTGCTTTGGAGGAGACCTATATACAGTCAAGCTCAGACCTCGTGGTTTGTGCCTGTGGGGAAACCTAGGGGTGAAGGGGAGGAGCGAGGTGGGCCTCGCCTGCCCACGAAACGTCTGCCAGCGCATAATGTGCGGGACCCGGAGCGCTGATAAATGATGCGGATGTATTCCTGGACACCGAAGGGGGACAGCTCTGCTCGACATTAAATGCAAGTCCGTTCGGGGTGGGAATTGTGGTCAGATCGCGTGCGTTCGTGTTTCAACTCGTCGTGTTAGGCAGGTTCCTCTCACGGCCCCCCTGGCACTCTGCTCCACATCTCGTCCGATTCGGACCGCGTATGTCACAGTCTACTCTCCTTCAAGTTGTACTCTCCTGCAGACTTTGTGAAGTTGTATCAATGCACAGACATGTCGGCACCACAAGTCTGTGGATTGCTGCTACCTTGGAGTTGCTACCGAAGTGCAGTTCAGACAGACTCTGTGTTGGATCTCATCGTCTTCAGGCCAGTCAGGCCACTGGCAGGAGTACGATCTGTCAGGAATGTGCCATGGCGACTGCGAGTCCGCTATAGGGATGTCAATATTCATGTAGACTCCAACTCGCACTCCTTTGGGAGTGTCCAGGTTTGCCCGGAGGGCCGATGCTTATTAAGGAAGAATTTGGTTAATGTGAACCTTTTTTTCAGATCAGCGCCGCCTACCCGGCGCGAGCTCGCCTTCTACGCCGCACCAACTCCTCGTGCTCGAATCCTCGATCCGGACAAGTTGACTGAGCCGATGGTCTGGTACACGGTCCGTTGCTTTATGGGGTCCATACGTGTACAAGGCGTTCAGTAACCCGTTGACCCGGTGTTTCCAAGTTCCCTCCCATCGCTTCTAGAGACTCATCCTACTCCGCTCACAATGACTACTACGACCATGGAGCACGTAGCGTCCAACGCTCTGGCACAACTCGGGATAGTGAAAGAAGAAGATGCCCAGGCACTGTTTCTGAAGGTGATAGCATCCCCAGAGGTCAAGGACAAGACCGAGCTAGCCATCAAGACCCTCAACCAGACGGTCCGCGACATACGACAAGCGTTTTGGCAGATAACCGAGGACATCCAGCGCTTCGACGACAAGCAGATCACTAATGTCGACGGCATTCGGATCCAGCTGCGTCCAAGGTGGCGGGAACTCTATGAGGTTCGTATGCGACGTCGCGTACATGACACATGCCTCAAGGAATATTACCTCAGCGGTTCAACCGAATTATCAGTGCAAGTCACGATAACGCCATTGAAGCTGCCGCGTTCATGAAACGTGAGTCCATTTGTAACGTCACTCGTCGCGTTGTAGACCCCGCCCAGAATACAGTGTTACCATTCTGGAAGACGTCTCCGAGTCAGACTTCCCCGATCTGAAGGTTGAGCTCCAGAACTTCCTGAAGGTGAGTTATCAAAAGGATGCTACAACAACCACTACTGTGTGACAAAGAGCGCACACAGATTCTGGAGGTCAAAGACAAGATGGCAGCGCAGACACGCGATGACTTCGCGACTCTAGCCGATGATGTCCGCCATTTCGCAATAGATATAAATCAATTCCTATTCAAGGTAGAGGACGAGGTCGCAGCCGAGCTTGAGGGTATTGAGAAACGCATGAAGGCTTTGAAAATTCGGCTAGGCGAGTGAGTAGCTTGTGTCGCATTATCACCTCCATCATTGCTGATATCACATACAACGTTTCGCCTAGGATTGGTAATAGGGTGCGTCATATATGCATTGCGAGACACTTGTAGTGATAGTAACCCACGATGTCCAGATCAAAGATGTCGCGAAAGCTTGCTTGCTTTCGTTTGCAACTGGTGCGACTGCAATTGGCTTTGCTATATTTGCTCTCTCACCTGATACGATAATACTTGCCGTGGTGAGCCTCGTTTTAATCCAAACATACCGATCATTCAGCTCAGCATACCAGACCTCCACAGTAGCAGCAATCAAGTCTGGAGGCGAGCTGATCCGGTTGATCAAAGAGCAGCACAGTAGGTCTTGGGTGACGTGTGCTTCGTCATCTCACAGAGAGAGTCCACCATAGGAGCCAGGGACGAGCTCAGGCGGCTCGATCAGAGCCGCAATGATGCACTTGACCAGCAGCTCGCGGTGCACGAGCATGTTCGTACCTTGACCGCCGTCAACACGGATTCCCAGGAGATCGCGATGAAGATCGACACCATTGTGAATATCTGGCAGTCGGTAGGTATCTCTACTTCGTCGATGGTAGCGCATTCCTCTGATATCAGTACGGCAGCTCAAAGCAGACATCCACGACTTCAAAGAGCAGCTCGAACATTCGGCTCATCCTGACGTCAAGATTACTAAGGTGAGCCGTGTCAGAACGATCCTCCGACGCCTTCGTATCGCTAAACGATAACCTAGTTCTTCTTGAGGAAAATAGCAGCTACCCGGGTGTTGTATCAGAGACTCGCTTACTTGCTGGAAGAGTATGCGAAAGGATCGGAGGGTATCAGCACAGAGAACATGTGAGGTTCACGAGACGCAATCCCAACACTGTACTGCCTCTATGTACCCTTACCCTGTCGATGCGCCAATTGTATCTTGCGGAGGGATACCCATGGGAAGTGGACTCTCAAAGACACCGTGCGCCACAATGCGGAGAGAATGGTGGTACGAGTCTGATACAGCCCGCCGCTGGAAGAGCAAATCCAGCACGAAGGACAACAGTGGGAGCGTTGGACGACATATGAGTGTGAGAGAACGAGAGTGGGGTGCGGTCTTAGCGCATGCGCCTATCATTTTCCCCGCTTCCCTCATCACTAGACACAACATTTATGCGACAGACTCTGGCAGGTCCGACAGGCTCATGTTTCCTCCTATCCCCGCTGCGAAAGGTATCTCAGTTTTAACCGCATGCGCAGACATTGAACCGTCGCCCCTCTGCCGCGTTTCAACCCGCAAACCTTTGCCTCGACCGGACTTCTTCTCAGCATCCTCCGAGTATCGCCTGTACACCGCTGTCACAACTACGCTATACCGCGCCGCGCTGCTTCTTGCTTCAAGGGGTCGGGAAAGGAAGCGATGCATCGATCGGAGTACTATGTTATATTAAACACTACCACCTAGTGAGTCTTCACATCGCCGTCGAGGCTCGAGCACCCTCACGATGGTGGCACGAGCTGCGAACAGCTGTCAGTGTTCCGTGATTTAGCTGACAGGTGTTTCAATGCGAGGTTCATGAGACTCCACCATGGTCCACATCAGCTCCTCATGGTGACAGACGCCAAACCCCTCGATGCGGTGTGCTTCCTTACCCAGGATATAGCGGAGCAACCTCCGCACTTGTACGGCTTTGGGACCCTATCTGCATATTTAGTGCGAAATCTGCTTCCTCAA
Organism: Earliella scabrosa; assembly: GCA_022605405.1. Classification (NCBI taxonomy): domain Eukaryota; kingdom Fungi; phylum Basidiomycota; class Agaricomycetes; order Polyporales; family Polyporaceae; genus Earliella; species Earliella scabrosa. Next base: position 50,232 of record JABYQQ010000029.1, read on the forward strand.
TTTGTCACCACGCACTCGTCTCAATCGAAGAGCTTAACAAAACGTTGCTTCATTGCTAGACCGCGACACTCATTGGCTACCACTCCGCCCCGAAGGTGGCGGCAGGTGCGCGTGTGATGGTCAGGTGGGAGACCGCAACGTTACCCCGTACAATAGATGCCACGGACCCGCTCGAGCGGGCTTGACTCCCCGCACGCGCATTGCCCCCACGCTGTTGACCATCAAGCTGGAGGTTGAAAGCACACGATACAACATACAGTCCTGCCGGGTTGCCGCTCATACGCATGTATACACACATACATATAGCGTAATAATGCGATGCAATGAGGTGATGTATGCGGGTGGGACAGTACCCGTGCAGCGCCATGTGGATGTACCGCATACTTGAGCAATGGACGAGATACGGCGAGGCGTTACGAGACCCGGATAAGAGGGTGGATGGCCGCCGAGACAGGGTCGTGAAGCGGAGATTGTGACAAGTTCCTGGATATCGCGTTCTGGGCGCACCGGCACTGCGATGTATCATGTGCGAGAGCGATCGAGACAGAGACGAGAAGATGACAGGAACTGTACATATGGCGTGAGGCGTTCAAGTCGTTCGTGGATTGATGGTGGGTATATCGGATGGATGAATGTGTGCGATAAATCGTCGTCTAGAGTCCAACACGGGCGACCTAGCGTCACCCGTTATGTGCCGGCGGCCACTTCGTCTATGTGAATTCCCTATCAGACGGACGCAAGCGTCTATACAGACGCTGCAGTTCCCTGAAGGTGACCTGCGTCGCCTAAACCTACAAGAAGGACGGGCATGGGGTCGGCTCACTAGAGCGCGGAATTGGACGGGAGACGCAGGAGGCCGTGCTTGTCGTGAGACCACGCGTACGACCGGGGATGGGCGTGGATCCTCAAGCGAGCCCGAAGACAGAGCCCGGAGGTCTGAGAGTAGAACCAGGCTTCTTCGAGGGACGGAGCTTGCATGGGTGGAGGAACAGGCGTAGGCGCGGCAATGGAAGCACAGGGGATGGGGGCAGGAGCGGTTGGACGAACAAGAGCCGGCCTCACCCCCAGACGGGCTGGGGTGGGGGTTGGTTTGAGCGGACGTTGCCGATGCTCATGAGCACCTCTTAGCAGAGCCTAAACTTATCGACAAGGCGCATTCACGAGCCGTGCCTGCTCGGAATCCTGCCCCAGTGGGCGGAGCGCATAAGCGAGGTCGTTGGTCCTGTAGATGCCTGCAGCCCGTGGGAGGGAAGGACGATCTCCGAGCGGCCGTAGAGGTGGGACTAAAGCGCGGCGTGGACGCCAAGTCGTCCGTCAAGGCGTAGCTGACGCCCTGTGGCAGGCATCCACCGACAATACCATGGAGTCCTTCGCGTCTGACTACGCCCTGCCAGGAGTCCCGGAAGAGCCGCTCTAGCGTCTTCTTCGAACGCTGCAGCAAGAGTCCGCGCTGCGACCTCGAACCCGTGGATGTGCAGGCATTGGGCATACACGCGTCGTCCAAGTCGCTGTCCGTCTCCCGCGGCTCATGCTCCGATAACCCGCGGTCCGCTGCCTGCGCCTGCTCCTCCTCCTGCCTTCTCTTACAGCAAGCGCGCAGGATCTCGTGTACGTGCAGGTGGGATGCTCTCGAGCTCTTGGTCCTGCTCGTCACCGCCAAGCACAACCCGAGGCGCACTGCAGGCAACATTCGCGATGTCTCGAAGGCCGCGGATGGACGTGCAGAAGACTTGCACTCCTTCGCGGTGTTAGTTTGCGCGGCAACGGCTCCTCCGGACGCGTGGTGGGGTCCGCTTGCAGAGCGGCTGACGAACCGGACTGAGCAGCGCGAAGATAGGTCCCTCAGGCTTCCCCTTCTGAGAAAGGCTGGAGGTGGCGCGCATCTTCCTTTGGGGAATCCTCGGCGAGTTTGGGTGCGCTGATAACGGTGATTCTTGTCACCTGGTTCTGGTCAAGCAGGGCATCTCGCCTGAAGCGAGCGAGGATGTGGGGGACATTTGTCGCTGGACGTGACGGACGTCAGGAGATGCGTCTGGAACGGAAGTGGGGGTGAAGCCGGGAACGGTGCCCGTCGTGATCCGGTCGTGGGCAGAGATCTCGTAGAATGTAGGGCGGTGAGAGGGGTCCGGCGTCAGGATCGACTGGATATGCTCTGAGACTGCACGGTCTGCAGAGAATTCGTGATGAGTATCGTGTACACAGCTAGAGCGAGGATGCTACGCACAATATATGACGGATGGAGGGCAGGTGCTAACATGTAGACAGCCATCGCGTCCTGTACTTGGAAAGGAGGGCGGCCTACGACCAGCGTATATGCGTCAACCTCAAGACTGTGACTGTTCACGATGCGAGCGGCGAGACAGAACTCACCTACCTTGACGTCCAAGGTTATGTCGAGGGAGATGTTGCCGAGCTCGAGATCGAGGGGATTGACTTCGCCGTTGTGCATACGCTCACACGCGCCGATGAGTTGTCCCATGACAAGCGTGTTTCATGCTCTGTCATGACTTCTCGTTATTCTTGCAGCAGAGTTCAACAGTGAACGATATTGCTGTGGTCGAGGGACTTGTGGATATTGACTCCGGCATCGAGCTTGAGGGCGAAGTAAGTCAAATCTAGGGCTAACGCGACTTGCGCTCACCTGGACCTTGGCCGTCTAGTTGAGTGGGGAATGGGTGACAGCCTTGATTGGCGATTGCCTTGCAGGCGGACCTGTGCCGCACATGTCGTTGACATCGCGTGCGCTAGGTAAGCCTCCTGGTGGTTATACAAACTTTGATTAGCTTCGGAACGGAGCGTAAGAAAGGGGAGGCGGGACCAGACGTCCACCGATCGTGACCGTGCAGCACCGAACGGACGGCATGTGTCCGAAGGAATGCTCGCCAGTGTTCGGACAGACTGAATGAGCGTAGCAGACGATAGTCATTAACTAGAGCTCGCAGATCGCGTCTGCACATAGGGAATAGAGAATCTCATATATGGACAGTCCGGGCGAAGCCCCAACTGATAAACATGTGTACTTACGTCGCCGAGCATTCCCCTATACGCATGATCATGGTTCTACGAAACGCGCCTGTGATGACGGGGAAAGACGCTGGTTGAGCCGTGCCTAATTCTTTCGACGTGTTCCGGCGGCGCGAGGTGGAAGATGATGAAGGGCCTAGTTGACGGCGTCATGATTGGGGGCCGTAGCGAGAGGGTGTCGGCGAGGCGAGGGAGACATAGTCGGTAGAGAGGGGCGGAAATCGTCTCGGCCTAACATCGCTGTTGACGCAGTCTGGAGGCTGGCGGCGGGGAGCGGGGAGAGGCGCGCCGTTGTCGACAAGAGGCGACGCTGGTAGTGACTAGTGAACTGTGAATTAGGGCGCGTGGTCATTGATCAACTTCGTTCAACACATGTCCGTTGCTTATGTCAGCCGCTCGCGTAAGTATGTGCGCATAACATTCGACGGTCCGCAGCCCGGACCTCATGCATCAGTGACCTGCACGAAGTCGGCGCGGGGAGTCGACATCGGCGAGTGATCTTCGCCCTCGTAGGTCGCTCCTTCGGACTCGGCTGATAACGGCAGACAGGAGGAGCGAGTACGTCAGGGACCGTGCACCAAAACCTTGAGGCTGATGCTTCTCATGCCTGCAGGCTCAAAGCTTACGGTACACGACCGACACGCTGCCACCGGGATGACATGTACACGTACTTACTGGAGACTCCATGAACAGCATAAATAATCGATAAGCCGTGGTGATGAGAGAAGGGCCCAGTGGACGCGGCTGTTCCAGCCCTGGATATACCAACTCCATAACTTATTATAACGGACGGATGCACGCGTCCATGCATGTCACTCGTAGACGGCCGACGTCGCAGCGAATATCAGCGGGAGATCTGCTCACCCAAGCGCGGACATCCAGCGCAGGTCCGCGTGAACGTTTGAACCGTGCTGTGGCGAGACCATGCGTCGGATCCTTCACGGTCTTGGGTCTGCGGGGCGGAATGACGCGGGGCCTGGTTGACCGTGACAGGCTGAGGACTGGGCGCTGGGAGAGGCTGTCGGCGGGACAAGGTAGGCTTAGCGCTGGGCCGTGGAGAGGGGCAGACGTAGTGTAAGCCTTACGCCGGCGATATCTAGCAGTCTTTGACTTGTCTGTGGGTGGGCGGCGGGCGAGCAGCGAGCTCACCGAGTCACCGTCGTCGTAACACTAAGCGCCCGCAGTGCTTATGTCAGCTAGAGTTCCCCTTTAGGATGCAAGCATGATGGCTTCGGAGTACTCAGTACGCCGTCGTCGGCGTACTCAATAACCGTCCACTGCGAATGATATTGTAAGTGATACGGCGTATCTGATATAGCAAGTACGACAGCTCCGCTACCATTGCTAACGTTTCCCCTTGTTGTGGGTCAGGGTCTGCCGGACGCCAACTAGGATCAGTTAAAGCGCGCGAGGTGCTATACGAGATAGCGCAGGGGTTCGAGTAAGTACAAGAACGGAGTAATGACTCACTATTGCCGAGTACACTGTAAATCCTTACCTTTAGACGAGTTCTCTAGTGGTCAAGCCCCGTTTGACTTAGTAGTACAGTAGCGCGTAGCTTACTGTACCTCTAGAGGTCGCGCAAATAGAGCGAATCGTATTCACGTTGAACGGGGAGTTGTCACACAGTGAGTATTCACACAAGGGTTGGGATTCAAGAGGATTGGATTGCCAGGGGCTCCGAGCCCGTCCTTATATACCTATTGTATCCTACTAAGCTAGATAGTTCTACTGTATTCCGGAACAAATGAGTCTGACTCAGAGGAAGTCAGAGAGTGTTCTGCATATGTCTGGAAGGTAATAGTACATTCCATATGAGTCAAAGTATGATACGAGTCATGTCTTGATTATTCGAGGGAGTATCGAGTCTATTCTAGAGTACAGTATGCGTGACACGGCGTAAGGAGTAAGAGATCCACAACATACGCCCCCCAGACTCGATACATACCTCGGATTAATCGCTACCCCGCGCTAGATTACTGACATGGTTGCGTATCCGAATGTTCTCGTTTGGCACGGAGGTACCGGATACAGGAGCGAAGGGAAGGGAATCTGGTGGACAAGGTTGAGATGGTTGGGTGACAGGACCATGACAACTCAGCGTGTTGCGCTCTCCGAGTCCGTAGAGAGGACGAGAGATGACGGATCGGAAGGGTAGTGAGGTCCGAAGAGAGGTTGGGACCGTTGGGGCGGCGAATCTTGGCCTTCTATCGAAAGGACCGGGGCCAGACTGTTCATGTCTGGACAATCGCAGGCCTGTTTGGCGTCATCTGTAGGAGAGCAAAAATGCCTGGCGACGTTGTCCGGCTCCAGACTGTGGTTCTCGAGCTCTGAATGCTTGGACGGAGACACCATGGTGGGGATGTACGCGGACTCGGAGTTCCCCAAGCCGATGTTTCGCTGACCGGGGAAAGTCTCGAGCCTGTCGAGTTCGAAGTGCTTAGTCGCGTAATTGTAACCCCAAGAGCCGGGCGAGTAAGCAGCGTGCCCATGCCAAGATAGCAATGGAGGTGGGTGGCAAGGGTTGGTGGTCGGAGCAGTAGAGAGAAAGGGTTGATGTACGAGTGCGGACGAGAGGTCGGGGACGTGTAAGAAGGGTGTGCCATAAAACTCGCCGTTGTTGCGAGGGGATGTCAAGAGCTCAGGCCTCTCCGTCTCCATGACACATTCCTGCTGAGCTCGTACTCGCAGGTCTTGAGAGTCCCGCTCTTGGAGATAGAGTTGACGAGTTTGTGCTCGATCTCCCGATGAGGTCAGTGTCCGGGCAAGAACTCGGAACGCGTGCCCGTTCTCGTCCTGTGGCTCTGTCGGAGCACCGTCCATAACGTTGAGAACACGTCCAGAACTTCCTAGTTGTACCTGAGTCTCCCCCCCATGACGAAGAAGGGAGATCGAGTACTGGTCAGCGAAGTCGTTGCCAAGAATCAACGGCATCGACATGCCTTTGACGATGTATGCTTCGACTTTCATCTTAACAGGGCCCTCGGCGGTGTCAAAGAAAAGGTCGAGGGGAACGTATCCGTTGATGCTTGCGTTCCCTGCCACTTGAATCAGCTCGACCTTCTGTCCAAAGCGCGGCCTGGGAGCATCCCTCAGAGCACTGAGAGTTTTCTGTGAGACAAGCGTGATGTCCGAACCCGAATCGATGATGATGGGTATGGGATTCTCACTGAGTCTCTGCAGACGCACCATAACAGTCGTCGGGCGAGCACTTAGAAATGAACGTCCAGGAGGGCGAGCGAGGGTTCGCTTGAGCTCGACCAAGGGTTCAGAGAGCCGTTCCGTGGTTTCTCGACGGTACGCCGACTGTTTCCTTCCTAGGAGTATTTGTGCAATCCAACGACGCGGATTGTACGTCTGGGCTTTATGCTGAGGGTGGTGCGCGGAAGCTGTGTACGCTCGAGCTGAGTGCGGAGTCGGTTGCTCGGAGTGAGTAGCGTACGAACTTGCTTTGAATTCGCCGTGAGGGTCTGCGCGTCTGCCACCAAGGAGTCTGACGTCTTGAGGTTCGGTCTCGGAGTCTGTGAGCTTGTCAAAGTACAACGCGTCATACGCTTCCTGTGCTTCTGTGCTCTCAGAATCTTGAGTGACGAAGTTAGCACGCGCAAATTTGGTTCCCTGACGAGCGTGCTTACACTCGTAGTCCCAGTGCTTTCCACTGCCGCAGTGGTAGCATGGACGAGCACCCTTTGACTCCGGAGTGGCCTTCTGGGAGACGTTGGCGTCATCCTTGGGAAACTTCGGAGGCGACAGCGACTTTGACCAGCCGACGAGGTTCGTACTAGTGCGGTACTGTGAGGGAGCGGTGTGAGGGTAAACGGGCGTGTGTTCTCGGTACGCCGACGGCTCGGTGTTGTGTACATTCAGAACCGCCTCTAGCTCCAGGAGGTCGTCCTCGTGAAGCTTGATTGCGTTCTGCAGGTCCGACGTGGAATTGTACAGCTTGGGGGTGAGAATGGTCCGCCAAGCGAGAGGTGCGCCTGCCATGATGTCCGTAATAAGCTCGCTTTCTGAATTATCGAACACGAGTTCGAGAAGCTCACGTTTACGGATGAAGTATTGGCTCGGGGTCTCATGAGCGTGTCCTGACTGACGGTATCGGATGGACATGGCGGTCTTGCGAGTCTTCTCCACCCAGGTGCGGTTCATGTAGAACGCACCGATGACTTCGCGTATGTTCTCCCAGTCACGCTCGCAGTAATCCCGCCGATCCTCCGGAAGCGTGTAATACCACCGCTCCGCGTCTCCGGTGAGCCGCTGGGGTACCACCATGCCCAATTGCCGTCGGATTGTCGGTGACTTCTTGGCTATGTCGTTCAGTCGGAGGATCCAGCGAGCGAGGGCGTCCGTGTCGCCGTCCCAAGTGGGTACAATCTCCATCTTGAGTTTGAAATCGAAGTGGGCTTCGGGCGTTGGACGAGTCGCGGTACGAGGCACGAGAGGGCCTGACGTCCCTCGTGAACCGTGATGGCGAGGAGGTGGAGGTGGACGACGCGGTGGTGGACCTCCGTCGTCTTCATCATCGCTACTCGGATCGCTGGGGTCGGGGTCATCAGGCCGCTCAGATTCTTCGTCGTGCAACAGGTTGTGTGACACTTGAGACGAGCTGCTAGGAGATAGCGGAGTCGCGGATCGATGATTGAGAGTGGGAGAAGCGGGGAAATGACCTGGAAACGTACTCGTTCCCTGATTAGTGACTGAACGCTGGAACATCCTAGTGATACTCGACGGACCCTGGGAGAATGGGGACGGGTCCTCCTTGGTGTATCGTCGACGGATGTACTGAGAAATGCTGTCAGCCGGAAGGTGAGGAGGTATGTCTCGAGGCGGCTGCGGGGATTTCACCTTGAGCTTCTGGAAAGCCGTCGCGAGCTCTTCTTCCGCAGAATCTTCGCCAGCTGCAGGTGCAACCTGGAGGAAGTGACGTTCTTGCAGGTAGGGTCCGGGATGGACGGCAGCCAGTCGAGACAGGAAGTATTCTACTTCGCGTCTGAAACAGGCTCCTAGAATCTCAAAATCGTTAGCTTCATAAGCGTACTGCGAGTACGTGTTATCTCCTCCCCATATGGGAATGGGCGGGACTGGCTTCTTGAGCCTCCGAAAGGCCGGTGCAGCAATGCGGCGGCATGCTTCCAAAATACTCCGAAGGGAGTCATATGCGGACTCATTCACACACAGAGTCGGGACCTCCTGGGTGTTGTCCACCCAGACGAGAGTCAACATTTCACGCAGAGTCTTTAGGACGTATGCAAAGGTGGTCTCTTGGGAGCGAGAAAGGAAATGTTGCGAATGAGAAAAGTTATATAAAGCGTACCTTCCGAATAAACAAGACTGTCCGTATTCAACCGCGTCCTTCAGACGCTCCGTTACGGCGGGATCCTTCTGCGCACGGTGAGAGAGGGAGAGTGTCGGAAATATGTCGGCATAGTCCTCGAGCCAGACATGGGACCCGATCTCCTCTGGTGACGGCTTCTGGCGAGAGCAAAAGGAATAATGTCGTAGCTTCGGTTCAATAGTTATATTTACATGTGTGGGCTTCGAGTTGCCACGAGTAGGGCGGGCAGTCGAGGTTTCCGAGTCGGAGTGGCCGTTGGCCGCAGGATGGGCTCCATCCTGGCCGGGAGCTTGAGTCTCAGTGATATTCATATCAAGTCAGAAAACGTTGTTGGATTCAGCAGAAAGTAGGTGTATAGAGGCGGAGCTCGTAGTGGTGTAAGTAGAGGAAAGGGTATGTAGCGGTGATGACGCTAGTCGAGAGAACCTGCCTAATTAGGAAGGATTTCCCAGTGTGTCCACCACTGTTGTGGGTCAGGGTCTGCCGGACGCCAACTAGGATCAGTTAAAGCGCGCGAGGTGCTATACGAGATAGCGCAGGGGTTCGAGTAAGTACAAGAACGGAGTAATGACTCACTATTGCCGAGTACACTGTAAATCCTTACCTTTAGACGAGTTCTCTAGTGGTCAAGCCCCGTTTGACTTAGTAGTACAGTAGCGCGTAGCTTACTGTACCTCTAGAGGTCGCGCAAATAGAGCGAATCGTATTCACGTTGAACGGGGAGTTGTCACACAGTGAGTATTCACACAAGGGTTGGGATTCAAGAGGATTGGATTGCCAGGGGCTCCGAGCCCGTCCTTATATACCTACTAGACGTCAACCCGTGCTCCGCACGGTTCAGACTAAGTAGACGCTGATGTTTACGAAGTCTTGTACAACATCGTGTGAAGAGGCTATCATGTTCCCAAACTGATTTCAGCACACGGAGAGAAGGTCATAGTATTGTATCGCACGAAGAGACCAAGACTCAGCGCACATACCATGGACACACAATTCAATCCATATCCCGCGTAGAATGGGCGCCAAAGTATCGGACCAGAACACATGGTGCGTCTGCCTGCAAGAAGAGAATACAAACAACGACAATAGTATCCCTATCCCATCTGCAAGTCCCGCCGCCTTACGCCTTGCTACCGCGAGACCGGGTCTGGGGGTGCTTGGGTCCCGGCTCTAGGGTGCCAGTTGAAGCTTGACTGGCAGTGGCGGCAGATCCAGCAGCGCGACGTGGCGTACCGTGACTTCCTGCGAGTGCCTCCGCAAGAGGAACTTCATCCTCCATAGCATCTTCACCGCCATCGACCACGGTATGCAGGCGCTTGGAAGGAGGACCTGCTACCGTAGCAGCACTGGGCAGGAGGAGACCGGCTCTCGAGCCTGCCACGGCGGCGGCGGCGGTGTGCATGCTACTACTACTGCCCACCATCTCGGACTCGGAGTTCACGGTAACAGTGGTGCTTGATGACGCAGGGGTTGATGAGAGAGGGACTTGAGAAGGGACCGCACGGGCAGGATCAAACGCGAACTTGCGCTTGTGAGAACCTGGATCAAACACAAGATCATGAGAACGGCATATGCAGTAAATCATTCCAGAGCTACCTTGCTGTGTAATGCCTGCGCGTGCTGAGCGAGGAAGCGTCCCAGATGCAAGGGAGTCGATGTCCTCCACGGCGATGACGCATTTCATGAGGCCTGAAGCATCGCGCACGACATCATGGAGAAACCCATCAACGTGGACAATCCTGCCCGGCCATGGAACGGGAGCTCCATGTTCATACCGCTTACTTGACAGACGGAAAAACGCCTTCACCGGTAGGGTTTTAGGATCCAGAGTGCGAGCATAGTAGGAGGTGTATTGAGTGGGTTCCATCTCAAATACAGCGACTTTGCCCTTCTCATCGAGTGTCGGATCCTCGATCTGATTCTGCGCGGAAAGAACAATACCATTGACGGATATCATCGGTGGGTGCAGTTTGTTGAAGTCGAAGCTGTCGATTGACTTGAGAGGGATCACCTGAGGTAGTGCTCGCACCGGTTCACATCGGACATGTAGGTAATCGGAGAAACGTACCCATTTAATGTCACCAATGAACTCAAAGTCGGTCTGGTTGAGAGACATCCCATCGTCCTGCTCCTCTGACTGAGAGCTCAACAGCTCTAGCGGCGCGTCTGGACCGCATTGAGTAATCTAGGGCATGCACCGCGTAAATGCAAATGTTAGTGACGTGGTGTAATGGAACATAAATGAGACACTGACATCGGCCCTCACAACCATAACACCAGTCTCATTGCTAAAGGACATACCATCTCGATTGAAGTAGCGGAGATTTGCAATAACAGGGTTCTCAAGGGAACGACAGGAGACCCCATACAGTTGACAGTCGAAGATGAGGTGCCGAGAAGTGTGTGTAAGAGCTCGAAGATTCTCATAGACCACTACAGCAGTTATTTGAGCCCCAGTAGAAGGAGTGGAGTTCGAGTTTGACTGTCTTTGGGTAGCCATGAATGATGAGGACTGGTTGATGAAGGGAACTTGTGCGGTGAGAGGTGCTGCCAGCACTGCAGCACACCACGCCACATGATGCTCACGTGACCGTTCTTGTTGACGCGTCGCGCGTAGTACGACATCCCACGGTCGCATCAGTATATAAACCCATCCAGCTTCGCCGCTTTTCCGCATGCTGCCCCCTAGGATGACTGCTCTCTCCGGTGGGCAAGCTGAAGACTGAGGTATGTACACCGTGACCCGTGTCTGCTAATGCAAGTAAGTACATCTAGTACATGGGTAGATGAGCCGTGAGTGCCAGTGTTGTCTCCAACACACAGTTCTGAAGTTGCGCTCGTGCAACTTTATAGAACAACATGCACTGTCCCCGGCTGGTAGCTGGTTATGCTGGGACTCTAGTCATGTCTGGACAGACCGAAGAACTCTGTTCAATTTATGTGCTACTCTAGGAGAACTTCTGGAAAGACTATGTTTTTTGTAACCGTAGTATGGAGGCTGTCGCTTGAGTCCGGGAACAGAACACGTACACGTTGCCCATGCGTTGCGCGTGAAAGTGCTACATATAATTGTCCATGAGTAAAGACTGGTGTGCGAAGGTCCAGCCCGACCACCTTCACTGACTGTCCCTGTGACTTATTAATACTGAGTGCAAAAGCAAGACGGACAGGGAACTGGCGACGCCGTAAAGTGAAAGCAATATGGCCATTACCGTTAGATGGTGTTAGAGTAATCCTTGGAATGAGGGCAATCTCGCCGTTGTGATCACCACCAAGAAGCTGAACTTCGAGGACCCGGCTTGACATCCGAAGCAAGACCATTCTGGTGCCATTGCATAAACCTTGACTTGGAGCAAGGTTTCGAAGCAAAATGAGAGGTGCACCGATCTTGAGATGAAGTTGACCCGGCGGCATCCCTGGAGCATTGAGGCTGTTGAGGAACTCAACTGGGAGTTCACTTGCTGGCAGACCGCCATGCCGGCAGTCCTCAGCGCTGTCAGCACTGTGGAAGACCTGTGCGGCACCTGGCAGTCGGTCGAGCATTCGTGCATTCACATCATCAACGTCAGAGTTCCTTGCGCACAAAATAGTGCGGTCTAGGAAGTACTGTGGAGGAGGAGGCTGGGTAGATCCGGCAGGAAGGGGGTAGACGAAGTTCAGAAGAGCGTTGATAGAGTCCACCCTCATCTCGGAAGGGAGAGCAACATCTCCATTGTCGGAGATGTGACGTCCATGTCCAATGTCATCAAGCAGGGCAGCATATGCAGCAGCAGAAGGATCAGATTCAAGCCGCATGTTCTGATGGAGGTGTAGAACTGTAATGTTGCTCCAGAGCGATGACCGTTGGAGCGTGGCACCGACAATCTCCTCGCGTGACCCCTTCGGTATGACTGGTAGTGTTTGCTTGAAGTCGCCTCCGAAAACCACTGTGATCCCTCCAAATGGTTGCTCATTGTCCCGTATGTCACGACATGTTCGGTCGACTGCTTCAGGACCATAACGATGCTGCATTGTGATCTCGTCCCAGATGATAAGACGGGTGGCTCGAATCAACCCGGCAAGTTGGCTATCCTTCGAAATGGCGCAGGATGAGTCTTCAGTGAGTCCTTCAACGGGTATCTTGAACATAGAGTGTGCTGTCCGCCCATGAGGTAGAAGAAGTGCTGCAATGCCCGAGGATGCAACGCAAAGTACAATATGTGATCCGCCCCGGATGGTGTGACATATTGTCGCATAGAGATACGTCTTTCCGGTGCCTCCTGATCCATTGACAAAAAAGAGCCGTCCGGTGTGGTTATATGTGGACTGCGTGATCTGCTCGAATGCGTACAGCTGATCCCGGTTCAGAGTACCACGCTGAGTCCACCCAAGTGTGCGCTCCTGTTCGACGTCATATGACATCTCTTCCAGAACGCGGGGATTTGCAAAGTCCCCTCTGCTTGACCAGTCTTGTACAACCACAGGGAGACCGAAGTCCGACAGTTGATGGCCAGACTGTCGGAGAAGATGCGAGAGAAGGAATAGTCCGTAGTCGTAAATGTTATCATGTGAGGGATAGGGAAGATGAAAGGCTTGACGGAGCCAGTAGGGAAGATCATCGCAGATGTGATCACGGAACTCCTCCCAGAGAGCGAGAGGATCTGTCGGACTGCAGTGTACAAGGATAACAGCGAAAAGATCGCGCAACCGCGAGCCGGTATGCATGCAGGATGCGTCTGCAAGACACTGTCGCCATTCGTGATCGTCCTCCAGCAGGCCACGGGCAATACAGGCACTCCGGAAGGTGGGATACCGGATGCCGTGAAATGTGCGTATGTCCTCGAAACATGTTGGCCCTAGTAGACCTACTATAAGTGCCGTTCTCAACTCCGAGTCTAGTAGCAAACAGCACACACCTTTCACAATAGTCAGTAGCATACGCAAGTAGAACCGCTCTCCTGCTGTAGGAGGTACAAGATACATTCGTCCAACCGCCTTCCCTTGTTTCCGGATGGTCCATCGCTTGTGAGGGTCCCAGACAAAGTGATGTGGAAATTCGGGATAGGTGTGAGCACGAGCCAACTCGCCGACTTCTCCGGGTGCAGAATTAGCAACAAAGAACGCAGTCAATGTAGTATGTTCATTCTGTGCCCGTGTCACCACTCCATGCAATGTTTCCGAGTCTGGATCGAACGAAATGATGTTCTGGCCAGGAAGATGAACCTGCAATTATGTCCGAGTATGAGTACAAATACTTGCTACTGTTTCTGGCAAACATCACATACCTGTAGACGAACAACAGGGGGAGACCGTCCATGGAGCTCGAAGTGGAAGAGTCGAGAGGCAGCCTCGGGTGCACAGACATAGCGTGAATCAAGGTACATCTTGGTTTCGTCCTTCTGAACCTCGAGAGTCGTGCGATCATGCCCCTTGTGGATGTACTTGTTGATGTATTTTACTGTGGCAAATGATGTCGCACATTCCACATTGATGTGACACTCGTAGCGAGCAAGTAGGTAGGGGTTGTATGGGATGATCCACCGGTTATCGATGAATACTCCGTTCTTCTCATATGAGCGACCATCATCAGGGCGGCAGTATAGCGGATATCCATCGTCGTCCATGGTTGTGTATGGCTGAAATGAACGTGGAAACCGCTTTGAGCATTTGCCATTGACCATGCACGGAGCCTTCGTGTCGAGAACACCACAGGGACCATGGACCATGTGCTTCATCACCAGTTCGAAGAGACGGGGCTCAGTGACCGGATCTGGCCAGTATGCGCGGATACAAGCGTCAATTTCTGCCGCATTGTGAAGCTTGTCGTCAGGCTTCATCATGAAGAGCGAATGCACATGGGGCAATCCACGCTTCTGCCACTCGTCCGAGTATACATATGCGGAGACGGCTCCGAGAACACGATTCTCGATGATGTCATGGAATATCGCCTTCTGCTTCATGTGAAACACACGAGCGATGAGATCAGGACGGTCCGACGGTGTCTGGCCCGGATGAAGCTCGGCCTTGATTTCTGCCCAGTTTGCATTGCAGGTGATGGTTATGAAGAAGTCGATGGATTTCTCCTCGCGGCATATTGCCAGAGCGTCCTGGCACTGCTCGTGCCAATGGCGCGAGCCGCCTTGGAATGTAGAGGGAAGGATGATGCGCTGGCCGAGCTGGTTGAGGTCGACATCGCCGTGATAGCCATCGCTCGCAGCGATATCCTGTAGTCCAGAGTATAGTTCGGCGCGAATCTTCTTCTGATTGCTTCTAAGATAGTTGATACGATTCTGTTCCGCCGACGCCCAAACATCAACAATGAACTGCTGAAAGAGACGTCCGCCGTAATGTAAGGATGAGAACTCGGAAGCACGAAGATGGAGTTGGTACGCATAGTACCGTGTCTGGGACACAGTAGTGTAAGCCTCTCGCTCATGGCCTGGTCGTGTAGAGTGCGATGATGAGGGTTTGTTGAGAGGAATGTTCGGATGCCAGCCATGAGTGCCGTATGGAAAGAACAGGACATAATGGAGACAGGCATATGCAGGATGGAGTTCGCTGATTCGCTCAAGAGATCCGGACTGTTTCCGCAGTATGATATCGCGAGAATGTTGCACCTCCTCCCCGGTTCCAGGAAGGATTATGGCAATCTCGTTCGACGTGGGCAAGTTATAGCGGCGGCGGTCACTAGAGGGATCAAAGCGTAGACAGAGGACCATGTCGTCTCTGCTTGATTGCGAGAGAATCTCGTAAGCGTGCTTGTAGATCGACGTGTACTGATGATGAGTGAGGAGCATGTCTTGTAAACCATGCAGAGTCGCCAATGACAAGTCTGGATTGGAGGAGGAACGCGTACATAGTGCATCACTCGGATCGTAGATGTATAGCTGCGCATATGACGGTGTTTCACCCACAGGGGGGAGCAAGGATCCTGCAAGGTGATGCAACTCGCCGCATATGCGAAAGACGTATGGACCGCGACCATTGTTGACCTTCTCATCGATCCTGGTACCAAGTGAGATGAAGGAGAGAGCAGCATTGTAACGACGGATGTGAAGACGGAACTCGACCGAGTCAGAGTCTTGGCTCGTCAAGAGGCGGAGGAGTAGCGGTGGGGGTGGCGGGATAGACGCAAGCTGGACCTGGCCTTGATCGCAGCATGTCGAAAACCGGGGATGAATGGCAGACGACCGCGCGAGACGTTCATCAAGCCAGTGGAGGGCACCACACAATGCACATGGAATCGTCATATGCCCAAGAGAGTGCGTCCTCACGGCGTGCTCCAGATAAGTACGCCGACCTGCGGAGCGCGTGACGGTGAATGTGAGTCAGTCATTGAACGGAACGGACCACGAATCATTATGCGCGTACCGGAGCCTGTGCGTCTTGACTGCTCAGCTGCGGGACCTGTAAAAAGGAATCAGCTTAATAAAGGATAAGACTGGTATGCTACATACCGCCTTGAGAGGCCAACGCAGCATTAGAGGTGCCGACGTCACGGTCAGGTTGTGCCTGACAATATGCGGCATGAACGGGACAGCGAGTGGGTTGGTGAGTGAGAGAGCTCACATTTCCGGCTTCTTGACGAGTCCTCTCTCGGGCTCGTCGTTCGCGCTGACTGATTTGGCGACGTGTCAGACCCTGGGTCTGCCACGGACGCGGAAGTGGAGAGGCGCGCTAGGACATTGTGAACAACCACAGTCGCTTATAAGCAGATGACTCAGTATAGGCTTACCGGCCGTCGAGTGTTATTGCTAACTTCAGGAAATGGGGCTCTCTTGGAGGAGTGGGGACGTAGTTCATGAGGGGTAGCGTGTGGCTCATTCTCCTTGTCGTTGCTATGAGCGGACGTCCGGGATGGACTCGGAGGGCTCGGAGAAGCGGCCCGGTGATGAATCATGGCCGCATCGGAGTCTTCACGGGACTTGTGATCTTTTTGTCGGACCTGTTCCTGCTCAATGTGTGCAGCCTGGTATCGATCAGGCTCGTCTTGAAGTGCATGACGGAGACGGCGTTCTCTAGAGCTTGAGGAGTTGCGGGAGATCAGAAAAGCTCAGCGAGGTCAATCGAGAATGGAGAGGCACTTACGCAGCACGGGTATGAACCATAGAAGCACGGCTGAACTCGATCCGTATGAATGAGCTGACCAGGGTGATGAGCGTCCGGAGGCTTTGAGGGACAACGATATGGGAAGCAGCTGGTGGCAGGTTGGCGGCTGGCTTCGGACACGTTCAATGGGCACAGGCGCTCATGAGATTAGATAAATAGATATACCGCTTACGGGCTCCACATAGCATGGCCACGTAGCTTGTTACTCTGTCTACTAATGCATGATCAGAAACATCCTGTGTGTTGCACAGTGATTCAGAGAGACATATGTGTTCGACGTATATAACGGTATGAGCAGAACTTGGATATCTGGGGCTGAGCGCGTCTAGAAAGTGATTGCCGTGATGTTGCCGTGATGGCCGAGTCAATCTGGATAACGAAGACCTCCCTATACAAGAGACCTCGAGACAGGTACGTCCGTGTTGACCACTCTCGATATATGAGCGCGGCAATCTCTCAGCGTCGACACTGGAGCGCCGGGGTGCAACGGAAAACCGAGCTCGTGAGACGGCCCATCAGGTGAGACTGAGCCTTTTTATAATATAGATTGTATCCTACTAAGCTAGATAGTTCTACTGTATTCCGGAACAAATGAGTCTGACTCAGAGGAAGTCAGAGAGTGTTCTGCATATGTCTGGAAGGTAATAGTACATTCCATATGAGTCAAAGTATGATACGAGTCATGTCTTGATTATTCGAGGGAGTATCGAGTCTATTCTAGAGTACAGTATGCGTGACACGGCGTAAGGAGTAAGAGATCCACAACACCCCTGATCCGCTGTGCTCATCCACTTGTCAAGACGTGTATCAACACAGTTCTTACACCCGACTCTTTCCTAGCTCATTAAACTTCAAGTGCTCCCTCCTCGTGTAAGGACCGCCGGTGCATTGCGACACAGCCGGTCACGAAGACTCTCATTGTGCTTCCCTTCTCCTCTGCTTCCCAAGCACAGCCCACTGGCCTCGGTAGGGTGCCCACACATCGGTATGGTGCAGTACGCGAGGCCGAAACTTGCTCTCGGCGTCATCCGGAATTGACAGCTCATGAAGTCGAAGCTGGAGGATGTTTCGTTGATGGAGGCCCTATAACCATGTTACAGAGGTTTTGCGAAGCCCCCAAAACCTTCTCAGTCACCTCGCGCGATCAAACGTGCGGCCTGCCGGTAGTTCTTCCTATTCTCGCACCGGCGTTACTACTCTCGGCCTTCCCACTCTCACAACCCGGGCATCGTGAATTTGGAAACAGCATGCTCACGACTAGGAGCATCACGAGTCGTTGTGCCCCCGAAACGTGTTCGGAATTGACACATTTCAACGACGGTGCGCTTGCGACATATTTCACGTGTCTTCACACTCGAAGAGCTCTGAGCCTTGACACATTACTAGTATGCTATCGGGCCCTCTTCGTGTGTCGCTCCCCACCAGTGTCGGCTATGCTCCCTCATAACCTCGTATTCACACTCAATCACGTTGTTGATACACGACGAGAAAGAATCTATACGAAAAGAGCGGTTTATGACCTGAAGACTTGAGATGACGTCTCTTTGTCGGATACCCTGTTTGCTCACAATTCATATTGTGGCAGAGGACGCAAGACCCGACCACGTGTTGGGTCTTCACACATGCCACAGCGACCGTGAATGGCGTTTGGGGATCCCCCCCAAATATCGAGACAGGGTAAGAAGTTTGTATTGTTGATGACACTCGTTCTGGCCGCCGTACAGAGAAGTCGAATCCACTTGCATGAACTTCGGCATACAATACACCGGCGCCCTTCCAATGAAGAGTCGCCCCAGTGAGCTCTCCATTCAAAGGGACTGTTGATCCTTGCAACGCGCCTTCCTCCGCTCTCGGTCTCGGCATCGCGGTCGACTGTTCTAGCGTTGGTCTTCCGATAAGAAACTCGGGCCGCGTAGGCGGCCTTCTGTAACGTTAGGGCGTGTCTAGTAAACTTTGTTGAGTACCACCCGCATCTGGAAGACATCCGACAACTCACGGAACTTATGCGGGCGCGGATTGCACGGCGCTTCCCCCGGGCCGGGCATACCACCGTACAACGGCGCGACTACAACGACATATGACCGGTCATTCGAGGGGACTGCGACCTCGGTGCTGCACGCGACTGCCGTCGTAGCAGTCCATCGCGCCAGTGTGTTGTTGGTGTTCTAGTATGCCAGCCGTGCGCCGTTGCGCCACCAAGTGGGTGCAGGTCGTCCTTGTCAATGCTGCAGCTGTCCACGGTGAGAGCGATGACACGACGGACGTAAAGGACATCCTGAGTCGTGGTAGTATGACGAGCAGGCTTGCGTCGTTATGGTCTACTGCAAATGTCAGATACACACCAATAGGCACGGATTGAAAGCTCACATCTCACACCTCACGTATATGGGTATTCTCCGTATCTCGGCCTCTCCCACATCACAACGCATAATGCAGTGCCCAGACCCGCTTCGCGACCTCTCGTGACCCCTGTAGACTCTGATCGGATACTCGTCCGTCCGCTTCTAGCCTCGCGGTACATGCACATACCGCACACGATCTCGTCTTCACATCAACCCCTTGTACGTGTTTCATGTTCACGACACATGCGTAAGTGTGTCCCCTGCAGGACCCTGCCTGTGATGTCAGTGAAGGATGCTAGAGAAGCTCAAAGTCGTAGCACAGGAGCCCAACTCACCGTGTCGTGTCCTCTCATAGCGAGGAAGGCCAGGAAGCATGGAACGGCTCCTAACCGTCGACGGCCGCGCGAACATTCATGAGCCACGCGTCCGTTGCGGATGCAGCGTACGGTCAAGCTCCGCGCAGACCAGCTCCGCCCGTAGACCTCCGCGAGCACTTCCAGCTCGAGCGCCGAATCGTACCCAACGATCATGTTTGCGCAAGAGAGCGCAGTGAGTGTCTCACGTAGGGCGGCGGAGGTTGATGCCGAGCGTGGCGAGGAGGAGGCTGTCTTTAGAGGAGAATGCAGGCCTGAGTGTCCGTTGCGGACCTTGCGGTAGTATTCCTCCTGTAGCCTAATAGTAGGCTCTCCCGGACGCGTATGAAGAGTGTGAGGGTGCCACCCTGAGTACGGCCAATGGCGCGATGCAGCGTGCGGGGTATGAGCGCCCCTGACGTCTCTTGGTTGCTTCAGCAAAGTCTGGGCGCATGCTGATGAGCTGGATGGGGAGCGGCCCAATGGTGTCTTGGCTAAGCTGGAGAATCAACTGATAGGAATCGCAATTCATCACTGTTCGCGACAACTGTCTTATCACATCTGAATCCTACAGCCATGAGTGCGAGTACATTGCCTAGTTCAAAATGGAACCTACTTTCACGCTCAAGTCATGAAACAAGATGTCATTCGCTTCCCTCGACTGACAGCCAGGGACGGTACTTTCTTGACGTCATCATGAGTGCCAAGGGCGCCGTCTCTGACGGGCCAGAAGAACATTCCCAATATCCTCACGATGTTTGCTGGAGCAACGAGCTCGTCTTAAATGCTTTTGTCAACGAATTTGATGTCTACATCCATTGCCTAATCATATGGGTCCCGATTCTCAGGCGTCACCGTGGCCATGGCACGCCAGGACCACGCCGAATGGGACGCGAGAAGCGGAAATCTAAGCCGACGCTGTATGAGACAGCGTGAAAAATCGCAATCTCAAATAGACTTACTTGACTCGGGGTCTTGCCTGGAAATTCTTACTTCTCGTGCGGTGCAGGCTCTATTGCTAGCTCATCGGCAAGTCAGTTCAAGTTCAACGTAGAACCTCCCCGGAGTACCACCACGAGACAAACAAGGCCAAACTACCGCCAGGCGCTGGTGACGCAATCGCACATTTGGCCTCCTCTCCCACTATTCAACACTAGTCAATCCTTACGCGCATTGCCGCAAACCCTCGCTATACACGGCCTTAGTCAGGAGACTGGTGAGCTCTAGAATGTAGACACTTGCGTGGCTCTCACCGGTCACCATCCGTCTTCAGCGTTTTCGATTGAAGCCACTGTACTGCAGATGATACGCAGCGAAGTCCCAACGCGCCAGACACGCTGTTGATGGGAAGTTCGGGCAGAACTCAGTGCGTCATCATCACGAGTGGAGTTGACATCTCATTTTATATCTATGTACGGTACGCTCATTGCCACAGACTTTAAGAAATGTCTTCTCGTGGCCGGACCGTGTCGATGCGACCTTCAAACCGCGTGAGCTCCATCGTTCTTGTGTTCGCGAATACTCCTGACGCTCCCATCCGCTTTTCTCAGTTATTTGATCGCCCGCAGGTTGATTGACCTATGCATGTTGTATTGGAGATTCAGATTCTACTAGAGGATTATCGCATCCTCGTCTTCCATGTCACGCTGCCACCCCTCGAGCTTAGACTGCACTGCTCGTTGGGATGAGATGCCCCTCCTCATTCAACATGACCGACACACAGATATTGCGGCATTGCGTTAGATCAGAGGTAAGAACTCGCATCCTGATCCCACATGCAGATATCTCATTGTCGCATGCCAGATGCCTTTCCACAGTACCAACACGATCCCGGGTATTCACTGAGGTCAAAGCCGACTTCACGACAATCCCTTGCACCTTCCTCTCTGTGTCAATCATTCGCTTCTGTGTGCGTCTACTCCGTTCTAGCCACTCTCTCCAGCGAACCCGCCTTCTCTAGTGATCGGACTGACGCAAAAGGCCTTCGTAGGACGTCTACCTAGACGTGAAGCAAGACGATCGATCCCTCACGCGCTTCAGTTCAATATCTACGACCACCAAAGATCGTTCTCTCCTCGCATATGTTACGGGTCACGCACATCGTCAATGACTACAGCCTCAGCTGACTCTGGTCTCCGAGATCAGATCATGACGCAGTCGCTCCGCCCGCCCGTGCAGAACTCGGAGCATGCGCAGCTCATGCTCCACCTCGTCGACAAGCTCGGGCCTCGCAAGGAAGTACTCGTGAACATCCAAACCGCCAGTCAGAACCAGGCCGCATGCCACCCTTCCGGGAGCCTCCCCTCATGAAAGCCCCATTCTATTCGAAGGCAGTTGGCTCTCGTCTTCCTAAGGATCTTGGCCGCAAGAGGACCCACGCGGGCGCGTGGTCTCACCACAGCGCCGTCTACCACTACCACGTCTCTCGTCCAACTTCTCGACGCCCCGGCGAGCGGAGCTAGCGTTCGGTGGTGGCGAGCAGAACAGGAGCTCGAGGGCGACCTCACTTCGCGTCCACGAGATGCTGTACGTTTGCTTCGGGAGACTGACCAGGTGCGGGAGGGCTTGCAAGATGTAGAAGAGGCGGAGGCCAAGGCCGAGCTTCTGGATCATGGGCAACAGGAGAACTCCGGCGACTGGGACATCGACTCGCCGAGCACGCCTGAAGCCCGCCTTCTTCTGCCTTTGAAGCGAAAACGATCCGCATCCCCTTCCAGGACCCGAGGCAAGACAGGACGTCCATCTTCGTCTTCTGAATCACATCCTAGGGGCAGTGTTGGTGCGACAGCAGTGCTGACAGGTAGTACGTCTTCGGCTTCCATCGACATAATGAACTCGGACTGACCTGTGGAGCTGTAGAACACAGTGCACTAGAATCCGGAAGAAGCGCGACTCATGATGCATGATGTGCCACGTCGACTAGCTCGATGTCTTCAACGAGATACTCTCGAGCATTTGCGACGTCATCGATCCGTCGGTAACGGGGTGGGCCACTGTGACGCGCCCCTCCTGCCGCTGCTTCCCCGTCCTTCCCCGTGCGTCCCTCGTACACCTATGATGGCTATGTCTAGCGCTTGTTCTAGGACCGGCCAGACGACATGCACCCATGTCGAGTCCTTCAAGTTCAAGTTCAAGTGGTCCCGGGGCCCGTGTGCGTCTCTCTCGTCCACGTCCAAACTCTCGGCGCTCCGAACAGCGATTCGTATCCCACAGGCCATACGCCTACGATCAGGGGCGATGAACCGAACCTATGGGGCCTCTGGAACGATGTAGTGAGGCCTGTGTCCGGCCGTCAAGACTCAAAACACCTCACCCTTCAGGAACGCATCCACATCTCTATATCTCTGGTCTTCCTCTCCTCGCTTGTCTATCTCGCATATCGCGACCCTCATCCGAGACCTCGCCACGATGCGCTCCATGAACTTTCTCGAAATACATATCTCTTTGCTTTTCGCCGCAGGTATACCCATATCACAACCACTCAATGACGACATGCGGTTCCCGGGCGCAACTCCTACCTACGAATCCAGTCAGCGATCTGTCAGGGAAGCTCAGCGCCACTTTCGAAGGAGGCCAACTCACCAGAACGTTTCATCTCACGGCCACGATGGCCAGCAAGCGTGGAACGGCTCCTTGCCGTCAAAAGCGACCGGGATATCCATGAGCCACGCGTCCGTCGCCGACGCAGAATACGAGGCCGTGTCGAGCTTCGCGCAGACCAGCTCCCCGACGAACGCTTCGAGCCCGTACACCTCCGCAAGCACGTCCGGCTCCAGCGCCGAGTCGTAGCCGATGATGACCCGTCGGATCGGGTGCGTCTGCGCACGGGAGACGAGGAGCGCGGTGAGCGGCCGGACGTGTCTCATGTAGGGCGGGAGGTTGATGCAGAGCGTGTCGAGGAGGGGGCAAGCCATCGCGGAGGATGCTTCGCCGTCGAGCCCGAGGAATCCAGTGAGAGGGTCGAGGAGAGAGCCAATCTCCTCGAATGAGCGTGGGTCGTGCATGTGTGCGGGCTGGCCTATGACGAGCCGCTTGAGATTGGGGAAGGACCGCAACGGGAGGGGCTGCCTACGTCCTGGGCGGTAGTCCTCCTCGTGCAGCCTGATCCATAGCTCTTGTACGCTGACGGGAGGAATGATCATATACATGCTTTGTGATTTTGTCCAGGAGACAACGTTACCGACTCTATCAGATGACCACGAGAGTGTCATGGAGCCATGAGACGACGGTGAGGCAAGTTGCGTGATGCAGCGTGCGGGGGATGGAAGCCATAGGCGCATCTTGGTCGCATCAGCGAAGCCTGGGCGCAAGCTGATGAGCTGGGCTGGGTTCAGCACCGTGGGGTCCTGGCGGAAGGGGTAGATGTCGCTGAGGAAGTGAATATGGCACCCAACGGGGGTGGCAATAGCTCCAAGCAACACTTCGCTTATAGCTACCATGTTATCATGTTCGTCTCCGATGGTAAACCAACGGAGTGCACGCAATTCAACAGTGCTCCGCCAACCTGCTTCCACAGGATGCCGGAGGGCCGATGATCCTGTATCGACGACAGAGAGTTCTTCCAACTTGGGAGTGTGGGTGAGAAACATAAGGAGGTCGTGCAAGCTCCAAAGGTCTTCTACAGGAAGATGCGCTGTGTTGTGAACGACGAATTGGGTGAGTGATTCGTGGGTATGAATGGGACGGCGGACAAGTACAACGATGTCAATTTCGCGCCAAGCCCAGCGAAGAGTGTGACCTGTTTCCATTGGTCCTCCTAACCTGTCTGCCCATACGTCGAGCTCAATCTTGCAGCGTTCGAGCTGCGGGAAGGGGGTCGTTTGCAGCATCTTCAGAAGTTCTTCGGTCGGGTCGAACGTTGATTCAGCACCTGAGAAGTCGTTGATGTGTACTTCCTTGACACGGTCGCAGAGGGATACATAGGCGTCCTTCACTCTTGACGAGAAGGTGCTCCGTGATGGGATCGAAAGCATCAGCGGCAGTTCTGCGCTACGCGAGACGATTTGACGTTCGAGATGCCATTCCTGAGTCAAGTGGGTCCACAGCAGAGGAGTGGAATGGGTCAGCCACCTCCACAGTCTACACACCCCTGATGTTGCGATCAGGAGATCGAGACGGAGGGTCATACAGGGCCACGGCGGTGGGACATGACCACTCGTTCCCGGATCGACGTCTTGACAAGTCAAGATGAATATGCGTGTCAATAGTTCCAGAGGTATGCGATGTATGGAGAGACTCGAGTTGTGCATTGTATGAACCAAGCTAGATCCATGGCGAAAGAGCGCGTCGAGGGCGCTCAGCTACAATGGCGTCAGTATGCCATGGGTGCAAGTGTCTCAATTCAACTGAGGACCTACGTTTACGCTCAAGTCAAGAAAGTGTGAGTTACTTCGATAGACGCTAGTTTGGCAAAGGATCATGGTACTTACTTGATGTCATCAGGCTGGTCACTGCTAAAGGCGGCTCTGACGCGGAGGAATGTTCCCGGTATATTCCTGACGATGTTTGCTAGAACAACGAGCTCGTTGGAAGTATTTGACTCGACAGATTTGCTGTCTATGTCCATTGCCCAATCATCATCTGTGTCGGAACAACGGGCGTCATGGTCCCATGGAGAGCCACTCAGAGAAGCCATGTCTCGAGCGGAAGTCTAGTATGCCGACGGCTGTATAAGATAGCGTGAACAAACGAAACTTCCGCCAGTAATAGACTGACTTAAATCTGTGTCCTCCGTGGAAATGCTTGTGCGGTGCCTCTAGATCTATTGCGAGCTGCGGCTCATCGATGCATCGTCAAGTCAGTTCAAGTTGACAGAACCAGGTTGACCTACCACGCGCCAAGCAAAGACAAACAACCTTCAAGCGCTAACTCAGATGGACGACAATGCAAGGGGTCCGTTTGTCCATAGACTATCGCTTTTCGTCATCCAGGATTACATTCGCGCCCGGCATGCGATCAGCATACCGCCCGGCGGCTTGCCAGATATATGCCACCCCACGCACTCGTTAATGTCTGCCCACTACCGCGAAAGAGCCCGCTCATTAGCACGAAAGAGCCCGCCCATTATACTCTTTGCGTCCCCTATGATGTTCCCTTTACGCCCGACCTCCAGGCCTTCTTTGCCCGAGACTATCCACGAAAGCGTCCTCCCCTCCTTCCTTTTCTATCCCGGCTCCATCGTTTATATGTCCTTAGGTTTATAAGTTAACGTCCCACCGTGTACCTCATAGGCGTCCCACCTCCCAGGCCTTACCGCCCACGCCTGCATCCATTACAGCCCTCCCTTCTATATAATTCGCGCCCCGCCAGCCGCCACATATTCGCCCAGACCACGCGCCACTTCGCGCCCGCGCGATATGCCTTTGTCGCCCGCGCCCGCGCGCTTTCATGTCCCCCTTCCCACACATTTCTGTCCGTCCCCCCATGTAGTTCCTCCTCTCCTCCCCCGATCCCTTCACAAATGATATCCATCCCTTCGTGAGCACTCCGACATGCGCGCAAAAATACTCATGACCTCCCGATCGCGGTGCAAGAAGCTTAACTGCCAACTCCCTTCCCAGCTCCGCCAAGCGCTGGCAGAGCTCAGGCGCGCCTGCCTTCCGAATGCGTGCCATCTCCAACCACACGCCTCACTCCTTCGCTCCATTCTCTTTCGTTCTCCTGGACTTCACGCTCCCCCTTCTTACATGCCGCTCATGCAAGCACACTGTCCACCTCTGTCTACGCGCTCTCCAACTGTCCCCCTGCACGCTCCAGCTCGCCTTCGTCACCACCCCTGCCACTCGTCGCCGCATTCAACCCCCTGTCCCCCAAGTCCTTCCCCCACGCTTTCACGATGTCCTATCTCTTGGTCAGTGCGACCCAATCTTTACCTCCCCCACCACTGACCTCCGGTACATTTCCAAGCACCCAGCGTTGAATGTCAACCAGCTCGGACGACACCTCGTGTCCCCTCTCCACCCCCTCATGCAGAGAAGTTAGGATCGTTGTCAACGTTCGGTACGCGTTCAACGACTCTGATCCCGCCTGCTTCGACAGGTACTGGTAGGCTCGAGCCAAGTCGGTGCATGCGGACGTCTGCGCCAACGTCGCCCCCACCAGACTCAACATCGGTGTGTCCTCGATTTTCGCGACCCATACATCCCAGTATTCATCAGTCCTCGGGTCTGGCGTCACCGGCAAGAAAATCTGATCTCATAGTAAGTCACTCAGTCTGTGTCGGCGTGCACACCCAGTCACTTACTGCCACGTCCGTGCCATTACCGTCCTTCCGTCTCTCGCCGCGCACAAACAGAATCAGATCGTGCTCGCAAGAACCATTGGCACCGCTCATCGCCACGACCTCGGGAGCGTCCTTCGGACTCAGCAAGAAGATATGGGCGACCATCTGCAAAGGGTAGAGCGATTGAAGCACTGGTGAGCCCCATTCTCTCCACTTCCGCTCTTATCATCCCCGCCTCGTGTACTACATGACGCATCCGCGAGCAATCTGATCCACTCCCACTCCGTCCATCGCACCCAAGTCCACCGCGTAGTCCTCATCATTCCACAATCATTCCACGTCCGCACGAGCCTCTTGTCATCATGGTCCACGCACGTCTGTTTAGTTCGCCACATTCCCTAGGTGCGACATCTTCCGCTTGCCCACCGCTGTCCAGATTCGTCCTTTCATGCAACCGCGTTCCTCCATGTTGCTCCTTCCTTCCACCACCTCATCCCCCCCGGTCGCGTACCACTCAGATGCTCCTCTCTTCCTCCCGCCCCCACCCTCACGTAGACACCAATATACTTGTGCTCCTCCCCTGCCGAGGATTCAATAGGCGCATGCCACACACGAGTTGTCTGGCTTCTTTTGCATTTCCATCAAAGGTGCGCCAATTCGGTCAACTACGGCCCGCTTGCGACCCGCCTGGACTGCCTCATGTGACTGGGCCACCAAGGCCACGTGGCCGCGTGGCCGGCCACGCACCCTTCAACGCGCGTCGCGTCGCTCCCTCCCTTCATACACACCCGCCCTGTTCACTCATTCTCACCCCCCCGCAACTCTGTAAGTTATTTGTTCCTATCATTACAGCCCTTCTCATGCTCAGCCACCCTAGCGCCGCCCCGCTTCAACATGTTCCATACGCCCTGTCCTAATCACAGCTTCTTCCCCACCCTCGTCCCAGATTTATCTCTGTACATTCTCACCCCGCTCGATCTGGATTACCTCGGCGGCGTCGCCGGTTCCTGCGAGCTCGGGTCTCACTATATCGCCTACATCATCGGAGAACGCGTTCGTCGCCACCTTCGCCCCATATTTCCTGACCTCCGCGCCTTTGCGCAGGAGATGTACGACACCGGCTCTGTGCTGGGCGGGGAGACCACTCTACATCTCCTCTATCCCTCCATTCCTCCTCCCCCTACGGTCCACATCTTCACCCCCCACATGGCGTGGTCTCATGTTGTCTCGCACATCATTGATGTTCAACGGTGCGGTCAGCCCCTCCTGACTACCTGTGCCATCCGGCGCGTCCGCGGCAATCTGGGCCTCGCGCGGTTCAAACACACCGGCTCAAACATCCCCTTCCTGCGGGTCGAACAAAGCCGATGCAACACACCTTTGGAGCCCATCGCCCGCCTGTGGAACAGCGCATTGGCTTCGTACATCAGTGCCACAACGTACTGCGTCGCGTACCCAGACCTCATCCCGCGCCAACGCGCCCTAGTACCTTCCCATCATCTCGACCAACGCGGCACCCAGTTCGGTCGACGCATTCGTTCTCTCGTTGAGCGTTGGCAAGGGCGTGGATGGGATATCGCACGCTCTCCTGAGGCTTGGACGAACCTGCCGCTATGTGGTCATGTACCTACCCCGTACTGCCCATCCTCTACGCGTTGGTTCGGAGACGAGCATTGTGTCGTTGGATATTTGCATCCTCTCCGAGCCATTCCGGCTCCTCGACCTCTGCGGCTGGCGCTTGAAGACCGCTACGTCATCGTATGGTGGAGGGGCGGTCGCAGATGTTCTCAGAATTGCCACTCTCAGCATGCATTCCTCTCCGCCGGCGAGCGCGAATGCCCCCGCATCGCCCTCAAGGCATAACTACTTATGTGTATGTCTCGCTTTTTGTACGAATCTGTATATCAATCACCATCATTTCTCCCCCCATCATCTGAACGTTCA
The DNA here is from genome assembly GCA_022605405.1 of Earliella scabrosa. Lineage (NCBI taxonomy): Eukaryota > Fungi > Basidiomycota > Agaricomycetes > Polyporales > Polyporaceae > Earliella > Earliella scabrosa. The sequence goes on from JABYQQ010000029.1 coordinate 78,540, forward strand.
AGGACTTTGACTTGGCGTCATCGCGTCGTCTCCCGTCGAGCCGTATCACATGGCAGTTCGAGCTCATAAGTTGGTCAGCTCCTGCCTCGGCCTCATATGCACTCACTATATCGCTATCATGCCGCCTCTCACCGTCTCCGATCTCCCCCCCGCCGCGCGAGCATGGCTCTGTCAATTCCTTGACTTCCGCGCTTTAATGCGCCTCCGTCGCGTCTCCCATGGATGCCTGCGTTTGGTCCACGAAGAACTCTTCGAATCCCTTCGCGTTCTGGTGCAGACTTTCGTCCGCAACGCAGACGAGCTCGTCGACGTCCTCACTCGCCTAGACGGGTACATCGGAGGCGATGTCGCCCTCCTTTTCTTCCTCCGGACCTCCCACTTTCACGCCAATTCGCTCGAACTATACGTTCCCCCAACGGCATACGACATTTTGCGGGATTACCTACGCATCCGCCAGGGCGCCATCGAACGTCCCCCTCCCACCTTCTCCGACCATGTCGAGTACGTCTGGAACACACGAGCAGTTGAGCAGTACACCGACTTCCGCACCCCGTCCAACCACACGGTCCGACTTTTCCAGAGCGTCACCCATGATGCGCTTGCTCCGATCACCCGTGGATGGGCCACCCACACGATTAACTATGTCAACGCCACTTACTTCGGATGCGCCCACCCCAGCTTGCTCTTCTCGTACCGTGCATGGTTGAGCGTCGAAGGAGATGATGAGTTCGCTCTCCTTCGAGAGGCTGAGACCCGTGGTTTCGATGTTCGCTTCTGTCCCTCGCAGTGGCCGGATCTCGGGGTGGGCCTATGCGGCGCCGCACGCGGCCTCTGTCCGTCCCAAGTGCGCAGGTTCAGCGAGCGACACGCGATCGCTGCTCGCATGAGGCCCACGGCCGACCAGCCTCTTGCCACTCGGCTACGATGGCGCACGTCCGAGGTCCCTTGTGGGGGTCCATGCTTGGCCGATTCGCGTCCGCAAGGATTGGCCCCATGGCAATTGTACCAATGCTAACTACGGCCGGCGTTAGGTAGCTAGCATCATCTCATACATGTCCAATCCTCGTCATGCTCCTGCGCTCCTCCTGCCGAACCCTCTTCTCCCCGCCTCCACGGCTGGCTATGTTGTATACTACTTATCCTCGTCTCCCTTCCATGCCGCCTCTGTAGCACCTATTAGCCCCGCCTTCATCCCACGTCTTCGCTACATCAGCACTGTTTCGTTCCCGCTTGTTTACGATCCACATGGCGGCCGCGACCATGGCCACGATGTTCCGCCGGCGAAAATATATCCCATCGTCGACCAACACCCCAGGCTCACATCATTACAACTGGTCACCCCGTGCACCAACACGTTTCCTCCTGGAGGTCTCAGGTGCTATCACCCCCTGGTTTCGGCCTCTCAAGGAGCTAGCCATCGACGCCAAGCGGTAAGTCTGCCCCTCCCCCGTCCCGTATGCATCCCTCGACCGCATCCCCGGTCTCTTTTTGCGAAGTGCCACGCGTTGGATGCAGCCAGTATCTAGCCTTGATTGCGGCTACCCTAGCCGTGTCGACGTGCCTTGCCCTCATGCATCACCATGCCTTCCCTCGTCGCGGCACCCTCAAATTTGTTCATCTGATGGCCCGCCATGAGTCGCCTCAAGCCTCTCGACTCGAGGCGTACATATCTGCTCCACTCCTGCACCCTGCGTATCTCTCCGTGGCACTCCCCCTTCGACTACTCTGCTTCGATTCGACTACCCCGCAGACAGCCCCTCCCACCCGTAGGTATGCGTTCACATTACAATCTTCCCGAGCAGGAAACGCTTACCATACGTCGCATTCAGGACAGAACATGGTCCGTTTCTTGCGACGCAGTCCCCGGCTGGCCTGGTGCCAGATTCCCCAACACTTGGTGCACTGGTCCATTCAGGAGCATCTATCGGTGCAGGAGCTTTTGGCCTACTCGCCTTTCCCCATCGAAGTCGTCCGAGTTGTCGACTCCGATGACTCCGACGACAGCTACGACCAACGTTTCATCCTCTCGACCACTGCCCCGCCAGATCCAACTGAAGAGCTTCGCCAACGCGAGCTTCCCTCCGAATCAGCCGTTCTCGCCACCATCCGGCAGTGGGAAGACGATGAGGATCAGTTGTACGTTTCGTTCCTTGACCACCGCCTTGCCAACCGGCCCACGCCTCTCTGGATGCTCGCTGTCTGGCTCAGCATTCACGAAGCGTTCCACGCGCGGCGCCAGTGGACGGCCGCAACCCGGTGGCTCTCGCAACTTATGTCCGCCCACCCTCCCAATTCGCCTGTCCACCACGCCGCCCAACTCGCTTTGGCATCGTTCGCGCACCTTCCGTGGAATGAACGCCTGGGCGCCGCTCAACGTCTCTACGCCCATCAGTTGCAGCCTTTCTTTACCCCCAAGCCGATCCTCACTTCCCTCGTCGATGCCATGATCACCACCACTCAGGAGCGGATGCGCGCCACTCCTCAGCTTGATTCACATGTCCTCATTGCGTCCAGTTCCTTTGGCCGCTACATCTATGGTGGCGCGCAGAGCGATTGGGCCCAGTACTCCTGGGCTCCGAGGTTTCAATATCTCCGTCGTTTCGCGGCTCGGATGAACAACCCCAACAAGCCCCTCCATGCCGTCTTCGTCCCCTGGCTCAGCGAGTCCGATTGGGTGCTCTACGTCTTTGACGTCCCCAACAGAGTCATTCGCTTCGCGCCTGACATCGTCGGCCCACGCACGATGACTGATCTCGCACGCATCCTCTCCTGGTTCGAAGTTGCTCACCTCGGACAATGGCGGCTGGAGAGCACTCTGCCCTATGGTGGACCGCCAGACGGCTTCTCCTGCGCTATCGTTGTCGTCAACGCGATCAAGCACGCCCTCTTCCAGGACGACTTGTGGACCCCGGAAAATCGTGACCTGCTCAGGATCACAGAGTACCTCAACATCGTGTCGGGCCTGGTCGTCTCATGTACGTGGCAGTCTTCATATGTTCACGGGCCGGCTCTCACGTCGTTGTTAGAACCACTTTGATGGACCTCTGTCCGCGCCGCGGCGTTCATCTCCCGAAGATGTCCTCCTCAAGCTTACCACACCCCTCTGCGTAGACCGCACACGCGGCCGCTCGCCTTCGCCTTCATTCCACTCTTTCACCCCACCCCTGCCCCGTCTGAGCCGGCGACCTTGGGATCGCGCATTCCTCGCGCACCGCCCGCCGCCTCTCTTCTTTCTGTATAGGCTTGCTTCCAAGGTCGTCTGGTGCCGCGCGCTGGACCCGGTTCATTTCGCTATATTCCTGCCTCGCCCCATGATGTACATACGTTTACATACTCATGTGTCTGTGGCACCGTTGAATGCCATTGTGGGGTGTTCACCGTTTATATCAGGTTCGTCGAGCGCACGAGCCACGTTTCACCATTCTTCCGTCGGTCCAGTCATGCTGCATAGTCAGACATGCGCGCCAAGCTTGCTCCCCCATCGGCATACGCCCAGCATCACCTCAGCCACTTCGGCCCGGCAGCCCGCTATGCCCGTGTAACTCCGTCTTCGGCACCGCCGATCTCGATCCACATCCCTGCCTCTCCCCTGTTCCCTCATATTCTCCTCTGCTCGCCTGTACTTATCGTGTTCCAGAGCCTCCACATTCAAGGCATCGATACCTCGCATGCCCTTCTTTCACGCAGCAATGGCGCCTGCGCGCCATTGCGCGCCCACAACACCTACCACCCGGCATCAGTTCGTCACCTTCGCCCGGTCCCGCTCGACTATCACTCGGCCAAGATTTCCCTGGCAATAGCGTCAGCGTTCAGCTTCAGGTCGCCCCCTGTTCCACGGCACTGTGTATGTGAGTGCTCATGTCTTCTTTGTCTCCCTAGGTGGGCTCGTTGCGCTGTGTCGGGGTATGTACATAGTCATTTCGCGCGTTGGCTCACCGGAACATAGTGTCGTTGCTCCATACCGATGCGCCTTACCATGAAGATCATCGGCCATTAGATAGCCTCAGGTGAGCCCTGGGACGGCTGCTCGGCTGCGGGCCCTTCCACTAGTACAAGCTCAACCTTCAACACCAGGTCGCCACCCTCCCTTCCTCAGATTCTTCCCCAGATCTTCCCCTACCTCTCCTCCGACTCCTCGTCCTCCGACTCCTCGTCCCGCTGCCCTGTTCCTCCCTCCTCCCGCCGAGCAGGCCATTGCCAGCCTCGACCCACGTCCTCAAGCCTCGGCCCCTCACGCACGCCGTCATGCCTTTGCAAGGTGAGCCACCCCACGCCTGCTCCATCCGTCAATTGGCCCCCTCCCATGCGCACCGCAAGCAGTATACTAGGCATTCTGCACGTCGCACTGTGTCTCCGACCCTGGAAACCATGTGGCCGGTTGCCTAGAATCTGCAGCGTCCCAAGGCGTGTGCGCTGTGCCAGCAGCGGCGCGTGTCTCCGACCCTGGAAACCGTGTCGCCGCACGCACTTCGCTCTCCGCCTTTGTTCGCTCTCATTCAACCCCCCACTCTCATCCTCACATTTCGTGCCACTCTAACCGCCCTGTTCTGGATTGTGTCCTTATCAGGAACCGTCAGCCCCCTCTCGCAACACCCAGCCCCAGCCCCACCCATTCTTCCAAGTGAGTCTGCTCAGGGCGGTTTCGTGTAACACAGCTGACCACCGCAGATGTCCGCGATGGTTCAGGACCCCCAACCCGCGCAATACCTCACCAACCCCGTCAGCCAACCGTGAGTCACTCGTCATTCCCGCACTTACCCTCTTGACCTCCTTCCTCAATCAGACCGTGCTGGCCTCAGGCTATCAGCTCGATGTTGATTTGCTGGCAATTGTCACCGAAGCCGCCGCGGGTGGCGAGCTGGACTACGAGCCCGACCTGCTGGACGAGGATGAGCCCCCGCTGTCCACTGACGACGGCGAACCCCAACTCCTCTCGGATGCGCGTCCCCCGTCTCGGCAAGCAGAGCCCCCGGCTCCCCAGTCTCATGACCGTGACAAGCGTCGCTGGAAGAGGTATCGGCAAGCCATCCGCGCGAACCCGGCCCCACAGGACGGCCACCGACAAGTCAAACGCGTCGCCTTGCGTGCTCTTCATCGGGTCTCCGTGGTACGTGTCTCGACGAGCATGACTCAGGACCGCGCATTACCCCGCACGTGGGGTCTCATGTCGCCGGACGTCGTCATGTCGGCCTTCTCTGCTGCAAGCACCGCCTTCGTTGGCCGCCTTATCCGTCAGAAAGCAGAGGACCGCCGGACGTATGCCCTCGACGAACTCAAAACGCTCGGCTTCCAAATCATCGAATGGGACGGATGGTATGACGCGTGCATTCTCGCCTCCCCAGCTGGCTATGCTGATAGCTCAATATAGTAATCCTTTGGTCTTTTTGGATTTGGAAGAACGCGCGTTCATGGTGGGTGCAGGCCAACCTCGTGATGCTCAGTGGCCAGCGGTATGTCATGAAGCCACCCGAGTGCTCGACAGCGCCGGTCAGTCGTACCAGCAGGAAGGCCCGGCGAATGTGCGACGCGGCGAGTATCCCACCATCACATGCGGCATCTCCTATGGTGGCGGGCAAAAGGTCAGTAGGCGTCCTCGCGTCCGCATGACCCTTTCACTGATCTGGTTACCAGCGGGTCAGCAACGTGGCGCAATCCCCTCGGAACCAGACAGTTGTCGACAATATAGTCAACAGTCTGCCCTTCCGACGCCTTTCGGGGTTTGTAGATGGTTGGTCACCTTCCTTGCTGCTATGGACCCCGTCCTCTGTGCTCACATCGTCGTGCTTGTCATTGCACATGTCTAGCGTCTTTCAAGCTGTTTGCCCCTAAGCTGTACGAAGATTATCGCTCCCTCATGGAAGGCCTTCGGCAGCGTCACCCTGATCTTCGTCCGGCTTTTGGGAACAACGTTTTCGCGGCGTCCACGTTTAATCTTGGTGGTAACGTTGCGACGTACATTCACACCGACCATCTCAACTACGCGTCGGGGTGGTGCGCGGTGGTCGCCTTAGGTGATTTCAACCCTGACGTTGGAGGCCACCTAGTTCTATGGGACCTCGGTATAGTCCTTCGTTTCCCACCCGGCTCATTGTTGTTCCTTCCATCTGCCATTTTGCGCCACTCCAATGTGGTTGTGCCCGAAGGCCAGCGCCGCTATTCTTTCACGCAGTACACTGCGGGCGGGCTCTTTCGATGGCAAGAGTGCGGCTACCGCTCTCAGAAGGATTTCCTGGCTGCTGGTCACCGTTACGACCTCAGTGGCTGGCAGCGTTGGCGTTCGGGGGTAGAACGCTATAGTACCCTATCGGAATTGCGAAGTCCTGTTTCATAAGCTTCTCTGTGCCAATGCTATGCGCTTCATACTATGCGCTTCATACGTGTTCCGTGCAATATCCATTCGTGTCGGACTTCAGTTCACAGCTCTGTCCCCCGCGTGCAGTCAACCGAAGACGCCCTGTTAACGCGGGATGGGGTTATCTACTCGACCTGTCGGCAACGCACATCATGGGCGATTGCGAGCGTCCGTGGCGATGTAGTATTCATTAGGTGGCAGTGTAGAGATATAGTGTACGAAGGCAGTAGTAAGGATCGTATAGGTGGACAACGTGATAGGAAGGTGTATTAAGGACAGATAGGTTCGGCGTTGGGGCAGGGGTCGAAAAGACATGTGCATGAAGCAGGGACTAAGGGTCGAATAACTGGGGCACTTAATAGCAAGGATGGTACTGTAGGTATGAGCAGAGTGTGGTCCGACGACCCACGTCTAGATTCTAGAATCAAATGTGTCTGAGACGACTTGGCAAGTCGACGTGTTCTTCCGGAGCCACCCCAGCCACTTCGTGGGCTGCAGTACCTCGGGATCCGCTGGCTTGGCTACGATCACCACGTCAATCGCAGCCAAACCCGCGGCCGCACGTGCGCAGATATACTCTTGCACATCAGTCGCGGAGATGCCTGCCACGACCAATCGGCCCAGAGAGTTCATGAGGCCACGCCTCGCAGTAGTAATGAACACCCCCCAATAGTCGATATGCAAGTACCTGAAATCAAGAAGCAGCTCGCGGACCTGATGGAGCTCATCGAATAGCGACGTGAAGATTGGAATAGAGGTGTAATCGAACATGCCTAAGGTGCGAAGAGAGATGGTAGGGACCTTGGTCAGGGAGATACCGACCGCATCCGGCCTGGTGATGGCGGCGAGGAGGAAGGTGTAATCGTCCGGTCTTCGCCACCGAAGATCGAGTTGTAGCACAGCCAGATTAGGAAGCTGTAAACTGTGGCATAGGAAGATAGCGTGCGGGAGGTCGAGTAAACTGAGAGACAATGTGTGCAAGGTGGGGAGGTGCGTCAAAGCGATGGAATCTGGATCTAGCCCATCGGCGCGCAACGGGCCCGGCAGCGTGAAGAAGATTCCGGCCACTCGTAAGCACTGGAGGCTCGTGCACCGTGTCAACAGGTTCGAGAGGTGTTCGCCGGAAATGGGAGTGACTATCATATCAAGGGTGAGGTCGCGCAACGAAGGCGTCAAAATGCTCTGCATGGCGAACCAGTCGACCGCACATCCCTGTAGAACCAGCCTGCGCAAGCCCGACGTCGAGGAAGCGGGAGACGGAGGCAGGATGAGCGAACGGGTGTCGGTGGGGCTAAGTGGAGGTCCAGTGTATACGACTTCAAGCGTTCCCCCCGGCAGGGTGTAGGAGCACTCCTGGAGTCCGGTGATGAAGGCCTCTAGGATCTCCTTGTGCGCGGAATACACCGAGAGACTCTCGATTCTGTTGCGGGCTGATTGGAGAGCATGCATAGCCTGCGTGACATGATTCGCGTGGCGCTGGATAACGGGGTCCAGAGGCGGGGTGGCCATCGCTCGCAGCCTCGATCGGCCAGCATGCGAGGTGAGTTCGGTAAGGAAGGAGAGGTTGATGTGGAGCCGACGAGTATGGGAGAGGTTGAGTACGCGGGGGATGGCGTCGATTCGCACCTCGGGGGAGATATCCACTCGGCTCCAGAGAACAGAGCCTGTTTGGAGGACCTGCTTCCAATGTTTGCATACGCCCTCAGCGATGCCTCGACGCTCGGCGTGCGAGGATTCCGGGTAGGGTATGAGTGGATGGTCGCATGACAGCGCTCGGACGTCAGCCAGGCACTGCACGTCGTCGTTGATGAAGGCCTCGAATACGAGCAGAAGCAGCTCCACCGGAAAGACACGCGTATGGTAGGCCGTGACGGGATTGGGAGCTAGGACAATGGGAGTGTTCGCCATGTTGACCTGTAATGTAGTCAAACATCAAGTCAGACTACACTCACAGCCAACGTACTCCGCTACTCACGTAGGCTGGATATGCACTCTACCCACCGCCAATGTACCCACCGCCAATGTACCCGGCTCGACCACTGCGTCTGGCTCGTCGACTGCGTCTGGTTCTGGGCGGGCGCACGGGGCAGCGTCTTCAGCGTAGCCACGCGCTCAGGTTCCCCGCAATCTCTGGCTGTCCCGGACGCGTCGGCTCAGGGCGGTGTCGCAGCGTCGGCGAGTGTGGCGTACAGTCTGATTCAAGAGATATCACGGCGTGGAGGGGGAAAGGGTTTCGCGCAGAAGTCGACCGTTACACTTATATTTCCGTGGTATTGCGGGCGATGGGCCTCTCCGGCACGACTCGGACCTGGTTGCTACTCCTCTGCCACAGCTGTACTGAGCAACTTCAATCGGCCTGCCGAGACTGCGCGAGCGACCGGCCCGTTTGGGGTAATCACAACCATGCCTCGGGCGGCCGCAGATACAACACCTGAGTGTTCGCCGGGAGTTCGCTGAAACGCGAGCCGTTAGTCGATAACTCAGCGATATTGGCAAGGTCTCGCACCGCCGTGCCTATGCTCGTCGCTGACGCCAACCTCCAATTTGAGCCGGGTCTCCCAGCTTATGGCGATCATTCGTCCCCGTCGCACACTCCCTCGTCGTTGGCCTGCCCAGTCAGGGTGAAGCTGAGGCGTTGTTGCAGACTGAGTTTCGCCACCAATGGGCATCAATATTGAGCTTCCTGCGTCGCGGCCCTAGCGATGACGTTGTTCAGCGCACTCAAAGCAAGTCTAATACCTTGGCGAGCTTCTCGGTTATCCAACCGAGCGATACAGCGGCACGGAACGCGTAGTTCGTCGTACGCGACACCTTGTGTGCGCAACGAGGTGAGACCTCACTTTGCCTGTCGGCCCCTGCAGCTCGATGGTTCCAGCTCTCACCAGGATGACCTGTGCACCTTTCGGCGGATAGCAGAAGATATCAGTGAGAGTCGGACATACTTGGAACGACGTTGGATGGTGCGCACCCAAATGAGGCCCATGCGAAGATTGGGGTGGCGTGCGTGACACCCTGTCACGGTGATCGACAGGTACGCGCTTCCCGGCCCCCCCGGCGCCCGATGCGGATGGCTGAGGTTGAACTTGAAGTACTTTCTTGCGCTACGCCTGCCAGAAGTTCTGCTAATCCTCGAGCCACTGGGCCAGTCGGCCTGCCATCGCACGTCCATGTGCACCCGCATGAGATCAGTGGTCAACGTTGGTGTGTCGCCGCCTGGGGCATGTTCGACGCGCGCTCAGTCCGTAGGGGGACCCCGCGTGTGCCCTTGCTAGTTTGGGTGCTAAGCCGCTGTCTTCAGATTCAATCTCGCATATACGCAGGCAATTTTATTGACCGCAGGCTTTTCTGTCCGCCCAGCCCAGCCACATCGAGGGCCGACATGTCCGCGTGGACGAGCTGGTGCCAGTCTCGGTCTTCCGCCCTTCCCCCCCTCTCTCTTCCGGTCCACCTTTGCGACTGACCTCACGTTGCCCGTGCCCCTTGTCTCTCAGCGGTCTACGTTCTCCTTGCCTCTACATACTCTATGCCGCCCAAATCAGGCAAACGTGGCCGAGGGCGACCTCCAAACCGTTTTCGAGCAGCTGGGCGCGCCCACAACCCGTCAGCCCGCCCTGTCAGTCCCACCACTTCGACACACTCCCAAAATGAACCGTCGCTGGAAAGCCCGCCTGATCCCACTGAGCTTTCCCAAACCGCCGCCACGCAGCTCCGCCTTCTCTGCCTTCATCACATCCAGGATCCCAAACCGAAGCCGCAGGGTTCGACTCTCCCACTTTTCCTCGGTGTTGGCGAGTACAAGGCCCCTTGGGTACTTCTGCGCGAAGTTCCCACCCACGAATTGTTCGAGTGGTATGACGCGCAGGTGTGTCTAACCGCCGCTTTCATGTTCCCTATGGGTCACCCATCCCGCACACAGTTCAACGACTATTCCATCAAGGAAAGCAAGCGCACGTCGTCTGTCAAGATAACATGGGTCGGTCATCCAGGGAACGCCCCGGTCGACGCTCGAGCGCGCCCCTTCCTCGTCGAGTGGGACGAAAGCGGTGGGCTTCTCCCCGCTGTGAAGGCCGCCGCCATCCGCTCCCGACTACCCGTCCTACGCTGGGACTACGTCTGCGCTGGCGTCCATAACATGGTGGCGAAATCCGAAGAGCCACCTCACGACGAAGAAGTTGGCGCTGAAGATGACATCGAGGACGACTACGACACGCCCTCACGATGGGAGAGATGTCCCCATGGCGTTAAACTGAGGGTAAGCTGTCTCATGGCTCTCTAGGACTTCTGTTCACCCCTTCCCTAGTTCGAGATCACCGCCGACAACTTATCCGTGGCTAAGGTGTGGATACGCGGGCAACATCCTGATGCCAGTCCGGATCAATATCACCACCTTCAACCCTCACGTCGCCTCCGCTTGCTCATCCATGAGCGCATCAACGTCCACGGCTTCAAGGCGTCCGAGGTCAAAATCGGTCAGTGCGCCTCGCTTATTGCAATGCGCGGCTACTGAACCTGCGACAGATATCATGCACGCTTGGAGCGAGGCCATCTCCTCCAGGGCCCAACTCGGGCTGCGGGGCGAACCTCATACCTCAGCCTATGTGACCCCTGTTCATCGACGTCCTACGGAAACTCAAATCAACAGGATGTACAAGCAATGTCGTCAGCGCGAACGTGTTGACCGCAACCCTCTGATCGCTGTGCATTTGATGGCGCAGATTGATAGCTCTAGACTATACTGGTAAGCGTTCCACTCAGCCTCCTGCCAGCCACGCTGATGCTGTATGATGCCCCACTAAGCTACCAAGAACACGACTTTGAACAGCCAGACTCACTATCGGAGTTTACGTGCGGTCTGACCGACGACTTCTCTCTTGACAGTCTGATACTCAATGGACCGACGGGTGGTTGGGCTCTCGACTCCAGCTGGCGTAACAAAAACGAGAACCGCGCCGCAGTGACGTTTCTCATCACCGTCAATCCCTCGCGACATGCCGTGCCTGGTTCGTGCAGCCATCCCGAGTCAACCTGGACCCGAACATTTACCGCCGCTGACCGTGTCGTTGCGCTAGGTTCCGTATTGCTTTCCGCCAATGTCCGCACAGACACACTGGTCAAATACCTTGAAGAGACTAAGGAACGCTTGAAGCGTCGCGCCCGAGACATCCTGTCTGGTAAGCGAGTTTCAGGTTGTGCGGGTGTCCACGCTCTGACTGTGCATTGGGTACTTTTGAAGGGTCGCCGATCGAGGGGCGCACTGCCGAGGAGGCAGAGACCATTCGAACATTCGCCGAGCGGATTGTCAACGACCAATTTGACATTTCGCATTTCATGATCGACAAGTGTCTTGCGGAGCTTCACGCTCTCAGACAAGGTACGCATATTATCCCCCACTACCTCTATGTGTTCTGCCTAACCACCCGCGGTCGAAGTGTTCGGGGACGACATATATATACGACTGTGTCAATTCCACGTGGTGCAAGCCATCACCCGCATCGAGGGCGACAACGGCAGCCGAGGCTCTCCGGTGCGCATTCCCATCGAGCTCAAAGCCCAGATCATCCACCACTTCCGAATCCTGCAACGATGCCGCGTGGAATCCGAGTTTGAGGCTTCAAAGGCAGTCTTCTTCAAGAGTGTGCACGACCTCGTGATGAGCGGTCGGGTTGAGGACGACGAGGACTCTGTCGCTCTCCCGCAGGTGGACGAGGAACTGGTAGCCCCCGGCGAACCTGCTGACGCGATCGCCTCGCAAGAGCAGCCAGTCACGCGCGGTAAGGCGAAGAAAGGTGCCAAAGGAGTGGATCCGGCGCGCAGGCAGGAAGTCTGGCTATTCCTGCGGCAGTACTTCGAAACCAACTGGTTCATCCCCGATTGGATAGGTGTGCCCGATCCACCCGGCCCGCCGGAGGTCCCCGCTGACGCTGACGCTCCTGTGTTCGAAGCTGCCTTCACCGACATAGGCCTTCCGTCGGATCAGACCCGCGACGGCCCGTGGAACACGAATAACTGGATTGAACGCTCGTTTCGTACGTTCGATTCGGTTTTTCTGAACAATTGTGACAACAAACGGTACGCCCTTTGATTGCGCCCGCCTCTGACTACCCCAACCCTCACACATGACGTAGCATTGACCGGCTGGCAATGATCATCCTGTACGACTTCCTTCCGTACTATCGATTCTGGCAGCCGAACGATGCGCGCTCTAATCAAGAGCTGCTCGCGTTGTATCTGCATGCGTATCAAATCTGGGAAGGCGACCTCGTCACTGCGAACCCCAACGGCACGTTTACCGTCATTGCGCCGCCGTACGCGTGCTCTTCTGACAGTCATCCATGCGACCGGCTGACACCTTGATTCTGCCACCACAGGACGACCGACGAGCCTGGCAGGAATATCCCCGACGTCTCCATGAAACCTGTGCGTTGCTCATGTCGGAAGTACATGCAGACGGGCAAACGTTGTGCCCACCTCAAAGCGGTGGAACTTTACATCCACAACGGCAGCGTTCGCCAATGGCTGGGTAAGAGGGTGGTATCTTCAGGCGCGTGTTTGCGAAAGCTAACCATGCACATAGTGGCCGAGACAGCACGAGAGGAGCGCCGACAGATCCCCGCGGGAACGACCAAGAAGTCGTTGGGCTTGCCGCGTGAACGCAAGATGCGATCAGACGAGCTGGATGCCAAAGACATAGAGAGCGTCAAGCGTCTGCTCAAGAAGTACGACGACAGACGCGCGAAACGCGAGAAGGAAGCGGCTCTCCGTCACTCTCTGCCTACCGCCCCGCCAGGTATGTGGCCCGCGTATGGCTCCACCGACTGGTTGATAGTGTAATGACACTGCTGGTGTAGGTGCGACCACGCCGGGGAGACCAAGACATATCCGGCCTATGCAGCCCTACCGGACGCCCACTCGCCCGCGGGCCCCCCAGGGCTCGCGCAGCCCCTCACTCCCGCAAACACCCTCCCGCGCGACCTCAGCGAAGAGGTTCCTTTCACTCCCGCACGTGCCAGTCTTCAATGCGCGGCCTGGCCCGAAGAAGAAGGAACGACTGGCTGCAAATAGCTTGCTGCCCGCAACCGAGGCCGTCCGGGAGGCGCTGCGAACTGTCAGAAGAGGCAATGCGGCGCCCGCTGGGACCCCGTTCCTGCCGGAGGAGTTTCAGATCGCGAGCATGACCTTCGAACATTGGCGCGAACCGGGATACCAACTACGTCTGGACGAATGTCTGCGGTTCATAGATTGTCTCAACAACTCATGTATCGCCCGTGAGCATGGCATCGTATTCTGGGTGACTCCGGCTGCGCCGTTGGCGGCCGTTCTGCGCGGACGGCGGACAACGATGCCGGACCTGTGTACAGAGGTGCGTGTCTGGCTTGCTGTGCATCGCCGTGCATCGACTGAAGGGCAAATTCAGCTGAGGGCACAACGACACGGTCGCTTCGCGGATCTCATCGACACGAGGGCGGGCCAGCGCGTGAACCGCCTGATATTCCTGCACCACGAGAACGTCCACTGGACCGTGCATGATCACGATCTCACCTCGCGACCCAGGAAAATACGATGCCTAAATTCCCTTCCGACTTCCTCCCCGATGAACATCGACGAGCAGCACGCCATTGCATCAGCCGTTGAAGCGTCAGAGATTTGGGCCCTTGCTGAGCCGGTGAGTGAGATGCAGACCAGCGTCACAGTTCAAGTATATCTTACCGGCGCGCAGGACATCGACCCGTCACTACGAGGAGTTCAACTCTCCATCGAAGTGATACCCACTGGTATGCAGACCGACAATTCATCATGCGGGTTCTGGGCCGTGTTCTTCGCGTGGACTTGTCTACTTGGGATCGACCTGTCTCAGGAGGCGATCGCAGACTTGCGAGCTGAAGATCTCAAGGACCTTCTGCAGGAGATATGCACTTCGTACGTCTCTGAAGACGGAGGGTTGACTACGGACGTCCTGCGCGAATGGTTTGACGACTTTGACGCGTCGGTTGAATGGGACTTGCTTCCGCCAGTGGTATGTGCCGGCTTCCCGAACGTCCGCGTCGTGCGATGCTGACGACGTCCTTAGTTCTCTTCCCGCCCGACAGAGCAAAGCGCCGCCTTGGATTTGAACGCTCTATTGGTGCCAACCCCCGTCTCACCCCGCCCCGCTGTCAACTCCGCGACGAGCGTCACACAATCCACCACTGTGAACTCAGCCACGAACGACTCACAATGTTCCCATACGCAGGAGGTCGTCCTTGTGCCTTCAGTTCTGCAACGGAAGGACTTGCAAGACAAGCTAGAACGATTCCGACGTAGCGAGGAGACATCTTGGTGGGAACATGACCAAGAACGTTTCCAGCGCAGCGCGGTGGAGACTCTCTGGAACGGCAATGGTACTACGACGTTCATCGTCGACGCACTACTGGCTGGACCTACAGGCGACTTGGCGAATGGCCAGTGGGACGAGGCGTTCGGAGAGGTCCCTCTCCCGACCCGGCCACCAGCATCACGCGTGTACATCGTTCCTCAGTCCGTGGCTGCGGTATTGATGAAAACCCAGGGAGTGCGGAAAGCCAGCGAGGAAGGTCTAGCTCCGAAAGGGAGGATGAAGAATGGGTTCTGGTTCAAACGGGTAAGTAGTCGGCGTCGCATGCAGCTGTGGTTGAAGGCCTAACAGTGGACTGCCTAGGATGTGTTCGAGCTTCATCTGCTGATCGTGCCCATGTTCTGGAAGGACGACGGTCATTGGCTATGTGCCATAGTCGACATGCGCGAGAAGACAATCGTCATCTACGACAGCATTCGAAAGCTCGGTCGGGCGAAAGCAGCATATGGGGTGCGCGTCCTCTTCCATGTCCCTGTCTTGTGGCGTAGATCTGACCTGTCTGGAACAGAGGATATTCAAAATTCTCCAGTATGAGCATCGCGCGCGGCGCGAGGGTGTTAACTTGGCGGCGGCTGGTTGGAGCCCGGAGTTTACGGGGGATGCACTGGTGAGACGCTTCCCCCACCGGAGTTAGATGACATCCTGACCGATCCTCGCGCAGCCGACGGTTCCAAATCAAGGTGCTAGCATGTATTGCGGGGTCTTCATGATCAAGTTCATACTCGAGGTGATGTGTGGTCGCCCTCCCAATCGCGCACAGTTCTCGTTCACCCAGGGTGACGCGAAACGACTTTCGGAGGCCCTGGTCCTGCGGCTGATGCAGACGCTGCGGGTTGAAGACATGAGTCAAACCGAACAGGTGAATTCGATGATTGCAATCGTACGCACGGGGTTTTGATGTATATTGTGCAGGTACAACCATCCAGTGCGCCAATGGCGACGAGCGAAGGCGGCGCAGAGCAACCGGTGCCGCGGCAAGAAGTGACCCGCGCGGAGGTGTCCGACCACGCGGTTGCGACATCGCCTGCGGCACACAGTACCTGCGTCAGCGAGAAGCCTCCGACACTCATCGCTGTGTCGACGATGGAATATACCTCGGGAGACATCGTATGCGCCGACGACGTGACCATCCCCACACCCGTTTCACCTGCTCCAACCTCGGAAGATACTGCGGCGGCTAGCGGGGCAGACGCAGACGGCATACCCACCGTAGAGACACGGGTACGCATCACTGACCCGCCTCTGAGGACCCTCATGACTTATCACGCGCGCTGTGAAATCTCTGATCAGGGTGACGACGGTGCCAATGACTGTGGGATTGATCTTGCGGCCGTTGTGGAGTCACCTACGGTCATGCAGTCGGATTCAAATGGGGCCGCAAGTGGGGCACGCGACCTGGAGGTATGTAAGCGGCTTGGGGCTGAGGAGCGACAGGGCTGAGGTTCATCTTGCGCATTCGACAGGATTGCGAGATGCAGGACGAGTCCATCTCGCGAGGGAGTCACCCAACCACCAAGCGTCAACAGAACCGGAGGCCTGCGTCCCTGACGGCTCCCCGTCGATCCTCAAGATTGAGCGGTGTTCAGCCGGGCCAGGATACGGACGCGGGGGCGACCAATTCGGCAACCTTGCCCACGCGCCGTTCTGCAAGACTCAGTGGACATGGCATTGTAGATCCTGACGCGTCATCAATATCCGCGGCTGTCAGGCATCGGCGTGGGGGTCATCCCCGAGCGCCAGTGGCAGAAGGCGTGGAGACGCGAGGACGGGGGGCCGCGAGTAGCTCCAAGACTACGGGAACCACCTCATCAGCAACGAGGTATGTACGACCTTATCATGACCTACGTATCCCGAGGGAGTGACATGCGTTCAGAAGCAGGAGGCGCGAGCCCGCTCTACAACCTGGGGACTGGATGATGATGGTGTTACCGTCTCCGCCAGTGGCAACGTGCGCTTGGCGAGCCTACCCGGTGCAGGTTCTTCGCTATGACGGGAAGAAGAAACGAGTTCAGGTGGGGGGGGAGCCTGAACTGCTGTGGCTCGAAGACCTCCCAGATGGAACGACCGACAGTGCGTCGATGGCCACAGTGCAAGAAACGCTGAGAGCCCCACGGTGGGTCACACTTCAAGAATGCGAGCGAATGGGGGATCTATATATACCGCCTGGTGAGGTAAGTACCCGGGCAGTACTGCTTAGTTGGATGCTCATGAGTTGCAGATCGTGCCGATGAAGTGGCCTGCGGATCTGGAATACCGTAGCCTAGGTCGCGTGCACTCAGCTCCGCTGACCGAACGTCGAGCGGCTCTGCGGAAGGTGCTCGAGGCGGCACTCCCGGGTATGAACGACGTGCTCGCGGGACTCACTGACGCGGACCCCGTATTCGCCAAGTTGGTCCACGACTGTCTTACGGCCCATGGCTACGATGACGAGGGCGAGGAGATCATCCCGGGTTCGTCCAGTGGACTAGGTGGGCTAACGCCTTGGGGGTTCTACATGGCACATGTGGTCGATCGAATGACCACCCCGAAGGAGCCACGTCACTTGCTAGACGCGGGGGACGAAACCCTCTGTGGGGAGCTGGCCCGCACGTTGGAGCGGAGGCAGCCGCTTCGAGGACCTAACGAACGCTCCTTTGTCAAATGCGCCGGCGCGGGGAAGGTATATCTGGCATTCATGGCTCTGTCGCACTATACGGGGTGCGATATCACACGCGTGGAGGAGGCGGTGCAGCAGGGACATCTCCGACGTCCTTTGTCGAAGTATGAGCGCGCTTGGAGAGCATACGACAAAGGCTGGCAGATGAACTTGGTCGACACTCACCGCATCATCACCCCGGACATAGTAGTGGAACTTCCTGTATTTGTCGAGTAGTACAACACTGATGGCACATGCGCACGAGCAATAGCGAGTCGTGAAGAATGGCGGGACGGCGCGGGGCTATATTGTGAGAGACACGGTGACGGCTCGGAGGCCGCGCGATAGCAGTGATGACGTCACGAGAATGTCTGTGGTAATTTGAACGTGAAGTGTGAGAAAACAATGAATCATGAACATCACTACAAGTACGAAGGGGAGGGCGATGGAGCGAGGCTAGCTGGATGGGGAAGAGAGAGCGAGCGGAAGTCGGTCAGCAGCCCGAGGCTGGGTTAGTCAGGGCGGATCACATGGAGATGGCCTAAGTACCACTCGACCGACATTGAGGGGGGAGGCTTGTTCGGGGGACAGATAATCATTGCAGGATGGAGGTCGTCGTGAAGAGAACAGATCTGACAAGCACATGGGTAGATAAGATGATTATCGGCCAAGCCTCGAGATAGAGAACGCATACTAGTTGAAAAGGGGACTGCGCCCCGGGCGACCGCCTGACCATACCAACATCATCCACAGCTACTCGGGACCTGTCTTGCGCTTCTGTATCTGGTGCCCCAATCATGTCCATGGACCCGAGCTCGGACGAAGAGTCCTATGCGCAGTACTGTGCCGCCATGCACGCCCGGGCGACCGCAGGGATCGCCATCGACTTCGACTCCACAGTGAAACGGTTGCGTCCAAGCAAATCGATGGCGAGTGGCGTGAGTGTCCCGGAGACAGTGTGCCCGCAAGACGTGACGATGGAGGACGACGAGGACGGTGAGGGATGTACGAAGGAGACGGGCGAGGGTGGGGATGATGACGAGGGGAGGAGGTATGGGTGGCTGCCCAAAGAATGCGGGCCGAACGACGCAAGGATATCGTTCATGTCCGACACGGACCCTTTCCTTTTCATTTCAGCGCGCGAAATCGTCCTGGAGGTGGCCGACAATCAGCACTGCATCGAGGTATGTACGTGGGCGGTGTGATAGTAGGGCGGCACACTGACACAGGTTGGGGTGGCACAGGTTGGAATGCCAAACAGCATGAGCGAGGTCCGCAGCTGCGGGGCCGATTTGACCCAGTTCTGGGCGCGCCTCGTGAACAGCGATCTGTTACGCAAGCTGTCTGGGGGACAGCTTGACGCCTTGCGAAAGTTCGTGGGCATCTTGCAGTTCTTCGCCACAAACGAGGGAGCGTCAAGGGACTCCTGGAATGCCTTCCGATATCGGTATTCTGCCCAGCTCAACATGGCCTCATCGCTGAGAGGAGGGCTGCATCGAGCGGGCGGAGAGCAACTGATGGCGGATGTGATCGCGTGGGCGAAGGACGAGCTGCCGGTACGTAGAGAGAAGTGAATACGCGTCGCCGAAACTGATATGCCCTGCAGATGGCACTGGCCACACCGCCTGACCTGCCGTAGAGGGGACGTCCGGAGAGCGCCATGCTGGCAGAGCAGGACGGACGGACGTCGTGTGAGCTGTGGTGATCTGTCGGCTCGGACCGAATGATGTACGAAAGGCCGTGAATCGATGTAGCTTGTGTTGGGGCCCGAACACGAGGTGATGTGCCGAAAATGCCATCGGATGATGCAGATGATGCACATAATGCACACGGCGGGGATCGAAAGCAACATGACTGGGGGGTACAAGCGGATCGATTGAGCGTGGCAGAGTATATGTAGATGAGACCCCACGATCGACCTACCTACCCCTACGCCGCCTCGATTTGCGGATTGGCGACCGGATTGTGAGAGACGACGAGAGCATGGTGAGCACACATGCCATTGAAACTGATGGATAGAATTGACGGCGACATGCTAGACCTGCGGATCCGAAGCGCACCAGCGCAAGTCTACCCCGACGGGGTGCGAAGAGCCGGTGAGGGACGGGCCAGAGGTGATAGTATCACACAGGTGTCGGCCAACCGAAGAATCTCCGGGGGTCAAAGTCATGTATACGCCAATGGTATGTGTACGCGAAGGCTATGAACTTGAAGGCGATGACGCATTCTGGCGCCAGGTTGACAACGGACGAAGTATGAACGCCCTACGGGAAGGTTCAGAGCCTGCAGACGATACATCGAGAGAAGAATCGCGCACGGGTGCGTCGGACGAAGCGGACCGATGGTCGCCTAGGGAGGAGCCGCCCAGGGCACAGGCGGTGCCAGTGCGATGGAAGCCGTGTGCTCGTGGCGAGGTGAAGATGCTTGGGTTGCGGCGCAATGGCTATACTGATAATGGATCAGCACGGCAAGATGACGACGAAGCGGCAGCAGATTGTCGTACAGTGGCCGGATCGAGCCGAGTGGAGGGTTGAGGAGATCAGCGAAATGAACATGGCCTGCGGTTGCGACTTGGGAGACCTCGGAGTCGAGGAGGAGGAGGCAGGGGACAGTGAAGACGGCATACCGGAATTGGAGCCTGTTACGTAACCGAGGGAGGAAGGGGCGGCCCGATGGCCGGACACGTGGCACGGGCAGATGACGTCGATGCCGAACCGTAGAGTGTGAAGCAGGGTACACCGGCCTACAGCACTGGAGGCGGACGGAGGAGAGGGCGTCATAGGTTTGAGTACATGCTTGGGTGACGCGGATGCACCACGGCGGGAGCAGGGGAAAAAGGTTATTGGTATAGGAAGTGTCGGTCGATCGGAGGGACATCTGGAGGAAGGATACCGCGGGGCGCGACGTGAGACAATGTGACTATGGGAGAGGGCCAAGAAGCTTGGGTGGAAGGTGGATAGATAGGAGATGAGCGGACAGAGATACGTATAGTCAGCAGTTGCAGATGGTCGGAGATACGACTGATGAGGCCGCAGGAAACGGAGGAGGGTCGGACATACTAGTGTCGTGTGGGGCGAATGGCAATGTGAGTTCCCTGATCATAAGAGAGGCCCTCGGAGCGGAGCGACTGATAGCGTCGATTGACATGGCCTCGTCTGGGGATGACTCGTCAGCGATCTCAAGAAGGGACGAGGGCGACAGCGACACGATGGAGGTGAGTGGGCCGCACGCTTGACCAGGAGCGCGAGGGTGATAGATAGAAGCAGGGTGAACTTACCATCGCCGGGAGGAGCACATGGGGAGGGGATGTGAGAGACATGCAGCGAAGGATGGAGGAATGGGATCCCGAGGTGGTGGGGGAGGTGTTGTGGGGGGGGGGTTTCATCACAGGTGAGCCACGATTGCGGGAGTATATGCGAGCGTTGGGAGGATACCTAACGCGTGGCGTTGAGGAGAGCAGGATGACGGTGTTGGGGAACAGCTGGGGTCCCGGCGAAGGGGTGAGAGCACGCAACCAGCAGGTGATCTTAGCAGTCAATGGAGATAACACCCGCCCTGTGCTGGGGGATGTGTCCATTGAAGTGTGGCGGTTGGATACCAGCTTCGGCAGACCGGAGGAATCGGTGAGGATGACACATAAATCCCAAATGGATAAACAGGCGATGTTGGTTGACATAATTGCTAGCTAGCGTTCCCTACGAACCGAAGAGAAGCAGGCCGATGGGCGTACCGACTACCCATGAACGTTTGGCTGAGCGACGTCGTAGAGGAACAAGCGACGGATCTTGAGGTGCTCGGGCGTGTGCTCTCGTACTTTGGAACGCGACATGCGCGCGAAGACGAAGGACAACTGGACGAACAATGGGGAAGCTTTAACCGTGCGGTGTTGGACGTCGTAGGCACTCGAATGGACTTACCTGCGGTCGCACGTCTACATGCACTCATTGAGTGGACACGCGCGTCGTTACGTGTGAGTGTCTATTGACTGTGGACTGGGGCAGTGTGGAACCTGATGAGATTACAAGCAGAACGTTGTTGATGCCTGGCATCCAGAGCGGACCGGTGGATGGCCAAACGAAGATGAGCGGATGGCAAGTAACGCGAACGGATGGCACGCACCTGGCGTGAGCATGCGCTGGTTGGAGTCGGACAGTGAATCGGAAGAGGAGGAAGCTAGCGAACGGGCGTAGATAGTTGATCAGAAAGTCACAATGACACGAAGCGGAAAGCTAATGAACAAGTGGCAGTTGTTTGTAAGTACTTACTGAGAATGCTGGTGCCTCGAGGCGGGCCGCCAAGCCGAATTTGATGCGACACCGAGGCGATCACAGTCGGGAATGATGTGGTAGCGGTGGCTGACGGACCTGGCCACTCCAATTGCCACCTAGCTCTCGGGCTCCATATACTCACACACCCTCGATTGCTGGCGGCCGGCCTGCTCATCGCACGCGGAAGCTCGACTGGGTCCCAAATCGACATGTCGCATTCGCATTCCAGAGTCATCACACGGCGGGGTGGGCGCACTGCGACCGCGTCGGCTGGACGGGCGGCGGGGGGGGAGCTGGCGAGCGAGAGTGCTTTGGGTGAGTACCGTATTTATGTGACACGTCGCTTGAGCCAACAGCGAAGCGCAGCGAAGACGGCAGTGAACGTAGTGAAAGGAATGATGTGCGTGCGTGGGATGGTGGGCTGGAGAAGGGCAGTACGGCTGACACGTAGACAGCTACTCGTGGAAGACGAAGATATGGAGCGCGTTGGGGGTGGAGTTGCCTCTGGGTATGGTGGAGGAGATTGGCGAAGGGGGAACAAGCAAAGATGTAAGTGAGTTCGGTGGCGTGATTCGTGAACGTTGGAGGCCTACTGATATGCGAGAAGGGCATGCTCGTTGTGCGGCTGGTGGTGGCTTGTGATACAGTGGACCGAAACTCAAAGCTGGCTCTGGCATCTGGTCTGCCAGCCTGGGGAAAACATCAGCTAATCTGGACCGATATCGTGTCGCACCTGTCGATCCAGGACGTAGGGCGCCCCATACCAGCGGTCTGCCTGGAGCCGCAAGAGACAAGGTTCATCGGGACGAACAGGGAGAGTCTGTGGTGGTCCACGGCCGTCTGGTTGTCATTCACCCAGCAGATGCGAGCGACGCCGAGCTGTAAAATTGAGACAGTGAGTTACATGTGGTGCTATGAAATGGTTCGCTGATGGGACCCCTCCAGATGCTAGAACGCCACATCTGCCGGAAGGATGACGGTTGCGTATGGCAACGTGTCTATGCGCCGGAGAGGGATGTCGTTCTCTACTGCGAAAGGTGTGCGGTTTGGCTTCACGAAGACTGCCTACGGAGGGTGGATACCCTGGAGAATGTGCGCCGACGCGGCCTCATTCGCTTCTCGGAACATCTGGAGTTTGAGCTCAGCGCCGAGGAAGAGATTGACGGGGGGGATTGGCAGAGCGAGAGCGCGAGCGACTCCGCCAGCGGAAGCGAGTGCGAGTGCGAGGGCAGAAGCGCGGGGGGGAACCTTGGGGTGGAAGGGGGAGCGGGAGGAATGAGGGCCGGGCATGGGAGCAGACGGGGCGTGGGGCGTGGAGGGGAGGATGAGCAAGGTGGGGGGGAGGAGGGTGACATACAGCTGGTAAGCGATGAGGAGGAGGACGATGATGAGGTGGGGAAGGCATTGTGGCGGGCAATCCTCTCCAGTCCGGTTCAACGTGGCTGGCCGCAATTCGTGCGCAACGTGCCGTTGTCCTTCGAGGTTGTCCAGCTGAATGCGCGTCGCCTTGGCAGACGTCCTCGAGACATAGAGGGATGGATGTCAAGGCAGTACGCCATGCATTACAGCGGGCGACTGCCTGATGACGAGGGCGAACATGAGTCATTCTTTTGGAGGGCTCTTACTATGGACCCCGCTGATCGTATTGTATATCGCTGCGAGTACGGACATTTTGTGTAGTGAGGTACGAATATGATGTTCGTAGTGCGGTATGCATGGTGTATCCTCCGCATCGACCCTCTGCGCCTCGAGCGCGTCGATGAGCTTCGGTGAGGTCCGGAGCTGCTGCCGCGCTTTGTGGTACTGCATCTTGGAGAGCCGCAGCTGCTCGTTTGTACGCGCGGAGGCCTGCGACGCGGATATCTTGTACTCGTTGGCCGACTTTGAGAGGGCGAGGACCTCCTGGGTCTTGTTCTCGGCCGCGTGCGCCCTAAAGCGCTCGGCCTTCAGGTGCTCGTTGAGGGTGAAGAGGGTCCGTTGGAGGTCCATAGTCCCGCGCTCACGGGAGACGAGGCCGCGAGCGACGTCGGGGATGGAGTTGAAGCCGTTCGTGCGGTCGCCACCACCACCCTGGGAGCGGCGCGTCTTACGAGTGTGCTCGCTTATGCTGCAGCGTGCGGACCGGGAGTGGAGGACTCGGACGATGCCATATTACAGCGTGAGGTAGTATGCAGTCTGGCGTGACGTCTTAGTGCACACCGAGCACACGCACAACTTCGCACGTACCCAGCCGAATCGAGAGCTCGTGAGCATTCAGGTGTTGTCCAAGGTAAGTTTGGCGTAATAGATGCCCAACACATCCTGGTACTCACCGTGAACAATGCGAGAGGTAGGCGGGAAATGGGCGACAGGCGCAACACAATGCGTATACAAGAACGTCAGGACTTGGCATTGACATTGGATGAGAGGAGGGAGGTGATGGTAAGTACATTGGAGGGGGTGCACATCAAATGCGCGTACATACAGACCGGCGGGCGCAGGGGGTGGGTCACCCCCGGGAATGAGGGTTGGCGGGTGGCAGGGAGGATACGAGCAGGTCACAAAGGTCGAGCAGTAGTTTGACCGGGGCCCGGCAGTAGAAACCTTGACGCGCAGCGAGAGGGTAGACCGACGTCTGACGTGGAACGACGACGAGGACGTGGAGGTTGCAGCGCTGGGCGGGGAGGGACGGTGAGTAGCTGGCGCCTACGACGCAGGCGGTAGAGGAGGAAGGGAGCGCCAGGGAGGTGTTGTTGGGCGTTAATGGCAAGGGGACGCTGGTGGCTGCTGACGGCGGGTGGTGCGGGAAATATCGTGAGATGGCCGGGTAGAAGTCGGAGCGCCCAAGTGGCGGGGAATAGACGGCAGTCGCCGAGGGGGAGGCGCGAGGAACGATGTATCATACAATTGCCTTTTGTGGTGCGAATCGACGTATAGACGCCCGTGGACAGTCGTAAATGAGCAAGAGCGTAGTGGTGCAACAAGGGCGTATGGAGACACATGGTTATTTTTGCGTGAAAGGGCCTGGGCTAAAGTGCTAGTTGACAAAATTGGGGGTGTATGGGGCTAGTGGGTGTGCAACTACACGGGGGTCGGGACAAAGCGCGAATCTGGAGGGACGAAAAGCGATAGTCTAGGGACACCTGACCATTTTGGGACGACAATCAACTCTTGAGCTACAGAATTCAAGACCTTAACTCAGTTCCTGATAACAGCAATTCTGACCTGCTAGTGCGAGCACCCCGACCATCGCTATCACGCAAACTCTTCCTCGTGGACTCGACGCTGGCTCAGGCTCTGGCATCCTCGCTCTCTCTCTGAGTCTCTCGAAGCTGCAACGCTTCATCGTTGTCTATGTTCTCATCACCGATACACCCTCAAGCTCCGGGAGACCATGTTGTCTTGGATGAAGTGAAGACTGGGAGGTGCGTTCTGCTTTGCCATCGACGCTTCGATGAAGTTCCTCCGCTCATATGACGGTAGGCTGTCTTTGGCTCTGGCAAGCGGACGCAATGAGGTTGTGAGGGGGAGCTCTGGAGGTTCTCGCCTGTAATCAGCCCCTGGTGCGGACCGTATGGCGCGTGCCAGTGCTACACACACAGACTCATGGTGCGGGACGTCGTCCAGCACTAGTCAGCCGCTGTCCACAATCGCTGCGCTAGCGTTGCGGCGCCCGCTGATGGAACAGCAGGTAGGAACTCCACTTTGGAAGCAACTACGACATAGTTGACTACGGGGTATGTACCTTCGGGGTTTCACCGATCGTTTGCGCTTATGTGACCTTTTCCTAGGACATATCGGGGCATCGGCCTCGAGCTCACTAGACACGTCCTGACAAACCCGTCCAACATCGTCGTCGCGACGTGCAGGAACCCCTCAGGAGCAACCGAGCTGAGATGATTAGGAGATACCGCCAAGGGCACGCGGCACATCGTCGCCCTGGACGTAGCCAGCGAGTCGTCCATCAAGCAATCTGTGGGAGTCGTGAAGAAGCTGCTGGGAGAGGACGCGGGGTTAGACTACCTCTACAACAACGCGGCGATCGTGAGTACACTCCTCGACCGTCACCACACCAACTTTGTCTCAACTCCTCGTGCAGAACGAGTCCAACGACTCGGCGTTCACGTTCGACCCCGACGTCTTGAGGCGCACGATGGAGTCGAACCTCATCGGCCTGGGCGTCCTCGCTCAGGTTTACCTCCACCTCCTGGAGAAGGGCCAGAAGAAGACAATCGTGAACATGTTGAGCGGCCTCGCCAGCTTAGGCCTCGATCTCGGCGGCAAGTCGACGACGTACAGCATCAGCAAGACGGCGCTGAACATGCTCGTACGTCCATGTCAGCCTCACGCTCCCCGGAGCGACTGCTCATGTCGTGTCATCTTGTAGACTTATAAGCAGAAAGTCGAGCGACTTGACTTCACCGTCATCGCGTTGGGTCAAGACCGGTACGTGTAGGCCTCCTTGGACCCGGATATCTTCTGACTGACGATGTTCGGCATGTAGATATGGGAGGCGAAGGCGCACAGCTTGACCTCGAGTCTACAGCGTCTCCCTCGTCCATACTCTCAACGCTCGGGTGAGCCGAGCCTTGCGGGTCATGTAAGTCGCGCGCCGTCTTCGGTGGCGGCGAGCAGGACCGGAGCCCGAGAACAGAATCCCCATGCGTGCACACGAGACGCTGCACGCTGAGAAGACCCGGGTGCGCGCGTAGGATGCGAAGGACGAGCTTCCGGACCATGAGCCACAGGAGAATTTCGGCGTCTGGGCTATCGACTGGACCACACCCGAAGCCCACCTTCCTCTGCCTTCGCCTTCGAAGTGAAGACGAAGGGTACGCTCTTCCGGGACGTGAGGCAGCACTTCCATCCTCGTCTTCATCGCATCCTGGGGGAAGTATTGGCACGGGAGCACTGCTGACAGGTGGTACGTCTCCAGCATCCGTCGATGTTGTGCGTCTTGCACTCACCTTGCTACGTGATAGCTGGACGTCACTATTAACTGCATCGAGGCCGACTCGCAACGGCGCTGTGCACGCCCACAAGCACACGAATCCAGACAAACCCGCGGAGATATAGAACAAAGCGCATTAGATCCCGCATAAAGCGCGACTCGTGTGCGTTGTCGACTAGCTCAACGTCTTCAAAGAGGTGCTCGCGAGCACCCTCAACGTCTCCGGTCCGTCGATATCGGAGTGGGCACTCGTGAGGCGCCCGTCCGCGCTACTCCTGTCACCGCTTCCCCGTCATTCCCGGTGCCATGAGTCTCTCCTCCACACACGACGGCTACATATAGGAGGCGCATGGTGCTGGCCTTCCGTATAGCGCTTGCTCTCGGACGGGCCAGACGACCTCCGCCCATATCCAGTCCTTCAAAATCAAGTTCACATATGTGGACCGTGGACGTCAGGCCCGTCGTCTCTCTCGCCCACCCCTCCGTGCTCCGAACAGCGATTTTGCACATACCTCACAGGCCATACTACTTTGATCTCGGGTGACGAACCCGAGCTTATGGAGCCTCGGGGATGATGTCGTGAAGTCGGTTGCGCAGCGCGCTCCTCGCGCAGGCGTCTGGGTTTGTCTCCGTCCGTCAAAGCCCGTCACCCCTCACGAACGCGTTCACGTCTCTATCTCTCTTGCCTCCTCGCCTGTCTATCTCTCGCATATCGATACTCTTCCGAGACCTCGCCGCGATGCGTTGCATGACAATTCCTTATAATACCTATATCTTCTATCCGCTTCTCCCCGGGCCGGTATACACATGTCACATATGATCTCGTCGGCATAGCTGATTCGAAAATCTAGTCCCATGCACTTGAAGACGACATGCGGTCCCTGGGTCTGACTAGCAAGGGTGTCGTGCTCACGGAAGCCTTCACGTGGGTTCTGTGCCTAGGGGGGACTAGACGCTCTCCACGCCGTCTCGCGTGCGCCCTGGCCCCTTCCATGCCAGGTCCTACGTTTGAACATAGTCATCAATTATCAGGAGGTTTAGTATAAAGACCGTTCAAGGCCAACGCACCAGAGGGGGTCATCTCACGGCCACAAAGGCCAGTACGCGTGGAACGGCTCCTCGCCGTCAAAAGCGGCCGGGACGTCCATCAGCCACGCGTCCGTCGAGGACGCAGCGTACGACGCCATGTCGAGCTTCGCGCAGACCAGCTCCCTGACGAACGCCTCCAGCCCGTACACCTCCGCGAGCACGTCCAGTTCGAGCGCCGAGTCGTACCCGACGATTACGCGGCGGATCGGGTGCGTCTGCGCCCGGGAGGAGAGGAGCGCGGTGAGCGGCCGGATGTGTCTCGTGTAGGGCGGGAGGTTGATGCAGAGCGTGTCGAGGAGGGGGCAAGCCATCGTGGAGGATGCGTCACCGTCGAGCCCGAGGAATCCAGTCAGAGGGTCGAGGAGAACGATGATCTCTTCCCATGAGCGCGGGTCATACATGCGTGCCGGTTGGCCGATTACGAGCCGCTTGAGGTTTGGGAAGGACCGCAGTGGGAGGGGCGGCGTGTATCCGCGGCGGTAGTCTCCCTCGTACAATCTGATCCAGAGCTCTTGCACGCGGAGGCAGGAGATGGAAATGCACGTGTCTTGCGAGATCGTCCTGGAGAAGATCCAGTAGGCTCGCTCGGACGCGAACGAGACCGTGAGGGAGCCGTGAGACGACGGTGAGGCCAGCTGCGCGATGCAGCGTGCAGGGTATGAGAGCGCCAGTCGCATCTTGGTCGCATCAGCAAAGTCTGAGCGCAAGCTTATGAGCTGGGCGGGGATCGGAGCAATGGTGTCCTGGTTGAGGTTGTCGACCTCGTTGAGAAAGTGAAGATGGCAACCGATAGGGATTGCGATAGTGTGCAGCAGTCCTGCGCCCACAGCTGCCGTCTCGTCGCATCTATCTCCGATGGTGAACCGTTGGAGGGAATCCAACTTGACAGGGTTCCGCTGGGCTGCTTCGACCACAGGATGCCGGACGGCGATCACGCCTAGATGAATGATAGAGAGCTCTTCCAGCATGGGACTAGCGGCGAGAAACACGAGAAGGTCATGCAAGCGCCACCGTTCGCTTTGTAAAAGATGGTAGTTGTTGTGAAAGAAGAATCGAGTGAGGGCTGGGAAGCGATTCGTGGGTACGAAGGGGACGGCGGACAAGTACAATGATGTCAGCTTCGCGCCATGCCCAGCGAAGAGTGTGACCTGTTGCCTTCTGTCCATCAATCTTCCGAATCTTGCTATCCATCCGTTGATGTCAATCTTGCAGCGTTCGAGCCGCGGGAAAGGGGTGGTCTCGAGCATCTTCAGTAGTTCTGGGGTCGATACGAACGGCTTTTCGCCACCCGAGAAGTTGTCAATGTGTACCTCCTTGACGCGGTCGCAGAGAGATACATAGGTGCCCTTCACTCTTGGCGAGAATGCAGTCGTTGATGGAATCGAGAGGATGAGCGGCAGGTCTGCGCTACGCGAGACGATGTTATGTTCAAGATGCCATTGCTGGGACAGATGGGTCCATAGCAGAGGAGTGGACAGTGTCAGCCACCTCCATTGTCGACACACCTCTGATATCGTGATCAGCAGATCGAGATGGGAAGGGGTACGAGGCCACAGTGGGGCATGATCGCTTATTCGCGGATCAATGATTTGACTCGTCAAGATGAATATGCGTGTCAATATCTCCGGAGGTAGGCGATGTATGGGAAGAATCGATTTGCGGACGGTTGAAGCCATTGGCACTGTGCGGTGCCAAGGTAAGCCTACAGCTGCATCAAATCGCTTCCCGTTTTAAAACAATAACATGTCTTACCTCGAGCTGTCTTGTAATCACCAACGAGTTGAGTGGTGCGGACTGCTAAGTCGCAACTTGAAGCAAGCGTCGAGTGCCACTGGGCGCCGCGCTCGGTGGTTCAACGGCACCGCCACATGCCAAACAATGATAAACTACCAAGCGCTTGAACAACCGAGTCAGGCATCCTCAACTTAGCTCACCACGACAGAGGCTCGGACTGTCTGGCCCGCTGACGCACTGCAAGCAGCAAACCGTCCTCAAGCCTCTTGAATACTCAGCTCTCTCTCCTCAGGCTCGCAGACTGGCGCCCGCATGAACGGTCGCGTACTAGTGACTGAACTACCGGCTGCTCGAGAGCCTGCGATAGTACTTCGTCCGGCTCGTGAGCCGCCTCCTCCATCACAGACGACCTACGCATCCATAGGGCGACTCCCTTGCGCTCGGGATTGAAGTCAAAGAACCAATATTAGCAGGTGCGTACTCATATCGAACCTCCGATGTTCCTCCGCTCATATGACAGCAGACTATTTCGGGCTCGCAGATACATTGGGACTCGCCGGAGGGTTTCCCCAGAACCGATACCACGGTACTCGTGGTGCGGGAGGTCGTCCACGCTCACTCGCTATCCTCATTCCGCAGCACGATCACTGTTGCGGCGCCCCGCTGACGAAACACTAGCAGCATGGCCGCACCTACGACCTGGTTGATTACGGGGCATGTACCTTCGAGTTGCACCAATCAACCATTGTGCTTACACGCTCTTTTCCAGGACATCTCGGGGCATCGGCCTCGAGTTGACTAGACAGCTCCTGACAAACCCGTCCAACATCGTCGTCGCGACGTGTAGGAACCCCTCAGGCGCAACCGAGCTGCGAGCGTTAGGTGATACGGCGAAGGGTACGCTGCACATACTCGCCCTTGACGTAGCCAGCGAGTCGTCCATCAAGGAGTCGGTGGGAGTTGTGAAGAAGCTGCTGGGAGAGGACGCAGGGCTCGATTACCTCTACAACAACGCGGCGATAGTGAGTACACTCCCCTACTGCCATCACACCAACTTTGTCCCAACTCCTTGCGCAGAACGAGTCCAACGACTCTGCGTTTACGTTTGACCCCGACGTCTTGAGGCGCACGATAGAGTCAAACCTCATCGGCCCGGGTCTCCTCGCTCAGGCCTACCTCCCACTCCTGGAGAAGGGCCAGAAGAAGACGATCATCAACATGTCGAGTGGCCTAGCCAGCATCGGCCTCGATCTCGGCGGTAAATCCACAACGTACAGCATCAGTAAGACGGCACTGAACATGCTCGTACGTTCATCCCAACCGCACGCTCGAAACGACTGCTCACGTTGTGTCATCTCGCAGACGTACAAGCAGAAAGTCGAGCGACCCGACTTCACCGTCATCGCGCTCGACCCTGGCTGGGTCAAGACCCGTACGTATAGGCGTCCCGGGACCCGGGTATCTTCTGACTGACGATGTTCGGCATGTAGATATGGGAGGCGAAGGCGCGCAGCTTGACCCGGAGTTCAGCGTGTCGCATATCATCAAGACACTCGCCTCGCTGACGCACGAGGACAGTGGGAAGTTCTTCACCTATGCCGGAAAGGAGATTCCCTGGTGATCCTGTAGAGTACAACCATCTTCACGCGCAATGTATCATAGCCCCGAGAGTTGAAGCATTCGTTCAAGACGTTGTTCTACAGCAACGACACTATGCACACTACAGCGAGTGCAAAATCCGAGCGCAGTCCGCCTATCTCGCACTTATCGAGGATCTGGAAACGCAATCAGCGGACAGTCAAAATCCGAGTCTCTAAACTCGGTACTCACTTTCCGACCACAGAGGCCAGTTCGTATGGACGTGCTGATAGGCCGCCGGCACGTCCAGAACCCAGTCTGACGAGATCCAAGCAGGAAGTCGCACTTCCTCGCACACAAACTCCTCGACCCAATTCTCTAGCGCGAAGACGTCCGCGAGCATATCCAGCTCGAGAGCCGGATCGTATCCGACGATGAGCCGTCGAATCGGACGCGTCCGCTGGCGTGCATACAAGACTCGATGAAGGTAGTCGACACTCGTCAAGTACCGAGGAATGTAGATGCACAGCGTCTCAAGGAGTGGGCAGCTGGGTGCCGTGCCGTCGCCTTCGGGGATGAGCGGTGCGAGGATGCCCTCCAGATGGCTCTGGAGTACAGGGGGGACCGTGGTGAAGAGACTGAGCACGAGCGTCGTGGGATACGTGATAACCAGCGTCTTCACGTTGGGGAAGCCCGAGAGAATCGGCTGGAGTCCTGCAATGCGCGGGTAGTCGTGCTTGTATAGGCACAACGACAGCTCCTCGATGCGTGCGAAGAGTGGCGACGACGAGAGGAGAGCAAGTAGCTCCTTCCAGTCTTCCGCGCAGGTGACTGAGGGGAGGAAGGACACCGAGCCTGTCTCCCCGACCAGCTGCATGAGGTTCCGACCTGAGCAGTCGAGCCGCATCCGCGTATAGTGCTGGTCACCTTGCAAGCACTCCAACAGCGCCGCGATGGAGTCTTCTCCGGACGTCCTGAGCGGTGCGCAGTAGCGATGGCACGAGGGTGGCACGATGATGGCGGAGGTGACTCGTCGGATGGCAGAGATGATCGACTGCTCTCCGTACGCATCAAAGGCGAGGCGTCGCAGTCGCCCCAAGGCGACCGTCTGAGGCTGAGCAACTGTCCGCTGCCCGTTGACCCTATCGCGCGATTCAGCGCTCCTGTGTATGTCCGCACCAAGAACGTACAGTTCCTCGAGGAGCGGGCTCCCCGCGAGGAACGAAACGAGGTCATCGATGTTCCACCACCCGCTTGTGGTCCAGGTTGGATATTTTGCGTACATCCCGACGACCGCAAAGCGAGTGAGCGCGGGGAACCGCGCCTGGGGTACGTAGCAGTGGATCTGGTCGAGGTACAGCGACTTCAGTCTCTCGCTGTGGCAGCAGAGGAAGGTTTCAAGCTGCCCGCGGACACAGTGTTGCAGCGGCCCAGCGATCTTGCAGTGTTCAAGCGAGCCGGCATGGACGCGTTCGAGTCGTGGTATGTCGGCATCGAGGTGGAGCTGCCGTATGCGAGATGCACAAGTCCAGATGCAAGCAGTCACATCGGTTGTCCTGTGAAATACAGAGTGGATGTGTATAGAGAGGAGTGTGGTCGAAGCACGTTCGCGGACGTGTCGGGACTGGAGGTCGGTTAAGCTGAGGTTCGCCCATAGTCCTGGATTGGCAAGCGCCACGTCTCTCCAACGGCGGCATACGAGAAGAAGCGGTTTGAGATCCTGAAGTTTATAGATGTGGTATGGCCAAATGACTGGGAACTGCGCTCGTACGGGCACTACTGTAGGGGTCAACGAGAAGATGCGCACGAGCAACTCAGGGGGTAGACGGTTGATGGGCACCGCGGCGTTGTACAGCTCTTCAGCAGTAGATGCTCCTTCCAGCAGAATGTTCCGGAGAAAAAGTAGCTATAAATCGTGGTTTTGTCACAAATGCAACTCGCGGGGGGGGGGACTAGTAGATGCCCTACCTCGCTTAGATACCTTGCATGACGCGTCAGCACCGTGCGCGGTGGATCATAAGAGTTGAGCTCACCGTTTGCTCTCTCTGGGTGCCTGTAAGAGTCGCTGTAGTTGATCTCCTCCACTGGCTACGATGTCTGTCACTAGCTGCAGAGACTCGATGGAGGTGTCCAGCGCCGCCATGCTCGGCCGAGTGCTCTTATGCTCGGTGTAGTATAAATGCCCTGTCCTGCGTGACCCAAATGAGATACACATAAGCTACCCACATCTTGAAGCTCACCAGATGACCCCACGCGTCCGTTCTATTGTTGAGGTGAGAGGCGGACTCGGAGTACGAGTGCAATGAGCCGCGTCGAACCGAACCAAAACCGAACTTACCGCAGTTGCGGCTTGGCGCTCCGGCCCGTCCGGACCGAGGCGTGCGGCAGATTGAGAGGCATGCTCGGAATATACGCTGAAAATCCTACTGTATTCTCTCTCTCTCGCTCTCAGTCAAATAGAGGTAAAGAAACATCGATTGAATATACACACAGTACTTCGGCGGTGGCGACGGTTTCTGCTCTGCCGACTCTACTGATAGTGTCGTGCCTCCAGCAGGACAGGTAACTCCGGCCTCGACGCGAGGACATAGTCCTTATATCCCTCCGCGTACTCCCTAGGGTCCCACCCTTCTCGCAGTTTGACGTCAAACTTCTGCACCAGCGTACTCACCACCGTGCGCAGTGTCAGAAGCGCGAGGCTCCTCCCGGGACAGTTCATAGGTCCGTAGGAGAACGGGTTGAACGCGCTCTCATTGTGCTTGAAGTCAAGGCTAGCGTGCACACCGAGACCCTTGAGCGTTGATGGAGTCGTGGAAGCATACTCTCCCTTGGGGAGACACTGGATGGCGCTTTCCAGCGAGAGATGGCCCGAAGCCACCAGCCATCGCTCGGGCCAGAACGTATCAGGGAACGAGAAGTTACGAGAGTCGCGGTAGAGCGAATAGAACGGAATCCAGAAGGTCGTTCCTGGAGGTATGACCCTGCACGACAGGTTAGCTCGTGACTGAACGGAGGTCTGAGTTGAATGATGTACGTACGCTGTACCTGCATGGACGGCAGTGCCATGGGGCGGAACCCACCGTGATCCTCCACTCGGGGATGGCGGGAACATGCGCATCGACTCGTTTCTGAGTCATGACGTTCATCCGTGAGTACGCGACCTCTTCGAGATGCGTCAGCACTAGTTACTCACATCACCGCATTGAGATAGGGCATCGCGTGGTGATTGTCG
Organism: Earliella scabrosa; assembly: GCA_022605405.1. Taxonomy (NCBI): domain Eukaryota; kingdom Fungi; phylum Basidiomycota; class Agaricomycetes; order Polyporales; family Polyporaceae; genus Earliella; species Earliella scabrosa. The sequence continues at coordinate 112,729 of JABYQQ010000029.1, forward strand.
CCATCGAGGGCATCTACGCCGGCGAAGTAGAATTCGTCGACCTCCGCTTTCAGACAAGCATACGCGTCCGGATAAGTGGCGAGGCAGAAGAACACGCTCGTCAGCGCGCTCGAGGTCGTGTCTGCACCAGCGATGATGGCATGGATGCCGTCATTGCGGAGCTGTTGTAGCGGCGGGCTTGGTTTGTCCGGCAGGTCTTCGTTTGTCTGCGAGATTGTTGGTCGTTAGGCTAGGGTTGATTGAACATATGTCCAGCGCGCACGCACTATGTAATAAAAAATGTCGCGACTCTTGGAGCCCCGTCGGAGTCGTTCATCCGTCCGTTTGTACGCGAAGGTCATCAGAGCATGCAGCAGGCTTCCAAGTCCCGGGAGGCGTGCAACGAGAATTCCGAGCCAGGGAACGTGACCGAAAAAGGTGCTGAATCTGTCCAGGGTTATTCGTGAGCGACAGAGTGGAAGCCGTCACTGTACAAGACGCACAGTACACCATGTGCAATCTTCGCCATATGGTCGTCCGGGTCCCCGTTGCGGAGAAGGCCTGCGTCAACACCGAACCTGGAGGCGGTCAGCAAGGACACTCTAGGGGGATCTCGGGGGCGGAGAACGTACGTCATCTCACAGACAAAGTCATGGCTTCGGATGTATCGTCAGCGGCACAATAGCAGTCCAGGACAGAGAGCTCACGTGAAGTAGTTGAGCCACATATCCAGCGACACCTCTCCCTGCTGCTCAGCGAGTCTCTCCACCAACACCCGCGCCCAGGCGACCATGATTTGCGCGTGCTCCTTCACAGCCACAGTACTCAGTGCGCGGTTCCAGGCCCGACGTTGGGATTGGTGCGTCCCAAGCTCCATTACTCCAATCAAGGGCATGTGGACGTCGCTCCCGGTAGCATCCAGGCTCGCACCAATGACGTCTGGGTCCGCAAGTCAGTATACGAGCCTCTGTCATAATCCGCATCACATACAAGGGCTCTTTGGTACTCCGGGCGTACCGTGAGTTGGTCGAATGGCCGCCGGATCGCAGATGGACAGTTCGTTCGGCCCTTGTCGCAGACGTCAGTCGAAGCAAGACAACGCATGCGAAGATGGAATGGACACGATCCGATTTCGACAGACGTACCAATCCGGACTACCTCGCCGAGACGTTCGTGCATTGCTTTGAGGCGGTAGTGCGAGTATCCGGATAGGTTCTCGCAGGCCCAGACGAACTTCGATATCTTGTACCGAACCGGCCCCGAATAGCGCGCGAGAGGGTGGAGTGGTGACAAGCGATAGCATATCACGCAGAGCCCCAACATAGAGAGATAGGAGCCGTAGCACCACCACACGCTGGGAGACGCGACCTCAAGACGCTCGACAACAGCGTGGATGACGAAGGGCGGGATGAGGAGGAGGGTAGCATGCGCAATGAGCGAGTATGGTTCGTATGTGCGGAAGATCTGGTGAGCGATCTAGGAGAAGTACGATAGTCAGTCCAAAAAACCCAATTGAGTAAAGGGATATCGGCTTTCACCAGTGCTAGGACCACCAGTATTACAAAGGTGGGGCTCCGGCCGTGGATTGGCTCGTATTCCGATGCCATGGCCAGATTTGTTGACCAAGTAGAGCAGATGCTGGGTTGAAGAAGAGATATGTGTCAACTTTGCAAATGAGAGAATCGAATCGATAGGCAAGGAGAGCGAAGTCGGAAGAACTCAGATGCCCATTCGACTAGCCAGGTGGATGTCTTATATATGATTTGCCACTGACCCTCGTAACGATCACGAGGGGCAATGGCCAATATTCGGGTCCGGAACAGCCCTGTGAAATGACCGTGACTGGACTCCTGTCACGGTCCTGTTTACAAGGCTGGTTCAGGTCCCGAACTTGGCTGACGTAACGTTAAGACCCGGTACTAATGGGCATTCAACCCGTAATTACTGAGGGTAAGTCTTACGTAATGCCTTTTCCGGACCTGAACCAGCCTTGTAACTAGGACCGTGACAGGAGTACAATTCCGGTCATTTCACAAGGCTGTTCCGGACACTAACATTCGGCATTGCCCCTCGTGGATGTGTCGCAGGACGAGGTCCGCGACGATCGTCAATTCCGTCATACCATCGTAGACCTGTACAGCTGCGGCACGGTGTGGGTACTCATGGGACCACTTCGCAGAAGGTCGTCGATGACGAAACGGAAGCACCCATTGCAGCGGAGAAGAGAAGATGCACGATTTGAGTCGTAACAAGGCAGGAATGGCCTGGTGTGGCAGCGATGAGATCCGCTGGTATGTTGGCGCAGACGCGCGCCACCGAGGAGCACGATGCGACAGACGTACGGTTAAGTCGCACTGACTAGTTCGCGACCATGCCTTGAAGGTACAATGTTCAAGCGGACAAGCATTCGTTCGTGCTAAGCACTGACGGGCTGCTTGTAAAATGCCACGTTCGTAGTGATTGCTCATCGTCCCGCAGGACTGAGACTCCATTCATCATTCCTCAGGAAATCTAGCACGTTGAACGGATGAGTACGATACACGGGAGGCAAGAGTCATATGATCACGCACCCTACGACCACCGAATGGACCTGCTTTGCACATAAACGAGCGCATGATCTCGAAGACGCGCACTGGAGGTGCCGGCCAGCATTACGACGTTCTAGTAGTTAAAGTTCTTCGTCGCCGGTATCTCCCACCACGCGGTCCCTACCTCCAATGGCCACAAATGCCAACTCCCGCCTGTAAGGTGCTCCTCGATTCCGTCGGTCATAACGTTGACGTGCTCGACGAACACGCATTTCTCGGCATGCGGACGAACCCTCGAACTCGGGAAGAACGCGCAGGACCCGGGCGGATGACGCCCATGGTCCCAGTGCACGACACGGAGGAAGAGCCGGATACGCTCTACGCCGGCCACGGTTCGCGCCCGCGGCGCAAGCACCTCTTCGAGGAGCTCCGCAAGCTCAGCTTCGTCGTTGTCCAGGTACAGCGAGAGCGAGTCCAACGCCGGGAACGGGATAAATCCATCTGTCGTTGCACAGAGCGGCTCGAGCAGGCGGCGGACGGGCTCGGAGCAGTTGACCTCGTCTGCCCACCCCCGGCGGATGGCGAGCGTGAGTGTGCGGAGTGGATGTCCGATCGACAGCGCGGAGAGCGCGATAGGGAATCCCTTCGAGAGTTCTTCGCATGCGCCGGATATGTTCAGCCCGAAGCTCTCGACGTGCTCGATGAGAGGCGAGCTGGTAAACGAATGCCACAGAGCCATGTCTTGAATGCTGACGTCGCGAATCTCGAGACAGATCGTTGTAGTGCCGCCCGGGAGCGTGGAAGCGACTTCGAGGGCCATGTGGACCTTGGTGCTATTCTGGTAGATGGTGTCGAGATGGAGGCACATCTTGGTGAACGAAGGTCCTCCAGGCAATCCTTGAAGCATCCCGGCGAGCTTGTCAAGGAACCGAGGCGTCCAAAGGGTGTACGTGATTTCAATCCGAATCGAGGGGGAGGTGACGAGATGGGAGAGAAACGAGGCCAAGCTGGCGATATCTACATCCCACCAGCCGTAGCACGAGAATTGGCGTAGGTTTACGACCGTAGTGAGGCTGAGCGGCTCGATTGTCTCCGATGTTGAGACAATATGCAAATTGCGGAGGTAAAACGCTTCAAGCCGGGGCGTGCCGGACAGCAGCTCGAGGAGGGATCGGGCGTCGACATCGGGATAGTCCCCTCTGGTGGTCGAGTACAACCCGCATAGAACCAGTCGGGTCAGGTTTGGAAACTGCAGGCGGGGCAGAGTCGATCCGACATTGAGGAGGAGTGACCGGAGACCTCTCCCGATGGCGCCGAAGAAAGGCGAGGAAGCGAGGTGCGCGTATGCACGCTTGGATGGTCGAGTAACGGAGCAATGCTCGAGCACTGGTAGAGCATTCGTATCCAGCTTTGCGAGCCACGAGCGAAACATCTTCTCGCCTTCCTCGGACAGATCCCCAACGATGTGTAGTTGGCGAACCCTGCTCGCATTCGCGCGGAGCAGCGTTTGGACTTGGGTGCTGAACGTTCCGGTTGCGTAGACATCGAGAGGGACGGAGGAGGCATCATGATGCGGAATGACCGCAGTACCGTCGTATCGATGATCAGGGCTTTCCCAGTAGGTCGACCAGAGCGACGGCGTCTCGAGTGCAATCGCTCGCCAATGGCGGCAGACACGTAGAAGAACGGCGAGATGGGTGATGTTGGGAATCTCGAAGGGCCACACATCGGGTCCAAAGTAGACGTCGCTCATGACCTGGGTCTTGGGGACCTGAGCGAATATTGCCACCAAGATTTCCGCAGGGAGGCGGTTGATCGAAGGAGTCGCATTACTTTCCGCCGACATCGCGTGGCTGCTGGGCGCAGGAGATGAGCTATATCCAATCGGTGGAGACCTCAGCTAAGCCACCTCACTTGTGTGCGCCAGAGTCAAAGTGGCGTGCCACAGGATAGTAGTAGCGAGCTCGAGGCGGCTTGGACTCGGAGTGGCTATGGATTGAACGGTCTGAAGCGCGAACTGTTGAGATGGACGGGATGCAATTGAATCATGGTCTGTCAGTTAGAGTGACAACCGTTGAGGATCTGCGTACTTCTGCTCACCGGGTCCGCGCTGAATTGGAGGAGGAGTTCCAAGATCCCTTGTCTCCCCTAGGCAGACGTTTGGACGGACCTATTGAAGGGGGAAGGGACGGTCCTACAACCAAGATCCCTGCCTGAGCCCTGCTGAAGCGACGGGGAAGTGCCGAGATGCCGACTGAGCAGGCACACCTCGGCAGCCGCTTCCAGACCCTAACCTTATCGCTAATACATCTCTCGCAACCAAACGCCTCAGTATTTTCGCACCCGTGCACTATCATCATATAGTCAACATGCTCAGCGTGAAGCTCACCCTATACGCGAGAAGGAACATGAGAGCGTGTATATTCCGATGCTAGCTACTAGCTTCTAGCCACCGAGGCTATCGTGCCTCGCCTATCTACTAGCATCCAAACGTCACGTAGCTACCTGCTCGCACCCGCCTGGGCTGCGGAGAGTCTATCTCCTCGACGCGGCAGTCGTGCCATCTGTCGCCGCAGATGCGTCCAGCGTATAGATATGTGGCTGACGGTAATCTTGGAGGTCGCCCACGGCAGTCGGACATGTCCGACGTCTCCGTCATGATGCTCAAGCGTGCCGCGTCGGACGAGAGGAGACTCGCGCGGTGGCCGCTGTGGTCGACCTCTGGGCTAAGCGGGCGCCGTTCGTTGTCGCTGTAATGTATCCCAATGGACAACCGCTTCGGTTCGTCTTAGGGAGACTGAGTGCGGAGAGCCACGACCTCGCCAAGACGCAGATCTGTCAAGAAGTAGGTCAGTCAGTAGCAAGACTACAAGCATGGATAACGCACTGGGCTCTTCCTCACTAGGAAGCTCATGTCCTCGTCGCGTGGAAGACGCAGCGGGAACTGGGTGCAGTCGCGACGGTCCAACGCGGAGACGACCAGGAGGATCAAGGCGGGAGGTCGTCTGGACGCTACCGCGTGTCCCACCCACATCGGTGACATGCGATCAGCCCTGACACTTGCTCGTCTCCTACGTCTCCTGTACATACATAACTAGGGCTGAGGTCTTGTGGCCACGAATGGTCCAACGCGACTCCGGGGGAGGAGCACCCAGACGAGCCGAAGTCGCGCTGGCTGGCATGGAGATGCGTTCCGAACTCGGGAGGGATGGGCAACGACGCTGGCGTCACGCGTGCGGCTGGACTGCGAAAACTGGCAAGGAGGACGAGTACGGGCATGAGGTAGTCCGAACGACTCGCGACGGAACGGGGGAACTTCAACTCGCAGTCATGCTGGCAATCAACTTCGCAGCTCTGACTGGACGCTTGTATTAGCGCATGCACTGGTTGGGAGGACGTAGACGGCACCTAGGAAATGTCTGGCACCGTTGGGGTAAGGAGGACGGCCGCGAGGTGCGCTCCAGCCTTCCAGGGGACCTCATAACACGATAGGTAGGCGTCCGCGGGGAGTTCGCGTATCGCGCAGCCTTCTGTGTTCGTGTTGCTTGGCACAAGCCTGACGCCCCCGACGAGGGCTGGCATGCAACAGGGAGGTATGGACGGACGTCGAGGTGGTCGGAAGAGCAGCCAGGGCGACGAGGATGGTGCGAGCGGAAGGAGACGTACTGGTCTATGCCCCACAGGATCCCGTTCTCTTCTGCCTCAAGAAGCCCTTCACCTTCCCCTCGTGGCAGCGTGCGCCGCGAACGGCGAGTCGACGATTTGACGGGCAAGGCTTCCTCGGTGATTGCGTCGCGAGGATCTGGCATAGTGCTCGGGAGTCGGGACAGGACGAAGATCCCGCGAGCAGGACGCCGCGGCGTGGACTCGATTATCATTGCACGAAACTATCGCTGACGAAGAGCATCCTATCGAGTCTATGAACAGGGCTCTGGCTGACGAACAGTTGCGTTCGTCAACGACTGGCGATGGATGATACGAAAAGACGGGGAGCGCACCGAATATCCCCCTCATAGAGGTCGCCCGGCCCTATCCCTCCGATCTCTCCATGGTACTCGCAGCCAGCGCAGACGCCCGTAATTCAGCGAACATCGTGTAGTCAATGGACAAGAACCAGTGAGAGCAAGCATGGACGTGAGTCGCGGTCAAGGAACAAGAGAGAAAAAAACGTCGACGCTACCAGCTGGACTCGTTCAACCGCGCTCACACGCACGCACAGCAGCTGGCTCTATGTCTTTTTATTACGGTTCTGTCGTTATACTAGATACTCTGTAGATAGTCATCTGCAACCCTACGCCATAAACTGTATGTCGAATTAAGTGGATGATGCCGCAACACGTCGTGAGAAGACAGAACGTAAACGCGGCGCAGGGGAGGCAGGGTACATGTCAATCATGATAGTACTGCAAGACACGGGAGAGGAACGGACAACGAACGTGCACGACACGACGCCGGACGCGCAGCGCGTCCACAAAACGAGGGCTCGGAGCAGACTAGGGCGGATCTAGGATTGTGGCGGGGGTGGGTCAAGGAGCGGGTATGGGGTATGTGTGCGCTGAGAAAGAGACGCGGGATAGGAGTGACACCACAAAAGAGTTGCTGCTGCCTTCGTTCGCTACACGCTACCGGCCGGTCGTGCCGAGGACGTCCATCTACGAGGGTCTAGAGGGGTGGCGGGCAAGGACGCTGCCAGTACGCGCAGCCTGGATAGAGCTGAAGCGCTGGAGCTCCTCGGGCTTCATCGAGATCTTTTGGCCAAAGCCGACCTTGCGGGCGGCACGACGGATGAACGACACACGGTTCGAGTAGAGCGACTCGTGGATCGACGCCGCGCGCGACTGAGTGCGGGTGATGGGGATGCCGCTCTCCTTCGCCTGCTGAGCAATGGCCTCGTTGTGACGTTCGCGGAGACGCTTGATGATCGTCGCCTTCATCGCGAACTTGATAAGGTCGAGAGGGAAGAACCAGATAATGTCCTAGAGGGCCCAGTTAGCACAAAGCGAACGTCATCGAGAACGTAGTCGACTTACCCAAACCCAGACGATACCAATCCAACCACCAGAGATCGCCTCGACGGCGGTGAAGCCCCAGTTGGCGTACGCAGCGATGATCGACGAGATGAGCTGCGCGATGCAGAACGCGCCCATGAGAGCGAACGACGGACGCTCCATGAAGAAGAACCCGTGCGAACGCGTGATGAAGATGAGGGCCTGCGAGATGATCGCAACCTGGAGGTACACGATCGTGTGGAGCTGACGGTCGTTGTGGTCGAGGGCCTGTTGTGCGCCGCCCGAGAGGGTGACACCAAACTTGTCGTAGAACCAAGTCGTGCGGATGATGATTGCCACGAGCGCAACCCTGTATGTGACGTCAGCGTCGGACTTCGACGATCAGAAGACATACAATACTTACGTCGAGAGCGTGAGGTAGAGACCGTACGCGACGGCGTACGCGAAGATCTCAGCGAGATCCCAACTGTCGGGGCTGTTCGAGGGCAAGACACGGTCGACGGAGAGGGTCATGATGGTACCGTCGTTGAGGAGGGCGATGATCAGGACCATGAACGGCGGGAAGTCGAACTTGAACGCGAAAGCGAGGATCGCGAAGCAGACGACGATACGGATCGTGACAGCGCAAGCGTAGATGGCGTAGTTCCGCATACGCTGGAAGATGATACGCGAACCGCGGATGGCGTGGACGATGGTGGAGAGACCAGGCTCCGTCAAGACAATGTCAGCGGCAGACCGAGCAGCGTCGGTGGCACCCTCGACTGCGATACCGACGTTGGCGCGGGACAGCGCGGGGGCGTCGTTAGCACCATCCCCAGTCATGGCGCAAAGGTGACCGAGGGCCTGAAGACGCTTGACGATCTCGTACTTGTGCTCGGGGAAGACGCCAGCGAAACCATCGGCGTCGAGGATCATCTCGTCAAGGGAGCGGAAGCGGCTGCCAGGCTCAGGACCGTCCTTGAGGACCTTGGCGGGGTACATGTGGTCACCGAGGCCGAGACGGCGACCGGTCTCCTTCGCGATGGCGAGCTGGTCACCGGTGACCATCTTGACCTTGACACCGAGGGCCATGGCGTCGTCGATGGTCTGCTTGGTATCATCACGAGGGGGGTCGTAGATGGCAAGAAGACCGATGAGCTCAAAGCCGTTACCCTCACCCTCGAAGTCGTCGCCGTCAACCTCCTCGTACGCAACCGCGAGAGCACGGAGACCACGCGAGGCGAACTCCGTAACGTCGGCCTCCAGGCGGTTCTCGATCTCCTCGGTCTTGTTGCGCGTGCAGAGCTCGATGATGATACCCGTCATGCCCTTCGTGACACGCTTGAGCTTGCCAGAAGACTCCTCGCGGTAGGTGATCTCGGTACGCTTGTCAACGGGGTTGAAAGGCTTGAAGTCGAGGAGCTTGATACCAGCACGAGCGCGAGCGGGGTCGCCAATGGCGCCGACGACACAAGTGTCGATAGCGTCCTGGTTCTCGGTACGCGACGCGTAGGCGGCGAGGAGGATCACGTCCTCGGCGGAGAAGGGGCCGTACGTGCGGATAGTGTCGCGGTCGATCGTGAGCTTGTTGGTGGTGAGCGTACCCGTCTTGTCCGAGCACAGGATGGTGACGGCGGCGAGCTCCTCGATAGCGGTGATACGAGTGACGATGGCCTTGTACTTGGCGAGCTGCTGAGCACCGACGGCGAGTGTGACCGACAAGACCGTGGGCATGGCGATGGGGATACCACCGATCAGGAGCACGAGGATGTTGTCGAGACCGCGGCGGTAGCTGTACCTGAAGCCGGCGTACAAGCAGAAGATCTCCGCGAGGACGAAGATACCGATGACGACCAAGCAGAACGAACCGATCTGCGCCAAAATCTTCTGCAAGTGACCCGTCGTGTCATCGTCCTGGCCGACAAGGTTCGCGGCACGACCGAAGAACGTGTTGGGACCGGTGGAGATGACGACACCCTCAGCCTCACCCTGCTTGCAGGTCGAGCCGCTGGAGAGACAAAATAAGAACAATGTGACGTAACACGACAATCGCACTTACGAGAAGCACTGGTCGCCCGTCTTCTTGCCCTGGGGCAGGGACTCGCCGGTAAGTGCGGCCTGGTCGATCGAGACGTTGATGGCCTCGGTCAGACGACAGTCGGCGGGGACGATGTCACCAATCTTGAACGAGATCATATCACCGGGGACGAGCTGAGCAGAGTCGATCTCGCGCCATTGACCAGCGCGCTTGACCTTGGCCTTGGGCGCGAGCGAGTCCATGAGCGCCTTGACCGCGTTTCCGGCGTTCCGCTCCTCGTAGAAACCGATGGCCGAGTTGATGAGCAGGAGGGTGACGATACCGACGAAGTCCTGCCAGTCCGGGGGACGGCTCTCGCCGTTGGACAGAGCGATGGCGACGAGCGCGGCGGCCTCCATGACCCAGGAGAGCGGGTTCCACATGAAACTGAGGAACTAAAATTGGCACGCGCGTCAGAAACTACGACATACGTTAGCCACAGACGCAAACTTGACGTACCTGGAGGAAGGCGTTCTGCTCCTCGCTCTCGAGCTTGTTGGGGCCGAAGAGCTCAAGACGGCGGTTGGCCTCCTCGTCCGTCAGACCGTTCTCATCACACTGGAGCAGCTTGAAGACGTCATCGACCACGATAGTCTCCAGGTCGACCTTCTCCTTGTCGTAGAGGTCCTCGGCCTTGAGTTGAATCTGAGATAACGACAAGTCAGCATCGCGCCAAGGGGACAAGTCGACTCGGGTAAAACGTACCTGGGACATGTCAACCTTGGCGTCTTGAGGACGCGATTTAGGTGGATGGGACGCGATGAAGGGCAGAAAAAACACGCACGGGTGGGCTTGTCATCCTCCTCGCCAAAATCCTTGTACTCTCTCTTCTTCTTTTCGGGTTCGGGAGTCGTCTCCTTGGCCGGCTCGGCGGGGCCGGCCTCCTTCTCGACCTTGGGGTCGGACATGAGCAGACGGTGATACGGAGGGTGGGCGGACGGGGTGGGGGACCGGGGGAGGAGGGGGGAAAACCCTAGACTAAGCTAGAAGGTAATCGCGTGTGGCGAGGACGGAGGCGAGGGCAGCGGGGAGAGAAGAAGAGGTGGAGGAAGGATGAACGACCGCCAGCAGCCGCCAGACACTTAAATATCCTCCAGTCGCCCGGCCGTCAGATCACGCCCCAAACACCCCCAAACACAGACGCTCCCCCAGCTCCGGCGCCGTCTGATTGCACCCTGATCCGGACCAATCGCCCGCGTTTCTTTTTCGCATCCCAGATCACATCGGCCGCTCTCTCCGACCCGGCTCCCAGCAACGCCCGCCGTCTGCGCTCGCCCCGGCGCCGTCCCCCGCGTCCGAGGCTGGGCTCGCCGCCGTCGGGCGGACTCGGGTCGACAACGTCGCCGTCGCTGGGATACGCGCGCCGTCGGGCCCAGCGTCGGACACATGTCTACGAGCCTCCCGGGCCTGTGCACTGGCATCTATCACCGAACCGCTACTATCGCACACCTTGTCGCGATGTCGCCACCCCGCGTCGGGCGCTTCCATATCGAGGCGCGCGCGTCCACGTCCGAAAGGAACATTAATCGGGAGGCCCGAGGGAGGGGGCGCGACACTCGGAGCCAACCACAGCGCGACTTGGCGGTTGCTACGGAGGTAACGCAGCTGCATCAGCTTCTCCCCTCGTCAATCGTGTCCGTGTCCGACGAATCGTGTGTCGTGTGCACGGCCCTGGCCCGTCCAATAGCGGTTTGGCAGGCGTGAAAGGCGACTAGGTGGCGGGGCTGCTCACGCCTGAGGCCAATGGTCGACCGTCGTCCCGCCTGCATCAAGCACTGATGCGCGCAGTATCTGACTGATGGATCACGCCCTCTATCATCCCTTTGCAGCTTCCCCGCTCCTCTAAGAACGCACGAAGACAACTGACCGCAATGTCTACTTGGGTTTCCCAAGGACCCAAGCGAATGCAATGCGCGATGCTCCTCTCAACAGACGACCGTCACGATCTCGGATTTCGATCGGCCACCTGTCGACCACACGAGCCCTCGCTCTATCTACATACCCTGTATGGGCTATTGGCTCCGAGCCTCCGATGTGAGCGAGAGCCACTGGAGGTCTGGCTCACGGACCGCCTTGCGCCGCAGGCGTGTCTCCTCGTCGGTAATTATGCGGCGACGAGCAGGGAATTTCTGACCGGGCAAGCTCGCTTCTCCAACGGGCGTAACTGCCAGCGTCCGCTGTACAGAACGTTATGTACGTCTGTCCGACGTTCCGACTGCACACGCACACACGCCGTTTGATAGACATACATAGACGTGAAGTACGTGAAGACGGGGGCTCGACGCGGGACCAGGCTCGCCGCTCGCAAAGGGTTAGCCATTCCAGTAGCCTGGATATGATTGAGATGGGGCTTCTGGATTCGGGAACTTGGAAGGCACACCGCCGCACTGCACCGCACCGCACTCTCCATATTGCAATCGTCGGATTCCGAGGAACCTGGTCCTCACCTCTGGGGCAAAGTTCGTACCCCTCCATCATACGGGCCCATCCTGATGATGGCGCACTAAATCCGCTTGGTATGGCATCTCCCGCAATAACATAAGCCCCATCCCCATCTCCATCTGCATCTCCGGAGTCCGCACAGGCCAAAACAACTTAGCGGGACGCGACAATGGACGTCATGGATTGCTCGAGTGTTCTTGAGGCTTGAGCAATGAGACGGACACCGTTGCGACTCGAGCCAACGTGGTGCTCATGTCCGTCGCCATTCCTCGCGAGTCCCCGCCGGCACCCCCGTCGCGCTGCGACCCGCGCGCCGTAGCGGTGCGAATTTGAGCGAAAGACGCGCTAGCGACAAGCCCGATCAGGTTCGCTCCCGCCCCCTCCAATTGCAAGATGGTCGTCGCGTGGCGCAGCCGCGGACTGATCCTATTCTCCTTGAGGGAGATTCGCGAGAATCTGGCCAAATCATCCAGTCGCTGCCTTTGCGCTCGTTGGTGGCAGCTACGTACTCACTGCTACGGTTCTTCGCGGAGGATGCGAAACCTCCCGAACGCTCACAACATGACGTCGACGGTCGGACGAAACGGACGACTCGCATCTTAGCCAGCCTCCCGGGCCACAAGGGTCTGGTCGGCAAGGGCCCAGGGGCCGGCGGGGAGAGAATCGGAGGATTCGGAGAGCAGGCGATTGGATGTCCGGCGACCAGGAATAGGCAGCGCAGGGCAGGCCGCCGGCATCGGACCGGGACTTGAAGGGGAGGGGATGAGGTCACTTCTTTCTTCACGTTAGCGAGTGATGGGAAGGGGAGGCGAGATCTGATTTGGGCAGATGCGGTCAATGGGATCTCGCATCGCACATCTGCCATCTCGACCCGTTTTGATCTGATACGTCCCTCTCGCCTGCCCTGCATTGTGCAATTCACCAAGAAGTAACTTGCATGTCGCGTTCGTCTCTCTCGCCTGCTCTTCCATGTACTACGCTCGAGCTCTCCAGCACACGTATGCGTGTGTCGTCGCGCCCCCTCCGTTCGACGAGTCGCGTGAGGTACGGACGTCCAAGGCGGCGGCCTGAGCGCGCCAAACCTTCAAACCCATGAGAACCGTCCTCGCGCGCCGTCCCCGGAGTGGCAATGGCAAATGGCATGGATCACCGCGCACGTCCGAGTGTCCATGTAATGTACCGCCCCTCCGGCGGCGGCGTCAGCTCTCGGGCGCACGCACCGGGTTGGATCCCCTGCAAACTAAACCTACCTATCGGAACTCTGAAACTCGCCCGCCGTCCCGGTGTACGTCCTCCCCACGTCCACCTCTCGTCCGCATGCCACGACTCGGGCGACGGGCATCGCCCACGTCAACGACGCGTATGGCAAGTGGCAAAAGAGGCTCGTCTTCGTTTCTCGTGGCACCCTGTCCCCCCGACCCCCTTGTGTTCCCTCTCGCATCTCTGCGCCCGGCCTGCGGGCGCGGGCATCTCGCTCTTCCAGCTTCGAGCTCCCGACTACCGTATACTTCCTTCCCATGCCGTCCCATGCAAGGGAAACGATACGTACCAATTTCCGGATCCGTCCCTTGCCAAAAGGTCTCGCCGGAGCGCCCAGGTGAGCTTTCCATGTCCGCACTGGACTGCGCTATGTCAATGTCACCCGCACGGCCTACGCTGCGCGAGCGTCGGCCGCAAGTGCGAAGATTGCGAGCAGCGAAGCCGCGCGGGCGCAACGGCCACGTTTTCGCGCGTTCTCGAATGCCTTCCTTCGGAGGGGAACGGAAGTGCGGTCGAGCTCGGGTTCGGGTTCGCGAGTCGCGGGCAGGATGTGGGACGGAGAGTGATGGTATCGACGGACGATGACTGGCTCGCCTGTGTGTATGCGTGTGGTTCAACGGGCGAGGGCGAGTCGACGAAGCTGGCGAAGTGTTCCCTAGCGTTCCTTCTGACCGTCCCTCGCCTATCGCGCGACCATGTCGGACTCGGCTCACTGCACGGCAGTCCTCGTGGCTGGTGCCTCGCTACTCATCGACGTCGCTGAGCGCGTCGGCTCTCGGCTTTCGATAAGTACGTGCGTCTTGAATGGGTATGTGGCCACGGATGATGTCAGGCGCGGCGACTATTTTTGTCCCCTCCCCCTCCTGCGTGTCGGATTACGAGATGGCGCGGGTGGTATGATCAATGGGCATGGAGGGATCTCCTCAGCCTGACCCTGCCTGAGCTGCATCGAGCGCGTTTAGCTGCGTTGGAACTTGGCGACATGCGCGGATCGGCATCGCAGTGCGCACGCAGTAAAGTAGGGTTCAAGTTGTCATCCGACACTTGGAGCTTGAGTCTGGCGGAGCTCACCGGAGCGCGGAGTCCAGCTGGTAGGTTCCGCCAGAGTCTGACTTTGGGTACTGACACGAGCTGACAGTCGGCCGATGCGTCTGCGACACAAGCACACAAGGTTGGTGCGGATGGGATTCGGATGCAAGGCGAGGACGTCGGCGTCGGACGATTGCTCAACGTTGCTTACGGCCGCCTGCCGAGCGCAGGCCGAGTCGGAGCAGTGGGTTCTTTGCGGTCCGGTTCCGATTGTCCACTCCGACGTGCGCTTCTCTTACCTCTTCCGGCGTCGAGCTCGATGGCGGCCTCGTCGAGCTCGCTGTCTCGCTCAGCTTGCGCCCCTCTTTGTCAACCCATCTCCGTGTCCGACATCTATCCCGGTCGGAAGAGCGCAGTCGCCGACGACACCCTCCCCATTTTCCCGGCGGGCCCTCGACTCTACTCTTTTTTTTTTTTTTTTTTTTTTTGCTCACAGTAAGTATCCCTGCTTCGAATACATGACGGTCTGTACTCCTACGGGACCCGCGGCGTAAGCCAGAGCGGGCGTAACTACACAAGAACAACTACGATGTCACGAAAATGTGCGAGTCGCAGGACAGCAGGTGGAAAGGGGGTTGACGCAGAGCGTCTACGCGTGGGTAGGAGGAGCGTCCGCAAAGGTGAACGCCGTGGGATGCTGCTCAAGGAAGTCCATGATGAGCGGGAACGGGTCGAGCTCCCCGAGGTAGTCATCCCACGTCAGGGAGTAGGGAGCGCGAGGATAGAAGGTGCATCGGTCGAAGACGTGCCGCCGAGTCTGGAGCTCGGGTCGGTCGCAGGAGCAGTGCGTGGGTTGGTCAGGGAAGAAGCGTAGGCGATACGCCCCGATTGGCGAATGATCAGTGAGACAGCGGACCATGCGCGCACACAGCGACTTGGACGCGCCGGTCCGCTTCAAGGGGAAATTGCCAGTGTGTGTAACAACGCGGAGAGCGGGGTGCTGGGGATAGCGGCGGCCCCAGTACTTGGGACCTCGCGCCATATCTCTCCAGTCCTCGCGCGCATTGTCGGTCACGATGAAGCGACCGTAAGTGAGAGAGACGGGACATGGTCTGGGTAGAGCGACAGCGGGGTCATTGACTGCCAGCCCCACCGCTTCGTCAATACGCTCATTGAGCTCCACATCCCGGTGTGAGGGGCAGTAGGAGAAGACAAGCTTTCGGGCCGGGTCTCCATCCAGCCACGCGCGAATGTTCGCACACGCCTTGAGAGAAACACTCTGGCCGGCGTGTAAGTGCGGTTCCAAGATGGTCTTGACTGCGGACTCGCCGTCGGAGAAGATGTGGATCGTGTTGAAACCGGCACCACAGGCATAGGCAATTGCCATGCCAAGAGCAACCAGTTCTGCATCGTAGCTGAGGGAGCGACCAGTGGCGGCCATGCGAGCGTGTATCCGGACGGAGCCGTGGTATGCGTGGTATCCGGCTGCGGACTTCGCAAGCATGGGAAAGGCGCTGCCATCGGTGAATAAGTACAGCGTGTCCGGGTCATCCCGGCATGCTTGAATACGAGGGAGGAGTACATTTGTGATCCACGTGTCGAGCTCCGCAGACCGTTTCTTTGGGTGCTCGAGTAGGAATCGGATTCGGTCCCCATGGGTGTCGACGAGGCGCCGGCCGGGACGACACTCCGGGTGTAGTGGGTCGAATGACTCGGTGACTATGCCGAAGTGTTCGGGT
Source organism: Earliella scabrosa (assembly GCA_022605405.1). Lineage (NCBI taxonomy): Eukaryota > Fungi > Basidiomycota > Agaricomycetes > Polyporales > Polyporaceae > Earliella > Earliella scabrosa. The sequence goes on from JABYQQ010000029.1 coordinate 128,771, forward strand.
GCATGCGAGAGAGGGAGAGTGTCGGCAGGCTTGGGGAGCTCGGCCGTAAACCGGATGAATGGAGCACCGTCAGATGGTCCAAGGCGGGTGGGGAAAAGGGCAGCCAGCGGGTGCGAGGCCATAAGGGTGCGGATGCGCAAGAAGTAGCGTTCCTGCAGCTTCCGTACATAGAGTCCGATGGGCATTACCCCACCAAATGCTTCCAGTGCGCCAGCGGGTGAAGTCCGGAAGCCGCCAGTGATCCAGCGCATGGCGTCGTTGTGCGCCGTGCGGAGTGGGGCCATGCGCGTCTTGGAGCGCGCTGTGTACCACACCTGACAGCCGTAGGTCATGAGTGGCAGGACGCAGGATATATATAGCTTTCGCTTCTGGGGAGGGGAGAGGCCGCGGACAGAGTTGCCAAGCATCAGCATCGATTGAACTGTCGAGCGGGCAGCCTGTGCGTAGTACTTGATGTGGTGCTGAAAGGTCAGCTCGGAGTCGAGAAAGACCCCAAGCCACTTCCAGACCTTCTTCGGCTTGAGCGGGCGATGTCGATCGAATGGTCCACGCATAAGGCGAATGTCAAGCGGCTTGTGCTCCTTGCGTAGCCGCGCGGAGATGAAGTGGCATGCCTCAGTCTTCTCGTGCTCGACTACAAGCCCGAGTTGACCAAGCACATGCTCCGCCTTGTGATATGCCTCCACAAGGAGGAAGTTGTTGATGGCAATGTGGTCCGAGGTGGCCGTGAACAGTCCGTCGTCGACATAGAACTTGAGGTCGACTTCGGCCTGCGTAGTGGAGACAGGAAACAGCACATGAAGAGCCGGTGAGATGTAGATGTTCGAGAGGACAGGTGACAGCCCAGACCCCTGACCCACCCCGACGCCTGGAGCAACAAAGTCCGGAGACTGAGCGTTGCCCCACACGAAAGACGTGGAGCGTCCCGAAAGATACGAACGGAAGAACGCAACATATGCCCGGTTGAACCCATAGCGCTGGAGTATGCGAGCCAGCATCTCGTGCTGGACTGAGGGGAAAAACTGGGCGACGTCAAAGGCTAGACACGACGTCACTAGACCCTGACGCCACCCCATGCGGATGTGATGGACAAGGGAAGACACCGCGTCCACAGTAGAATGCTGCTTGGTGCCTCCAAACTGGTTTGGGTGGAGTAGCCCAAACTTGTTGCACTCGAAGTGAAGGCGCTCCGCCAAGATGCGTTCCGCAAGTTTGCCAACGCAGCTTAGAAGTACGATGGGACGATATGCCTTAATGCGCGAGTAGTCGGCTTTGTGGGGCTTCGGGATGACAACTGAGACAGCTCGCTTAAACTGCTCCGGCCAGTATCCAAGCGCCAGACAGGCGTTGAATATCGCCAGCAGAATCGCAGCGAAGTGCCGATCGCCAACGAGAGAGCGAAGATGAGACCACCTTATGTGATCCCATCCCGGTGCAGAGTTGCGCGCCTCCTTGAGAGCATCTTGAAGTTCGCGGTCTGATATTGGTGGGCAGTCGCGCTCCTCTCGCGCGTCTACCTGATCAAGAATAGAGAAGTCGACCGTACGGTCAACTGCTGCATGGAAAGTCGAGTCAAGCGCCGTCCATAGTTCCTCCTGGGTCCGGACCGGATGGTCCCCATGAACGATGCCCGAGTACATAGGAAGGGCGCGCGGGCGAGTCCAGGACATCAAGTCCCAAACCCGCTTCCTTGTTTCCGCGACCTCTGTAATGCGCTCGTCGAAGAACTTGCGCTTCGCTGCACGCAGGGTGGCGAGATACGCACGCCGAGCGAGGTGCGCGCGATCGCGCGCTGCATGCACAAGCGCAGCATGACGTATGCGCTCTGCAAGGTCTGCACCCCTGGGATAGTGGCGCGCAATGACGCGCACTTCGTTGATGGCCAGGCGGAAACCCTCGCGCGCATCTGCGCACTCGTTATTCCACCATGAGTTGGATTTGTGAGAGAAGCGACGTGGACGCGCGTGATCATTCCACGCTGCCGCTATGGCTGCAAAGAGCTGATCCACCCGCTCCTGCAGTGCTACGAGGCTTGTGATTGGATCTGCTGAGATGGCCTCGGAGCGCTGGCGAATGTCCTCGAGGAACTTTTGCTCCTCCTCGGAACGAATGGGAATAGTGGGAGCCCCTTCCAGCGCCCACACAGTGGTAGGCAGCTTGACGCGAAGGGGGACATGGTCAGACGGGCCCATGTCATCATATAGAAGCTCGAGCTGGGGGATGAATAGACCGGCGGGAACGGCAGCCAGGTCGATGACAGTCGACCGCCCAGACCCGTGTGGATAATGAGTGGCAGCACCTGGGGTGTTGATGATTGTCAGGCCCAGGTTGTCAAACAAGGACGTGACACTATGCACGCGTTCTGCGCTATCGGATGGATACTCCGGATCCCACAGAACGCTGTGCGTGTTGAAATCGCCGCCGATGCAGTCAAGCGCAGGCAGCTCGTGGATGATGCGGTGCAGGTAACGCACCGCCTCGTTGTGTACGTCATTGTAGACGTTGAGGATCTGAATGGGTTCCGCATCAGCACGCAGTGTGAGGGAGAGAAGCATACAGTCCCGGTGCGAGACCGACGCATGGAGACGGGAGATCGCATTCACGAGACGCCGGTTGACATAGCACGCCACCCGGGACTCGTACTGGGGAACAAGCAGCTGCCAGTTCGGATGAATGACAGTGCCATACAGCCAGCCCTCGACGACACGCTCGTGTGGCCCCACGTCGGCCGTCGAAGCAACAGGCTTGAGACGCCCGTGCCAGGGTTCCTGGACACAGAAGACATCACACGAAGAGGCAAAACTCTCCAGCATGGAAGATGTCTGCGCATTGGAGCGGTTCACATTCTGATATACAACAGAAAGCTGGGACAACATGAGTCACGTCTGCATTTCCACATCACCTCCACCCCTTTCCGTCTGACCGCGCTCGCGCCGACGACCTGACTGTGAAAGAGGTGAGAGGGGGACGACGGTGGTCGGGCCAAAACGCACCTGACGTCCTTGAGACGGACCAGCTGTGGAGCGCGGTCCCTCCCGGGACCTGCTCTGTGGGGAAGGCTCACCGCCCCGACGCTCCGTACGGGGAGGGCGGTTCGCGTTGTGCGCATAGATCCAACTCGCGTCGGAACGGTTTTGGACGAACTCGCAGGTGGCGTGGGTGGCGGGATGAGGACCACCACAGTTCGCACACCGGAAGTGGGTGCAGGCCTCGTTGGCGGGCCTATCCTGGCAACAGGTTGTGAACTGGCGGTGCTGCTTCGCGGTGTGCTCACCGGCGCACACTTCGCAGATGCTATACGACAGGGTGCACTTCCGCCAGAAGTGGCCGAACGTGAAGCATCGCGTGCACTGAGGCAGCGACGCTTTGTCATCGAGGACGATTGGGGCCACAGGGCCCACCGAGAACAGAATAGATTTGTGCTTGAGGGCCCGCTCGACGGTCCCTTGCGCGTCGTCGGTCAGCTCGACCACAAGCATATTGTTCGGGCGCCGGTGGTCGGTAACGGTCCAGCGAATGTCGGTGATGCGACCTTGGTACTCGCTCCATGCAGCCGAGGCTTTGAGGGGCGCCGCAGCCGTCTGAGGGTCGATGTCATGGTCGTGATCGTCGATGGACTGAATGCCGCGGAAGCCAAAGCAGACCCGGAAGCGGTGCCGGGACACCGTTAACGAGTGCTGCGAGACGTTGCAGGCAGTAGCGAGGGCTTCACGGATGATGGGGAAGGCGGAGTCAGGGGGGACGGAGGTGAAGACAAGCGTGAGATTGCCTGTCGTTCCGAAGTGGGAGTCCTCAATGTCAAGCCTGGAGATGTCGCCCTCGGGCGCACCAGCCAGCCTGTCTTTGATGCGCTCAGCCAGCCAGCCCGGGAGTGGGCGGAGGTCAGGCGGGATTGGAGGGGAGAAGTGAACGTAGATCTTCTTGGGAAGCTTGCGTTGCGCCCTGGTCTTCTTCTTCTTCCTTCTCGGGGCAGCCGGCCCCGGGGAGGAGAGGCGAGAGGCAAGATCAAAGCGGAGGGGAGGGACGGACGAGGCCATGGTGCGTGGCGTCGCCCGGGAGATTTCGGACGCGCGGGAGGGCGCGCGGGAGGGCTCGGTGATACGAGACGGCGCCATCGAAGCGGCGCGCGAGGGGGCGCGCGAGGGAGCGCGTGAGGAAGTGGGGGGAGGGTCGCCATAGACAGCCTGGTACGTTTCGACCAGCTCGGCGTAGGACAGCTCCACGCCGCAGACCTGGAGGTGGTAGTCGCGCAGCTCGCGGAGCTTCGCGTAGTAGTCCGAGGGAGGCGGGGACGTTGAGGGAGCCGACGACGTGCTTGGAGCCCGGGGCCGCTTGGTGGCAGCCTTCGCGGGTCCCTGCACGGAGCTCGAGCCGTCGTTGCTCGCCCGGGAAGGGGAACGCGCAACTTCGGCCCACGATGGACCGGGAGGGGTCCTGGAACGCGGCGTCGGAGACGGGGCGGGATCTGGAGTCTTGGCCGGCGGCTGCTGCTGTGCAGCCTTGATGTCATCAAGCTCGCGCGTCACGCGCTCGAGCTTGTCCTGGAGACCGGCAGTTGCTGAGTTGACGTGGAGGCCGGAGCGAAAGGTATCCGCCAGAAGGCCGTTGAGGGAGTCGAGGGAGCATGCGAGGTGATGGTAGGCGAGGTTTGTCAGGCGCGGGGATAGGTCCTGCTCCTGCGCGATGTTTTTGCGGTATCCTAGGAGGAAGTCCCGCATTGCGGAGACAGAGCGCGCCATGGCATCAGTGATTCCAAGCAGTCCGTCCTCAGCGACGAAGTCGCCCACGGACAGGTACTTAGAATCCATCTGCCAGTCGCTAGAGGGAGCGTCAGCGGGGGATGGGGAGCGAGGAGTCAGCTCACGCGTTTCCTGCACGTCCTCCATCTCCGCGGAAGGGTTCATGTCGTCCAGTCCCGTCTGGGACTGCGAGAAGTCTTCGGGGGGTTCGGGAGTGCGACGGCGTGAACCCGGGGGTGACGACGTCGCACGCCGCTTCATGGAGGAAGGTCTTGTCGGGCGTGTATCGATTTGCCCAACTGGGTCGAAGCGGGCGCTGCGGTTGTGTTTCTGTGGAAGCCCTTCGGGGCCTTTAGCACTCGGAGGGGCCGTTTTACGACGAATGGGAAGAGGGGGAGAAGGAAGGGGCTACGTGGGTGACCGGCGCTTATTCGAAGATGATGGTGGTACGGGTGCAAGATGGATTGCCCCCTCGACTCTACTCGACGCCGTCGATCCCAAGCGATATATAGACATGATCTCTGGAGCCTCGACGATCGCGGCCGCTCTCTCAGCCTGCAACAGCAGTCTGGCCTCTCCCCGGTACTCCCCGCACACCTTAACGTCCGCCCGCGCGACACTCGCCATCGGGCGCGGGCGACGACAGTACGCGCGCCTTCTTCCACTCATTGCGGGCAAACCCTCAAGCTATTCGGCAGATACTCGGGCGACGATCCCCAAGGCACACCCCGACGCTCGTCGGTGACTCGGTGCAACATATATGCACGGCGATGCAGCCTCCTGGGCCCCGCTGCGCCGCTCGCCACGGCTCTCTGGCAGCTCTGTGGCCGAGGACTCGCGGATCCCCGTCACCGTACAGCACGCCAAGCCCTTCTTTGCTATGGGTGACGCCCATTTGAGTTTGTTTGTGGGGGCTTCGTGGACCTTCACGGTCGTAAGAGGAAGCCTGCCATATGCGTCGCCCGAGGAGGCGTGGCATGCCGTGGACAGTCCCCCATCGTTGTCGCTGTCGCTGTCGCTGTCGCCGTCGCCGTCAAAGTCGCCGCGGGTGTGATATGGCCTCGGTCAGCCGGGCTGCAGCGGCGCGCGTCCCGTTCTTGTCCATGTCGCGCGTCTCCGCCGCCGTCAAAGTCAACTGTCAGGGTAGTACCCGGTAAGCAAGTACGCCTATGCACCCTAGTCTGGGTTCTCGATAGCTGGCGGTGGGTTCCGCGTATAACCATGGGTCGTCTCCATCGCCCGTCGCCCGTCGGGTAAGTTTCGGGCGGGGGCGCGTTGCCAAGTGTACGTAGAGACGTCGTACCCCGCATATATGCGAGTATGCGACTCCACCTCTCCCTCGCTGTCGTCTTCGAACTCGTCGAATCGCGCGGGGTCCGGCGGGCTTGGCACTCGCAGCAAGCTTCTCAGCGTCTTAGCAACAGCGCTTCGAATAAGTACGATAGTACGGTTACTACTAGCTCCTCGCTTCGGGTAGCCTATGGTGAGACCTTCTCGTGTGACGTGGGATCGGTGGGATGTAGGATGTGGGATGTGGGAGGGGTTACGGGGAATTGGGCCGTTGCTGCGTTCAGGTTGTCGGTGCTCGGGCTCATCGCGACTGTCCATGTACTTGCTCGTTATGTACGCGAGACTGTTACTGCATTGGGTGCGCTGAAACTCTACAGCCAACGCGTAACGTCGAAGCGCAACGGTTCAATCCTCGTCCAAGTACAGTCGTAAATGTACCGACTGTATGAGTTCCAGTACCGCGTACTGGATACTAGATCGTGATCCGGGACGTATCATCGCAACCTGACCTGGGGTATAAGTACGCCACACAGCATTCGACTGTCCTAGTGCGGACTGTCAGCACTGACGGCGTTGCGCCCTGACCCTGGGAACACACCACGGAGGGAAGAGCGAAGGAGCGATTGCACAGTACACTTGCTGCAGGCTTAGCGCCGAGAGGTTCGCGTCCAACAGGCCCGGAAGCCTAAGCCCGGCTGTCGAGCGACGACCAAAGGGGCTGAAGAAGAGGCTGCATGCGCGTGCGAAGCTGCGAACCGCGACCTTCCGCTGGTTCGCGCTGATCCCGAGGCGTGGGCGACGGGGTGCCAGCCGGTCTGAGTAGGATGGGATCTGCGCCACGAGGATTGAGTGCTGTGGCCACTCGTAGGTTCACGGGTCGGGGGGCGGTGGAAGTCGTTTGCGCCCGAGGGCGTTGTGGCGAATGAAGAGACTCGACTTCAGTGCAGGCCTTCAGGTGTGACGGGTGTGCTTGTGGACCGGACCTTTGAGCTTCGAAAGGCAGTCTTCTTGGGGTGATGCCTGCCACGGATGCAAACGGTGATCCCGGATGCGCAGTACCACCGTACGCAGTTGCTGTCGTGTCGATGAAGGGACGGCGACGGAAGGTGAGCTCGCGGATCTTATGCGAGTTCGCTCGTAACACCTTCGCAGGACGCTGCCACTGCCAAGACATCTGTCGGCGGCGGCGGTTTGGCGAGCCAGTCGTTGTTCGGGCCAGGATCGATATCAGGAAGGGCGGAAGGTCGAGGAAGCACAGCAGAGACCACCCGTAATGGGGGAGACAGCTGACTGCTGCGTTTGCATCGGCTTCGGACGACCGAGGACGACGAGCAGGATAAGCATTCAAATATTAATCCATGGACGGTCAAGAGACAGTCTGTGTGTTAGGCCGTCTCGTCTCCGAAAAGCGATTGGGGCCGCAGTAGACAGGTTATCGTGCGCGCGAGCGAGGGAAGGTGCAACTTGCGTATGTATGCAGCTGTGTGCTCCAACTGGACTTCCCGACCTTTGCCAAGACATCGTGACTGGGGGCAGCGGTGATACTGCAGAGTATCTGGGTTGGCCGGTCAGTCCGAAGGTGTCGTGCGGAAGAGATGACTACGCACTGTGGGAGGGGGACTGCGCTTGTATCAGCGTCTGACCACTAGTGCGAGCCCGACTCGGACGTCGAGACGTACCAGAACTGGTCACTGCACGCACGCTCCTCCGAGTCCCGAACTCCCGACAAGCTCACGCAATAGGTAGCGAAAGTTGAACGCGAGGAGGCGATGCGCACACCCGCCGATTTGTGCGTTCTGCGGTGCGTGATTGTGTGGATGCCTCGTCCCGACTCCCGGGTACGCGGCCTCGATGGACGTGGACGGTGTTGGACGCGCGAATCATAGACGGGATCAGGATCGGAGGGTGGCTATAGGCAGCGATAGTGCCTTCGGTGACGGATAGTCGACGTCTGCTTATGAGATCAGGTCGCAGCGGCCGTCGAAGCTGATAGTGGTCGGTGCGGTTGTGCTTCCTGTGATATCCGACAGGTGCTGAGGAGCCCCCTTCGGATACGCGCGAGCGAGTCCTTCGCGTACATACCTGTATCTGTGTTCGCGGCGGCTTCAGGTGATGTTCACGTCGTCGCGACGCCAGTGGAGAGCACGTTGCTGCTACTCACAGAGCAAATCATCCATTGAGCCGTCCAGCTGTCGAGGCCCGTGGGATATTCAATGATGACGCTGCGGACTCGGAGATGGCGCGCAGACGACTTTGCGCCAACTCGACAATCTCGCGGGCTTGTGTCCACTGTCCAGTAAATGGGCACTGAAGTACTGACATGCTATGCACGTCCAACATATGGCAAGATCGTGACGTCTTTCGGATGGTACGATGCTGAGACTCAGAGTACGCCGGGTGAACGGGACAGGGGTCGCCGGTGCACGTCTCCTCGGACCTCTAGAGCGGATGAAGACCGGCTGCGGTAGGAGGCGGGTGCGGCGCGCAGCGACGAGGAGAAGCTTCAGGCGGCTGTCGAGAGCTGTCGAATCGAAGTCGAGGGGGATTCCCGGGGTTGGGTCGGACGCCGCTGCAGGCCCACGCCAAGCGTTCCTCAGGTGCGGGACGTCACCTCTGGGATGCTGGGATGAACGATACTTATTGCTGCATGCTCAGCGCTCAGCCGTGGAGACTGGACTGCGACATTTGGCTGCGCGATACCTTGAAGGCGTGATTGACGTCGGACAGCGAAGCTTAGGTTGCCGTTGGGTCGACGGTCACCGGTCGCGTGCCGCCGGTCATGTCTTCCACGGACCAGGGTGCCCTCGCCCGGAGCTTCGTCATGTCTGCAAGGAGGATTACAGGTATGAGCGGCGAGTCCGTCATGCTGCATCGACGACGACAGCGCACTCACCTGAGTTAACCTGCAGAAGCAATGGAATGGTACACTGTGTTAGGCGCCCACATGCTTGGAAACCATCGGGCTTGGAGCGTTCCTCAGCGTACGGCCTCCGAGGTGCGTTGACGGAGAAACAGCAGCTCGCTCGGTATGCCTCGGTATGCTCGTCGGTGGGAGGGATCGATGGAGGCCAGTGCCTGACCGTGCGATGTCCTGGGAGCTAGCTCGGTGCCACATCATCCGGAGTGATCCATGTTCACCGAGAGTGAGACGAAACAAGATGGCCCCTCCCCCTGGCACACACGGCTGCGTCTGGCGGTGCATCCGTGGTTGGTGGAGCCATGCATTCTTGGACACCTGTAGGCTGCAGTGGGCGGCCGACTCGTAGAATTTGAGAGTTGGAGAGGAGAAGGTTTCCGACGCGTGCGGGCGAACTGGCCGCGGTTGGGTGGTCCGACGCGTCGTGAAACCGGAGCAGCAGCGGAGAGCTGTTCATCATCATCAGCACTTGTGCGATCAGGAGGTTCAAGGACGTCCATTGGAAGTGTGCTGAGGATCACTCCGAGTCCGATATCGACGTTCTGGTGTTACCTGGTAGAAGATAAGTCCTTTTGGTGTCGAGAATCCAAACCCTCCCGTCGAACAGTCCAGAACTATGCACGAGAACCGCAGAACTTCTCTGCGCTCGCTCATTATTGTTGTCCACGAAACGCGGTCTAGAGCACGTTGGTTGAGCAGTTCTCGCGGCTCGCTCCCATTCGAGACAAACGCCGACAACCTAACCCCATGTCGCGGCGGCAAAGGTCGGGTGTGCGCCCAAATGTGCTTCAAAATCGCGCCTTGCATTCTACCCGCATCAACTGCGCCGTACTGTGCTGTTCTGGTATCAGAGGCAGGGAAGGGGTGACTATTGGAAGAAAGAAGGGAATGATGATCAAGTTGCGCGGTGGGGTGCCTTGACTGATAAGACGTTACGTGGTCGCTTGTCTGGAGCTTATTGTCTGGAAATGGCGCGCTCGAAACCTTGTCCCCGACTTACCGACCGCAAATTGCGCACAAAACTGGTCATCATCTCCCTCGACGAGCTCGACGCGGCGCCCGACGTTCTGCCCCGTTCCCGACGCCCCCAGCGCTGCCGCTCCTCTCGAGGCCTTCCGCTCGTTAGCCCATGTCCACCCAGGCCCAGTCGTCCTCTCCCTTTGCCCGCTTTTCTCGACTGGCCTTCCCGTTCAAGTCACCCCCTACGTCTCCCCTCTCTGCCCAGTCGACGCAGACGGAGGAGTGGTACATTCCTTACCATGGCCCGTACGAGCCCCCGAAGGACCGCAACACGGACAGCTGGGGCCACCTCGTCAGCGGATGGCTGATGGAGAACGACGGCGAACGGGAACGGGGCGCCCGCACCCGCGCCATGTCGAATGCGTCGCGGCCGTCGGGCGACGACTCGCGCAGCAACCGGTCCCGCGTCCAGGCGTCGTTCATCAAGCTCGACCAGGCGGGCGGCGTCGGCGACGTCCCGCACCCCGCGCGCCCGCGCCGCTCGCAGGAGAGCGCGGTCCATCAGCGCACCAGCCTCGCGAGCATCCTCTCCTTCGGGAAGCAGAAGGCCCACAGGCTCCACCACGTCTCCTCGACGGGCACGCTCAGAGACGACCGCCTCCTTCCTCCGCCCCTCCCACACTCCGCCCCTCAAGAAGCAGAAGCACCCTCCTCCTCACAGCCCGCGTTCCCCCGCCGGCATCCGTATGCCTACGCGACTCCCGCCCCTCCCCCTCCCCCCGTCTCGACCCCCGTCCTCTCTGCAGTCCCGCACCCCAGGGGCACTACGACCTCAAAATTCACCGTCCAGCTCCTCGACCCCCTCGCACGCAAGCCCACCGCGCCCGCGTACCTCCTCCCCGCCAGCCGTCCGTCCCGCATCAGCCTCAAGGCGTCCATGTCGACCCCGAACCTCCGTGCGGCCGCAGGGACGGGCTCGCCACTGCCCAAAGGGAAGCAACGCTGGCTCTCGGCGGAGACGTGGTGCGACGCGCTCATCCTCCCGCGCCCGCGCTTCGCGTTGCGGGTCGGCGACGAGGAGGGAAGCAGCGGAAGGATAGTGAGTCCCCCCTCTAGTCCGATCTGGCCGCCGGGAATGGAGCCGGGCGTGGGGGCGGAGAAGGCGGGGCTCGTCAAGGCCAAGTCGTTGAAGAAGTCGCACTCCGCCATCCAGCTCGGTTCGCGACCTGAGCTCCCGTCGCCACCGCGACCTCCACCGAAGGACGAGGTGAGACCGCAGCCGGGCCCGTCCAACAGGCTGCTGCCCCCGCAGCCTGAGCAGACGCATCTGCAGATGGAGCAGCGCGGTGGCCAAGTGCAGGCGGAGGACGCGAACACGCACCTGAAGCCCTTCCGGCCAAAGAGCTGGGCGCTGGATGACTTGGCACTTCCCAGCCCGGTGCCGTCGTTGGCAAAGTGAGCCCCCGTTTATATCCGCGCGTCCGCATCTGACAGGGCGACGCGTGCGTGCTGCGTGGCACTACTGACGCCGTGCTTGCTGCTGCGCAGGGTGCTCGAGGACGGGAAGAAGCTCGAGGAGGACCGCAAGGCGTGGCAGCGGGAGGCAGCAAAGTCGTTCGCGGACAAACGCGCACGCTCCGTCTCGCGAGCACGGTCAAAGTCTATTGGGGCGCGCGCAGCGTCGCACGCCCGCGAGCCAAGTGCATTCGAGGCTCTGGCGGAAGTGACACTGCTCGGGAGCCAGAAGCGCCGGCCGACGGTCCATGTGCGCGTGCGTCCGCCGCGCTCGGACGGACACACGACGTCGAGCGGTGGCGGGACGGGCACCGGCACCGGGACTGGAACAGGGCTCGGCACGTTCACCTCGACGCATTCCCAGTCACATACGCGCACGCGCTCGCACGCGCACTCGAACTCGCTCGGGTCGATCGCGCACTCGCGCTCGGACGAGTCCTTCATGTGGACGCCCGGCCACGGCCGGAACCACTCGCTGGGCAAGAGCGCGCTGCGGATGGTTCGGACGACGGCGCACACGGCGGCAGGCCTGTGCGGCATCGCGGGGTCCCCGAACGAGGAGGTGTCTGCGGAGAAGGCGAGGATCGTGGACGAGAAGGCGGCCGCGATGGAGGCTGCGCTCCGCCAGGACGGCACGAAGGTCATCCATCTTCGAGATCAGGTCGCGCGCGATGCGAGGGGACGGGACGGCGGCGTGGTGCTGATTACCCCGGCCAACGCGTCCAACGGCAACGGCAAGCTGCGTGTCGGGGAGCACGGTGCGGGCGTTGGGCCTGGCGGCATTGACGGCGTGTCCCCGACACCGTCCGGTCTGTCGGTGTCCGCAGAGGGCGTCGGGATCGCGATATCTTCCCCAGTGCCGCCAGAAGATCCCTTCGAGAAAGATCCCATTCGGATCCCCCACCCCTACGCTCAGGGCAGCGCGTACCCGTACTACCAGCGCACGCCTGGAAAGGCGCCGATCCTACCGAGCGTGCGCGTGGCGCATGTGGACGGGTCCGCACCGAGCCCGACAAATACGACCGGCGAGGAGAGCGTGACGAAGCACCGACAGCCCGTCAAGGTCCACCCGTACTCGCCATACACCCAGGTCCAGCACCCGTACGCCGCCATCACAGGCACCGACCCCGGCCCGAGCTCGAGACCAAAACCGAGGCCGAGCAAGCACCTGGACGTACTGTCGCCAAAGTCGAGCATGTTCGCGGAGCTCAGTCCTGGTACCATCCGCGAGATCCTGCCGGACGAGATACAGTACTCGCCGTATATCGCCACTCCTCCCGTACGCGTCACCGACCTGCCCATCGCCGCCGCTCCCCCGGCGACGAACGTGTCTACACACTTGACTTCTTCTCATCCGTACGCGTCTGCGTCGAATCGCATGAGTGAGTGGGGATTTGCCGACGCCCTCACGCACACGTTGCATCGGAGTAGCCCGGACAGCGGAGTCGGGACGAGCGAGGCGCATGAGGTGCCTCCCGTACCAGAGCGGCCGGCAGCCGAACGACCGACATTTGCGCGCGTCCTGGAGGACTCGGACGACGTGGTCGTTCTCAGTCCCGATCAGGAGCTCGAGGAGGAAGATGTGAACATGCTCGGTCCGCACTCGAGATCAGGTTCAGGAGTCGAGTCGACCGGTCGCCGTCGCCCTCGGATGCTCCGCGAGACGACACAAGCGTCGTCCAACCACACGCTCGCGTCGTCGCCCATGGAGAGCATCAACCCTCCCTCGTTCAGACCGGACCTCCACGCCGGCCAGCGCAGCTTCACCTCGTCCGGGTCGTCGCCTGGCGTCGTGTCGACCCAGTCGTCACCTCCAGTGTCGCCCGCCCCAGTCAGCTCTGGAGACGACCTCGAGCAGTTCCGAGATCTGTTCTACCAGCTGCCGGCGAACCGGACGCCGTCGTCGGACGATGGGCGACCGCCAGTCTCGCGACGGCCGAGCGGGAGCATCCCGATCGAGCTTGGGGCGCGGAGCACGCGCAGCTTGAGCGGGCTGACGACGCTCGCGCGGCAGCTGAGCGTGAGCATGGACGAGATGCAGGAGAACGAGCAGGCGCTGGAGGAGGCGGATCGTGCGTCGCCGATGTGGGGCACGCGGTATGGCGGTATGGCGGGACAGCGTCCGGACGACCTCGGGCCTGATCCTCCTGGCGTGCTCTCGCACTCGTCTTCGCGCTCGGGGTATCGTCGTGATGGCACGCAGTCGCCGCTGCGGCTTCCGCTTGATGAGGACTTGGTGCTCTCCCAACCGATACACATGGTCCCGGAGGATGTCGAGTCGTCGCGCGCTTCCTCGATGCTCGAGCTTCCTATTGAGGAAGAACCCAGTGCGTAGTCCATGGCTGTCGTCCTTCTCGGGATTATTGACTGACTGACTCTTCTACAGATCTGCGTCTCCGCGAGGTCGAAGCCCTCCCCACTCCGTCAGCCTACGACGAGCCAAAGCGGTTCTCGACGCACGTCACTCGGATGCACTACAGCGACAACGAGCTGAGCCCGCTCAGCCCAGAGGTCGACCGGAGCCGGATCGTGTCTCAGTCGAGCCTCGGCGTCCCGCCCTCGTCCGACGCGGCGCGCTCGAGCTTCATGACGAACACGTCGGGCATGTCCCGCCTGTCCGACTTCCCTGCGCCGCCCTCCCAGATCACCGCGAGCCACATGTCCATTCTGAACGCGTATTATGGCGACGGCTCGCGTGACGAGGAGACGGAGGTGGACCCCTCGCGGCACGCGCTGGTGCGGGAAGCCAGCCACGCGACGTTTGGACGGCAGCAGATGGGCGAGGCGCTATAGCCTACCCTTAGTGGCAACCTAGTAGTATATACAACTCCGCTCGTTCTAGTGCGTTCCCTCCTCCCCGCCTGCTCCTGCGTTCTTGCTACACTTGCATACGTACGTACATACATTGCCCTACTTACGATCACCTGTATTCTAGTTTTGACACGCACCGGACGGCTACCCCCTTTGCATCTTGCATCTGCACTTACGTTTACGTTTTACACGTGCTCTCCACGGTCCTTGTGCTGGATGTTTCTTGCGTACCTGCATATCTATGATGTCCTAACCCCTCCCTTTTTTCCACGGTTCTCGCTCTTGATGTTGACCGAGTCGGTCGGGTAGCTGTAGAGTGCTCCGCGTGTGTGGTTTTGTTTCCCGTCATGTGTTTATTACTTCAATTTATTGCTGTCGAATTTTGGTGCGCCGCGCGGCCGTTGCGCTGGATTTGCAGACCGATGTGGAACACAATGCATGGGTTGCAAGGGACATTGACTGACTGGTCTAGCCGTCCCGCAAACGTGGGGGCAGACCAGTCATGAACCCACCGCGAACTGCGGTGAGCGTCTACAGACCTTGGTTGCCTTCCGCCACCACACTGGAGTGGTAAGTCGTCGAGCACAGCCTGAGTACATTCTATACCGGCCAATTCATCGTATTCAGACAGTACATTTGCCTCCATGGATATGTCCGTGGCCTCGATTGACTCCCTGGAAGTCCTGACGCAGGTAATAACGGGCAGCATTGGGCAGTTGCGCGAGATCGAGCCCCACGATTGTGCGCGGTGAGCACCAACGTCGACCTATCCATATGTCAAAAACTCATTTAACTCAACCCTTATTCACAGGCGAACAGAGCAGGTAAATCCCATCTGTTGTTCGAGTCTGTCCAGTCGGCTTGACACTGTGTACTCGCCATCTAGCTGAAATTTCTCAAAGGTCTTCTGGTGGATGCGGGATCTATCACGGACGCTCTGACCAACGCCCTGTTGCCTATCAACCGTCTACCTCCCGAGATCTTGATCTACATCTTCTCCATGTGTCGGGATGAGCGCCCCGTCCACGTTCGTGGACCAGCACGCTGGCCATTCCGCAGGCACTCCACTCACACCCTGGAACCGGCACTCAGCGTATGTCGCCATTGGAGAGACATCGCACTCTCTACCCCATCCTTGTGGAACAGCATCGTGAACTCCAGCGCGATTCATCGACAGTTCAGTCGCAGCGTAGGCGTCCCCATCGACGTCCACGTCGTTACTGGCTTCTCCACCGAGATGGCTCAGTGGTGTCTTAACGTTCAGAGCCACATTCGCGAAATGCACATTGGCGACTTTCGCAGCGCTCTCACGCTCGATCAGGTCGACAAGCTCTTATACTTTCTCAAAATCACCAATGCCGACCAGCTCGAACACCTCAAGATCGACCTTCCTGCGTCGATCCTCCCTCTTTGGAGCCGCACCCCTCTCTTTCCCCTCTTCTCAGGGCGCGGACGCAGGCTTCGGTCGTTGTGCCTCGCACACGTCTCGTTCCTCCCTTCGACCCTCTTTCCGTCTCTCGTGCGGTTCGTCCTCTCAGACCCCGCGGGCCCTTCAAGTCGTAACGGACGTCAAACGTGGTCCATGACCGACCTAATCAGATTCTTGGCCGGTAGTCCCCGTCTCCAAGAACTGTATCTTTGCGGTATCAACATGATCGCCCGCTCTCAGACGCTCTTCACCCCGCTCCCCTCCATCGAGCTTCCAAAGCTCTGGCAATTCGTGTTCGATGTCTCCGGTTCCAACGAACACCTCATGGCCTCCTCCGTCCGCACCATCACCTCAGCGATCCGCATGCGGCCTTCATGTCACCGCTTCTTTGCTCCATTTGAGATGGACCTAGAGCTATCTGGCGGCGAACCCCTCGATGCGATGTTATCCGCCATGTCAGGCGGCGCGACGCTGACTAGCGTGCGCATAGATTTCGCCGGGGCCACGAAGTTCCTCCGGATGTCCGGCGACACATCTGGCTCCATCACGGTCATCCCGCGCGGCCCTCAAACGGTGCTCTGGGACGGTCTGTCCGACTTGTTCACCCTCTCCTCCCTCTTTGCCGATGTCGAGGAGCTGTGGATCTCGCTCCGCGCCGACCAGTGGGCGTTCCTCCGCCAGTATTCGCCCATCTTCACCTGGTTCCCAAAGCTCAAGCGCCTCTTCGTCACGCATTCTCCGCGGACAATAGCCTCCCCTACGTTCGTCCATGACCCTGAGTTTGGTGGTCTCCAGGAACTCATGGATCCGCTGACCGTTAATGCCGATGGGACGATGGGATGCCCGCTTCTCGAGACGCTCTGCATCAACCTTCCCGCCCATGTCACGGATGTCAGACCCTTGGCGCAGATGCTCGCGTCGCGCGCAGGAACGCGTCCGATTCGCAACGTTGTCATTGGCTACGATCCGGAGCTGGAGCTGGAAGTCCTTGCGGATGTGTTCGTGCTAGATCAGCTCGTGGAGGAGCTCGTGATTGAGGAAATCCCAGAGGCGTCCCACACGTCCTCCTCGTGGCTGTTCAGTGTGCCTGTAGCGTTCCAACCCCCTTATAGCTTCAGGAGGAATTAGCTTCGGGGCGTCACTGGCAGATCTTAGGTTCGTCTCTATATTCCGAATTATTCGCGTTCTCTCAACCCTTTATCGGAACAGGATCCCCGTTTGTCCGCGTTCAAGCAGCGGTCTGTAAGACCTGCTGCGACGTCATCTACTCATGGCTCTCCTGGCTGTGCTGGATATTTCCATCGTGTTCTAGAACAGCTTACAGCTGAAAGCCCGTGGTGCTAGGTTCTCCAGGTACCAGCTACTACAGGATGGCATACAACGTTTGTGCTCGGGGGCTCTCGCGAGTCTAGACCGTGAAGCCAGGCGTTGACCGTCTGAACCATTCACACCGTTTGGCTGTCGACGGTCGTCTTCGTCGTCCCCACCACCCTCGCAATCTCCCAGATGTTGTCCGCGTCGTCCTCTTTGTTGCATGCAAGTCAGGAGGCGTCTCGGACTGAACAATATATACTACATACCATCCTCGCTATTGCCATGCCCCTAAATCTCGGGTCGGCCGCCGTAGACTCTCGAGGCTACGGTCGCGTTCTTCGCCAGTGATAATCACAACTACAGGAATGTAAGACGGTGCCGTCTAGGATACAGCTATGAGCGCAGAATTGGTTCATCAAGGAGGACGAGGCTTGGCACAAGCGGTGGGAGAAAGTTATACAAGAAGCCCGATGAAGAGAGGACGAATTGCAGTGTATCTGGACTGGGGGAGCTCGAGAATACAACAACGAGCGCAGTACGCAGCAGCGCGTCGTACGCAGCTCGGAGGCGAGAAGTCGGACAGCGAGTGAGAATATGGCCCTTGTCCTCCACTGCAAAACTTCGAGTCGTCTGACAATAACGGGCTTGAAGGACGAGACGCAACAGCGCTTCACTACGCACGTCCAGACGGAGCTGGGATTTGCAGACTAAGAGAGGATTCGGGGGATGCGATCCGCTGGCCAAGCGCGCTCGACGCTCTGGATGCGACCGCATTCCAGAGCTGAAGAGATGACGCACAACGGAGGAATCGAGGGTCTGGCGGAGCAGCCGGAGCAGACTCCCCGCCGTCGCATTGCCAGACAGGCAATAGAGTTTTGAAATATCCGAAATGGGCACGTAGTATGTGTTCAACTGATATCGCGCATGGGTGACAACGAGTGGATTGATGACCTCGAGACCTGGGACAGTCATGCGGTCATGTCCGGGAACAAGGGGTTCCTGCGGCGGACCTCCAGCCCGACCACCATCCAAGGATTTACCCGGCGCAATGCAGCACACACCCGATGACAGATGCCTCTGCAGTAACGGTTGCATAGGATCCAAGATGAGACTATCGTCGACCAGCACTGCGAACGTCCCATCCGCGCGAAGAGCCGTCAGCGCAATGTCCGGGTCAAGAAACGACACGAGCAGGTGGATCCTGTTCTGGTCGAACTTGGACGACTCCGCAATGTCTATGCGCGACGAGGCCACGAGGCCGAGGTGCGCGCGCACGGCATGATTTGAGACGACGATAAGCACAACGGTGCGGGTGCGTTGGAGATGCTCGCAGGATTCCCAGTACTCAAACCGTTCCTCCGCATCCGTGTCGCGAGCTGTCGAAGGGGCGTCGACCACGAGATTCGCGGTGATGTCACGACGCGTGGGCTCGGTAGCGTTCGAGAGTATGTTGACTTTCATGTACACCTGGTCGTTCTGTCGCCGTCCCTCCAAGGATCGGAGGAGACGAGTGACCATGGCAGATTCTCGAGTCGAGCTGTAATATTCCGCGTCAGTCCTCACAGTTGACACGAACTCACGAGCGAACCTCACATCAACTCCTGAGGCAGGTCGAGGCTGGAGCCTGCGTCAACCTGGGCACACCTCCGTAGGAAAGCGAGGTTAGCCATGGACGTGTACCCCTGGATGTCGCTGAAGTCGGGAGTGGTGTCGAGGGCGGAGGTTGGGATGGAATCGGGAATGGTGCCCGTGGTGAACCAGTCGTGATCCACGATCTCATAGAGCGTGAGTCGTTGGGAAGGATCAGACATTAGTATTGATTGGATGAGCTCTTTGACGAGCGTCGATATGGGGCGGTCTCCGGGGAACTCGTAGTTGTTGTCACGGATGCGCCTAGGGATACCACGCTCAGAAAGGAGCTTGAGGGAGAAGCGAAGGCAAAGTGCTCACTGATATACCCCTTCCAACTTCCTGTGGTGAAAGGGAGGGCGCCCTACGACCATGGTATGGAGAACAACACCTATCGCCCATATGTCGATCTCGAAAGTGTAGTACCCTTCTCCGCCTTTGAGTGATAGAACAAGCTCAGGTGCCATGTAGTTCGGTGTGCCGCAGACCTTCCTCAGTTTGTCGGGGGTCGCAAGGTCCGTGGAAAACCCGAAGTCGCCCACCTTGACGTTCATGTTGGCGTCCAGGAAGAAATTCCCAAGCTTCAGGTCGCGATGAAGGATCTGCTGGCTGTGTATATACCGTGTTGCGCCGATGATTTGAACCATGAAGAAGCGGGCTTCGGGCTCAGTAAGTCGCCGTCGATGACGTACCAGATCGTGGAGGGAGCAGTTTGGGCATAGCTCAAGGACCATGTACACGTTCTCTTCATCCTCGAAGCACTTCCTCAAACGAACAATGTTGGGGTGCTGGAGTGAACTGTGGATCTTGACTTCTCGACGAACCTTGATAAAAATGGGCCATGACATGAGCTCCGGGTTGTGGGAGTGATCCGATCCGTCCTCACCATGCACTTGGCCCCCTTTGTCTTGAGGGAGGCTTTCGTGACGATCTTGCAGGCATATTTTTGTCCGTGGGTATCTCTGACTTCATCAACACGAGCGAAGGCTCCCTAAGCGCACGGGATCACTAGTCAGCTTCTACAGATCTTACGCGCGCAGATCCCAGATGGGTGAACCCTCACCTGGCCAAGACTGCCTACACGCGTAAATGTAATGGAACCAGTCTTGTCCGTGATGGTCTGAGGCGAGGATGAGGGCGACTCGCAGTGATCGGATGAGTTCGAGGACCCTGAGCGCGCTTCAGCCTGAGCCTGCCCTTGCAGACTTCCACCCATCTTCTAGTACTAGCGTGAGATGATAGGAGCGGATGTCCGTGACTCGAAACGAAAGTCGATCCGTTTTGAAATGGTTCTGCTGGTCGTTAGAGATCGAGTGTAGTTCACATGAGCCATGACTTTTATATAATAGAAATGCTGTGTACTCCGTGAGTACCATTACGGCGATGCTTCCACCCTGGAAGAGCTTGAGGCAGTTCAAGGTGATCATCTGTCCTAGATGGCCCAAGATGGGGCAAGCGAGTCAAATCATATAAGTAGGCGCCTTCTCCCTGCGACAGCAACGTGGGCGCGCGCTGGACAGGGTCTTCGACAACACATACACGCTGACCGCTGATCTCCGATCGATACTGACTCGCGTCGGTCTGCAGCGGGACTACGACTCGTCCGCTGGCCCTTAATCTGTAGTAGAGGTCCCAAGACAACAACAATGATCAATGAAGGCCACGTATACGTACACAGCAGCTCTAGGGACTAGCGTCATGATGATCGCAGTGCCACCCTACTCATCGCGATTCCATGAGTAACGTCCGTCAGCAACGCCTTGCCTCTTCGCAATTGCTTCTAGCTCCTTGTTGCGCGTGTTCGATGAGTCGATGGAATGATGGGAGCCTCCAATAGGTGCCTTGCATTCAGGACAGCGAGCCCTCTCCATCGCTCCGCCGCACTGAGTTGAGTACGTCTCCTAATGAGGAAGGACTCGCTTGTGAAGTAGTCGGTAAGACGTACCTCCGTGATGACGAACGTATGACCATTCTGACAATTGTAGAAGTGGCCGCGGTGTGCTGCGCGGACTGAGCGTGAGCATTGGGGAGGCAGAATATGAGGACGACAGGACGCACGGAAGTTGAAGGACCGCACGATGTCCTCGAGCTCCTGCGTCGACAGCGGCTGGTACACACCGCCCTTGACAACGAAGTCCTTCAGCGCATCGCACTCGCTCTCCCACGTCGCGACCTTCTTTCGGCAGTTCTCGGTCAGCCACTTCTGCGCCTCGTGCTGGTCCTCCAAGCTCAAAGTAGACGGCAGAGCACGCAGGTACTCCCCTCTGATATGCGTTGATTCTTGCAACATGAGAAGCTTGAACGCGTTCACCTTCTTCACCAGCCTGTCCCGTGCGGCTACATCGAACGCGTCCGTCCTGACCAATTCCGCCCGCTCGCATGTCGTTTCCCACCGGGACTGCTCGAACCTGAACCGTAGCTTGTGCACAGACGCGCGAACCACCTGTCTCGCCGCCGATGACTCCTGCGCGAGAGCCCCTGCCTTCTGCGCGTCGGTGACACACGATTGGTACAGGAAGCTCACGAACGACGTCCACCGCGCTCGATGCTGCACCGCGTCCGGGTCGTCCTGGGTCGCGGCAAATGGAAGACTCTCTACGCGAGCCTGTGCAAGCTGAGCGATGAACGCGCGGATCTCAAGCGAGAGGAAGTACGCCTCGATCTGGAAGCGCACGTCGGCCTTCGGCGGCGGTTGGCCGATCTTGTGGTCGACGATGGCGAGGGCGAGCGGTTCGGGCGTGTCTGTCGCCCGCGTGGGGTCGTTCGCGAGCTCTTGCAGCTCGAGGCGGTAGAGCGTGGTGAGCGCGGCCTCGTATGCCTTGACGTGCGCCCCGCGCGTGGTCGCGATCTTCACTATGGTGCGGTACTTTCTCATGATGGGCTTGACGACTTCGTTCCACGCGCGTGCTTCCTCCAGAATGATGCCATGGGCGGTCTGCATCCCATTCACATCGAAAGCCTCCGCAGGAAGAGGGCCGTTGAGATCCGCGTACGAGCCAGGCTCTTTGGGTTTCGGGGGCTTCTCCTCGTCCGCCACCTTGAACTGCAGCTTCTTGACTTGCTCCTGAGAGGTGGACATCGTCGCTGTGAACTCGGCGATCACTGGAGTGCAGGCTTCGAGCGCGCGCGACATCGTGCCCGCGACGTTCTGCTCGAGGATATCCAGCGTCGCCCGCTTCGTCACTCGTCCGTAGCGGAGTGCGGAGATTGGGCCGCGACATGTCGGGCAAGTAGGAGGAGTCTGATAGTTGACGGGTGGCGCCTTGGTAGAGAGGAAGCGACCCATCTCGTCGACGTGGTAGTACTCCTGCATGTTGCAATGGCCGTCCAGTGTCTCGACCGTGAAGATGTGGCTGCATGCGAGGGCGATGAGGCGTTCGCCGATGTCATTGGAGGCAAGATCGATATCAGAAAGCGGACGTTGCAGAATGAAGTCTACGATGTCGGCCTGGCGTCCCTTTGGAAGACAAATGACGCATTTCTGGGTCTCGCATGGTTCGCCGCACACTATCATTACAACAGCCATCAATCACGGCCCGCACCGCCGTGGCGCACGTTTACTCACCTGAAGGACAAGGGTGCCCGCACTTCAACGTCTTCTCGCAGGGCTCATCGCATGGCAAACGCGAACAGATCTGGGGAGGCCAACGGTGAGCTCGCAAGGGCTATGCGAGAGGCGAAAACCCATACCGAGCCACAGAGGACAGGGCATGTCATGTGCGCGCACGTCCAGACACACGGTTCCATACAAGGTGCGCAAGGTTCGGAACATGGCTTCTTGCACTTGTTGTGTACGCACTGCTGACGACACGTCTCTTTGCACGAAGAGTTACAATCCTGATCCTTTGGGTGACACTTCGAGCGGCATTCGTGTTCGCAGTAGAGAAGACGTTCGCATGGATGATCCTTATGATGAGTACGGAGAACCTTGCCGGCGGTTCGAGGTTCGATTCCTGACTTCTCTAGAGTGAGCGACCGACAGCTGGAGCATCCTGCCTTGCATGTCTTCGTGCAGCATGAAAGGGTGCCTCCACACGGCTCGGAGCACCAGACGGTGCTCGGATCGCGATGACACTCCGTCCTGGCCGAGTGTTCGCACCCTGGCAGCTTCTTAACGACCTTCGTGTCGCACTGAACGGATGCGAGGTCTTCGAGCTGGTAGCTGGTATGCATCTGTATCAGAACAGCCCTCTGCCAGGCAGACATTGTAGTCCACTCACCATGCCACCTTCGGCGCGATGTGTCCGCAGGGCAGAGGGACGGCGTACATTGGGAACTCGCACCTCCCACAATCGTCCGAGCACCGCTTCGAGCAAGGATGTTTCCTCGGACACGGAGTGCGGTTGCAAGGAGCCATGCATTTTGTGCTGCGATGGTTGTCGAGAACAGTGTGGCACTAGCGTGCAGTATAAGCAAATACAGGATGTCTGAGGTTAAGGTACATACCGCAGAGGGACAGATATGGCCACAGGAGAGTCGAGCGTCACACGGGAGAACGCATCCACCCGCTGGCGCATAGAGCGGGATCTCGCCAGGTTTGGTGATCAATTTTGCCTTCTCAGGGTGCCTTGGACAGATGATAGGCAGCGCGCTGCCAATCTGATCCCTGGCCTCCATTTCGTCAAGTATGGTAGACCATGTCGAGTTCTGGCGCAAGTTCGTCGCGTTCCCAAAGACGTAGAGGCCGTGCTTCGCCCTAGAGAGCGCCACATTGATGCGGTTGGGGCTCTATAACGCCGCGCATGAACTCGTCAGGTTCGGTCGCTCGTCAGTCAAGCAATACTAACCTTGAGGAATCCAATCGATGCAGAGTTGGTGTCGATTTGCCCCGAATTCCGCACAAGCGAAACGATCACGATCTTCGCTTCTTGCCCTTGAAAGATGTCGACGGTTCCAAGACGGACCTGTGAATTTGTTCAGAAGAGGGATGGCATCTCCGCCGACCCGAATATACTGACGTGCTTCGTGACGAGAACCTCCTCGTACTCCACATTGTCTTCCTCCATCCCCTGGCGGGCGAGCTGTTCGGCATCCCTCTCGTCGACGGCGACGGCGATCTTGAGGTCACGCAGCGCAGCGCGCACTTTCTGTAGCTGACCAAGGTACGCGCACAGGACCGCAATATCGCCTTGACCGTTGTACACCCCTTGACGGAGGAAGTACAAGACGAGGTCTTTGATCATGTTCACCTGAAAGACGTGTGAGAATCGGCGTAGCAAGGCACATAGGATCGCTTACTTCGAACTGGTTGAACTTTGAGACGGAATCTTCCGTGCCGTTCTCCTTGTTGAGGTGGTTGAAAAAGAAGACGTCTTTCTGTACGCCTTGCACGGAGGGATACTGACAGACGATCTCGTTGTCCTCAAGCTTGGGGTAGAGAATCTCCCTGATGACATCTTGTCAGCAGGGGAGGGAATGGTGCGGAGGCAGAACTTACCGGATGAAGTGCGAGATTGTCGGACGCATCCGACGCTGTACGTTGATCTGCGACATCGGGTATCCCGTGTCCGAAAGCCGCTCCATGAGAGAGCGGTCGAACTTGTACAGCTCGTTTCCAATTGCGCTATCCATCGACAGAGCTGATTGGCTTGCTGTTAGAGCGGAGGCATGGTCTATGTAAGTATATGGGTGACGTACGATATGTAGCCAGTGTTGGACGCAGTTGACGAGGATCTCCAATGCAGATGAGGTGATGTACTGTCCGTAGCAATGAATCGACCTGCACGTTAATAGGATTCGGTGGGTAGCTCACCGGACGGCACGAGTGAGGCAAGAATGTGAGCCTCGAGGACCTGGCCGGCTTCCTCGACCATGAGAACTCGAGGATCGATGCTCTGGAATGATATGAAGTGAGCGCCACCCTTATGTCAACAAGAAGCATCTTACACTGAGAAGCGAAGTCAAGGATGCGGCCCCTGGGCAATCGCAATCACGCCATTAGGAGGGCAGCTGCGATACTGGATCAACGCACGTACCGGTGGTGGTACAAGCGATGAGATCTGTCCCGCTGAGAATACGACGCCGAACCTGCAGGGCCGTAGTGAGATGGAAGTATACAAATCAAGAGAGTCACTAGTTCAGTACCTCATCCCGCATCTCATCGTACGCTTTGCAGGCGTCCTCGTATCGCTTCTTGAGGCTCTTGTATTGATCGAGGTTAGAGGAGTAAGCCAGGGACCGGATCTTGCGCTCCCAGTCCTCCGCGAGCGTCGCGCGCTCCGGTGCCGACATTAGCCAGACGTTGGGGAAGGTGAGCAGGTCCCCTAGCTGTCGGTTCTTCGCCGGGACAGGAGGCATCCCTGCGAAACCCAAGGAAGCAAAGAAAGCTGGAGGATCGGTGAGGAACGACTGAGGGCCCTCCGGCGGAGCATCATCAGCGCGCTGCTTGCCCTTCGCCTTCCCTTTAGACTTGGTGGATTGGGCGGGGACACTGGGTCGTTGCTGAATGAACGCGAGGTCGAACCCCTCTCGCCAGATACCGTAGAGCGTCCGCGAGACAGACGAGTCGACGTCGGGCTTCTTCCCTTTCTTGCTGTGTCTAACCTCTTGGAATTCGCCTTCCACTTCTTCCTCCTGCCACTTGAGCTTCGCGAGCTCGGCGATCCAGAAGGGCGGCATGTTGAACGCGTCCTCGTGCTCGGGGTAGTGGATGTGCAGGTACTTCTCGATCTTGGGCCAGTTCAGGCGGGGAAGTCGAATCGACGTCATCGTCTTGGTCATCTGCTCCTCGAGGTCCTTCATCTGCGCGTACTGTCGCTTGATGGAACGGTCGAGCGTGGGGGCGTTCGCTAGCCTCTCGAGCTTGTCGAGAGTGTACTCCGCGATACGCTCGTCGGATGAGCGCGTACCCAGTCGGACGACCTTCTGCGTGATACCGGCGTCCAGGACGGAGGTGACCATGTGGTCGAGGGCGTGGTTCGTGTACGCAATGAGGACTGTGATGGTTCGGTTCATCGTGAGTATAGGGCCATTTCAGCATGTCTTTGACTCACCGATGGGTCGGATCTTGCTAGCAAAGAGGATTCGCAGGATCTCCTTCGCGGTGAAACTCTGTCATGAGCGGCGGTCAGCAAGCATCCGTCTAGTAGCAGCGCGACAGAACATACTTTTCCGGTTCCTGGCGGACTACAAGGGCATGTGTCAGTTCTAAGCACAAGCAAAGGTCGTTGAGACAGATCTCACCCTTGAATGAGCGACACCTCCCGCATCAAGGAGTCAACAACAGCTTCGGCTTGGCTTGGATCGAGAATGCTGCGTCTCTTTAACTGATCTCGCGCTCGGGCGATGGCAAGAGGGTTTGTAATGTCGAGATCCGAGATGACCATACCCTGCTTCGCCAGGCATTGCAAGTTGAACTTGAATCCCGGCACCGTCGCGTACTTGGGCGGATCGACCCGAACGCCCTCCAACGACCCCCCAGGCGCGATGTATCGCGCAAACGGGATGTCATTCGGCTCCGTCGCCTGGAGCTTCTGCAAGAACGGCCGCACGGACTCGAACATGACGCCATTGTCGACCAGCACCGCGAACGTGCCCTTGTTCACGCAGAGCTTGTCTCCGCGGAGCGCCATGAGCTCGACGTCCGGGTCAAAGAACGACACGCGCAGCTGGACCCGTCTCGGATGGAACTTGGTCGACTCGGCGATGTCCCTGCCAAAGGAGGCAACGACGCCGAGGTACGCGCGCACGGTGCGGGTCGCGCCCGAGACGACGACGAGCATGACGAGGCTGGAGCCTTGGAGGCGCTTGCTGTGGTCCCAGTACCCGAATCGCGTCTTCTGGTCCTTGTCGCGCGCGGCTGCCACTGGAGGGGCGTCGACGATGAGGGTGACGGTGACGCCGCGACGGGTGGCCTCGGGCGGCTTGAACAGGAACTCGACATTGGTGTATACCTGGAAGAAGACCGAATCGCGTCCGGATGTGCGGTATGCGCCACCCTGTGTGTTCACGAGCTGCTCGAGCTTCGTCTTCTCGTTGTTGTGTCGTCGGCCCTCCCAGATCTTGAGAAGATCGTCGTGGATAACCGTGACGGACCCTCGAGTCGTCGAGCTAGAGGTGCTTCCGTCAGAACGTGAATAGACCATCAATTACTGACTAGGCTCACATCAGCTCCTCACGCAGCAGGCGGAATTGGATGTCAAGATGGCGTTCCATGGAGCCCACTGGGAGGTGGTGTGGCGCATTCGGACTGAACACGGGCATGTAAGGTGCAACGGGCGAGAACAGTTCTGCATGAGTAGGGGCGATGCGGATATCCTCGATCGCCTCGAAGTCGTTGTCGTGCCGAGGTCCGCTCGCGCGAAGGTCTCCAGGGGGATCGTACGTCTGTGCAAGCTGCGCGATGCGCGCCTGGTCCCTCTGCTCCCGCGTCACGGCCGACTTTGGCGGGCCGTTCTGGAGTCGTAGGACCACGCCGCTCTCTCGTTCGACGATGGCGACGAGGCGGTAGATCTCCTCGCGGATGTAGTTGATCGCGAGGTTGCGCTGCACCTCCGGTGCGGAGGAGATGGGGTCTTCAAAACGAGGAGGGGATGCGGAGACGTCGCTTGCCCACGTTTCGAACCAGTCCGCAAACACCTGCATGTACTGGGGGACCTCGGAGTGACTGCGAATGCCATCCTTGTACCGGTTGAAATACCTACAGATGCGACTCGATCAGTATGGTCCTTCCGACGTTTCAAAACAAGATACGGACTGGAGGAAGACGGTTGCCAGGGTCCTGAAGACCGCGACGCCATCGATAGAGTTCTGCAGCGATGCCGTGAGGTTGGCAGTTGTATCCTTCCATGTCTTGTTTGTCATCATAGCGGCTAGGCAGGAGCGCAGGGTGGAGAATATATATTCGTGGTTGTTCTTAATCATGGCGTACAAGATGCTACGTATCGAATGTTCATCGTCATGGCGGCGTGGAGTGTATTACGGGACTTACTTGATATTGCTGTGCAGCGTTGACTTCAAGATCAAGTCGGAGGAGAAAAATTGGAAGATGGGGAAATAGCCCCTCTGGAACGACAAGGCACGTGTGTGGAAGCCAATGGCGACGTTGACTGGATCGAATTGGAGTACATCGCCGATGCGATGGAGAGTGTTGCCCTGCACGTGTTCGGATTCGGCGACGAGCTCTCGGGTCATCACTGAGGCCTGACGCACCTTCACGACGACTTCCAAAAACTCTTGCGCACTTGCCGTGTTCTGTTAAAGATGAGATGATCAGTGAGAGAGGTACGATGCTCCGCCGGTAGTCAACGTACCCATGACTTGTTCCTGTCATTCACGCTAGCGAGTACGCGGACGAATGCCTGTACCTGTGCGGCCGAGTCGAACCGATAGCGCTCCGCGAGAAAGTCTTTGAGGTAATTGTGTACCTCGCTAGGGTTTAGGTTGTGCCGGTCCTCGGGCACGGACCCAGCGCCAATTGCGAGGCCCTCTGGCGAAAAGAAGTCGACGGCGCTATCCTCGTCGGGTGCTGCGGTAGCGTCCTCGGCGGCTTGGTTCGCCCCTCCCGCCTGCTGGACGTGACGGTACGAGCACTCAAACCCTCTCGCACACGCCCCACTGGTCCAGAAGAATTGACAGACGTTTCGAGGGACGCCGCTGGGAGGCTTATTGGGAGTTCTTGGAGATGGAGGTCCTGGTGTATGGGAGCGACTGCGGGATGGAGAGGACGCGGGAGAGGGTGCACCCCGAGACGAGGAAGGCCCGCCACGAGTATGCGAGAACTTGCATCTCTCACCAAACCGACATTTCCCTGTAGCTTCGTAGAGCTTACACGTCCCTGATTTCGGGGGCATGAGGCGAGGGTCGAACTTGTAACACCAAGATGAGTCTGGAAGGGGAGTCGGAGGTGAGACTAGTCGACGAGGGAAGATGGAGGTTGGAGACAAGAGATGGAGATCGCCCGAAGTGGTCTCTTACTCATGTCGACAACGTCCGCCTCATGCCCTCACTCGAGACACACCGGCGGATCGAACCTTGTCTACTATCGGACGCGCTCTGACACCTGGCGCTCACATCCGTCTCCATATCCGCCAATAATACTCCTGTTCGTAGCCTCCGTCAATGCGACCGTCGGTGTACGCCTCCAGTCATGCTGCAGTGCTTCCACAACGGTATATTAGCATGGATCTGGGATATAAACCGACAGAACGACTAACGAGCAGATGTTGTGTTAGGGCCTCGCGCAGTAGGATCGGCATTGCAATGCCTTTGTCCAAATTCGAAAATTTTGTCGAGCGACTGATTCGCGAAGAACGGCAGTGAGCTCCGCAGGAGCGGACCTGGGAGTAAGTGTTGGTACTAAAATCCAGGGGCGGTATCAGTATCTGGCGGAGGACGCACTCTTGTGCAGAGCACGATGAGATCGTCAGCCGTGTGAGAGTGAGCGGATGGTTTCTCCAGATATCATTGTTAAGCAACTTTCCAAAGTAACGGGTCGCTACGGCGATAGCCTTAGCGTCTCGAGTAGTAAGTGCGCTCAGGCTACTACGAGCAAGGCGAAGGGCCGTGACGTGACAGTACCTGTGAGTAGGAGTGTCTCGCTGAGTACGTTCAAGACGATTCAAGGTGAGAGGTCGAACATACCGGGCACTGCTCGTCATACTATTGGACAGATTCTTGAACCACTGGCAGCTGTCATAACTTCTTGCTAGCAAGTTGACGAGCTTGCTGCCACGTGTCGGACGCCCGATACGCTCATTACCGCTGCACACTCGCGGTCTGGGACGTCTAAGCTCAATTATGACCTCTTCATTCGTGCCGCATATCGTGAGCACGACTTCGGAAGTCGACAGAGGGAGTCAAGCCTCCAAGTAAGGCTCGAACGAGTCGAAGTCGGAAGTTCGAACCATCGTCGTTGTTTGGCAATGTTTGGTGTTTTTAGGCTCCAGCGCTTATTCTCTCCTGCTCTTCTCCCTTTCCGTCCTCGAGTCTCTCGGTGCTTATCTTGGTCTGCTCTCGACAATCTACCTTTTCCAGTTTTCTGTCATGGGCAGCTGACGTGGCCTCCGTAAACCGTAGAGGATCTTGACGACAAAAATCCAGACTCGCTCGCGTCGGAAGTCTGGCCAGGAAGCCAGGCGGGAGGACTCAAGAGGCTCAGCTGCGAGTCGGAGTAGATGATGTGAGTATCATAATATGCTTGCATTCGTCTCCAATTGCGACAACATCACCGAACCACCCATTATACGAGTGACATGAGCCAAACATTTGCAGAGAGGAGGTCGTGTCATCAACAGCGCACGCACTGCACGCCTGTAGTAAGTCATCGTCAGAGTGCTTTGCTACACATTGCTGAGCTCCCTGACGTGCGGTGGGTATATTGTGACTTTCCCCCGCATGACGGCATGTTTGGATGTGGTCAAACGTCAGGTGTGTAATAAGGCGTTACTCCAAGTACGAACCCAAAGACAGCTCTGCGGTCCGAAGCCATGTTGCACCGTGTCGCTTTCTGTTGCAGTTTGATTGACAGTGGATCTGAGAGAGTTCATTGTTGTTTTACTGCTCTGGGCTTCCTTGCCTTGTACTGATACATCTTTTTGACTCTCATCAGGACACCGAACGAGGTAGGGTTTGCCGAAGCGTGCACTACTCTCTGTACCCTTGACCAGCTACTGGTAGCTACCGGAAACAACTCGAGCCCTTCCGGGTAGAATTCGTCACGTCGTCCTGCCTGTCATGCTACGTGTATGATGAGCCCATGTGAGGACGCCGGCTCCGCCAGGTGAGACTGAGGACTAAGGTACGTTCACGACCATCTCACCCGTGTCAACCTGTGTCCGCGTCATTTCTGTATGCCCTTAATTCCTGTGAGCAGTAGACGTGTCAATATATGTCACCACATACCGCCTACCCAGGGTGATTGAAACGACGTCGATGTGTTGGACCATCACGGGTGACGACACCTCAACGCCTCCGGCCCGTTGCTAACATCACCTGCTCTCGCGGGCTTCTTCCTACCCCAACAGCTTCCCGATGACCTACGACTTCTCCATGGACCAACGGCGCATGCGACCCATCCTCGTACGCTTTGCACGGACCGGTCGTAGCACGTTCTCCGTCGGCGACCCGAGGTCCTGTGCCGAGCAGTATATGAACGTACGTTCTTGTAGGCAACTGTCAGCAGCCGTCATGATCTCTCTGACACTCATACCTCTCTTAGCAAGTCTCCTCCTCGTGAAAGCTGCCCCTCCAGATCCGACCTCGGGCACTCGGGTTGGAGGATTCCGTCCTACAGGCCCCAACGCGGCAGCACGGGCAGCTGGAAAGCTCTACTTTGGTACGGCGACCAACACCGACGAGCTTCAGGACGAGGCGGACTACTTCGCGATCCTGAACGATAACAGGATGTTCGGCCAGCTGACGCCGGCCAAGGCCATGAAATGGGTGCGTCTACCTCATTTCGCTGCCGCCGGGTCGGTCTCCCCGCGTGCTGACACCACCGCTCGCCACCAGAACAACACGGAGCCCGAGCGAGGCGTCTTCACCTTCGCAGAGGGGGATCTGTACATTGAGCTGGCGAGGAAGACCGGGAAGATCATGAGGGGTGCGCACTTCGTCCCTGTCGCTGATTGTGACCATGCGCGCCCTCGCTTACCTCGTTCGTGTAGGACACAACTGTGTGTGGTACAACCGCATTCCCGCATGGGTAACGGAGACGGAATGGACTGCGCCCGAGCTCGCCGAGGTGGTGACGGAACACTGCTTCAACATCGTCCGCCACTGGCGAGGACAAATGTGAGTACCTGCATACTCCGCAATATCGGATATCGCGCTCACTCCGAGCACAGTTGTATGTTCCTTTGTGCTTCGTGAGAAATTCTGCGCTGAACTGGACGACCTTCCAGATAGCTGGGACGTCATCAACGGTGAAGGAGCATTGACCGTATCGTGCACCCGTGGCACTGACTGACAGCACGTCCCAGAGCCCTTCAACGACGACGGAACGTGGCGCGAGACGATCTGGTTCAACACCCTCAACACCACCTACATCCCACTGGCACTCCACGCAGCCCGCGCGGCCGACCCGCACGCGAGGCTCTACATCAACGAGTACAACATCACCGGCACTGGTGCGTCTCCCTTTCCGCCTACCCTCACTCCCTGATCGTAGTCACCCTTCTCACTGAAACCCTCTCCGCAGGCGCAAAGTCTACGTCGATGAAGACCCTCGTGCGCGACCTCAAGCGCGCCGGCGTCCCCCTCGACGGCGTCGGCGTCCAAGCGCACGAGACCGTCGGCCTCGTCCCTCCCCTCGCCGACATCCGGCGGAACCTCGAGGAGCTCGCTGCGCTCGGCGTCGAGCTCGCGATCACCGAGCTGGACGTCAAGTTCCCCGCGCTGCCGCCGACGCGCGCGGGGCTCGCGCAGCAGCGGCGCGACTACGAGACGATCGTGCGCGCGTGTGCGGACGTGCCGCGGTGCGTCGGGGTCACCGTTTGGGACTGGACGGACAAGGTGAGTGCTCGCCTGGCGGCACAGATCTAGATGTTGCGTATCACGTAGTATCGGTCTCATCGCTTGCGGTCAGTATTCGTGGATCCCCGGGACGTTCCCCGGGACGGGCGATGCGTGTCCTTGTGATGTGGTACGTATGGGCGTGCCTCCCTTCGAGATCACTGATTGAGCTGCCGTTCATGTAGGACCTGAGGCCGAAGCCCGCGTTTTATGGCATTATTGATGGGTTCGAGGGCAGATAGTCTCGAAGTCAACTGGGTGAATTTGCTCCCGCATACCTCACTCTCGTATAGCGGTGTCGCGTTCCGCTATAATGCAAACTTCATGGCGTTACTAATCTGCCCGAAGTATTGCTGACGTCGCGAGCTGCTCCTCCGAGAAGTTGACCTTTGCCCTCCCACTGCCAGATGCCCATACTGACCAAGCAGTGCTGCCCAATGCTGACACAGTTCTGCCCAGTGCCGACACGGTCGATTCGCGCAGTCACCTCGATCATCGACTTACATACTAAGCTCGTACTAGACCGAGCCTCAGTGATCCTTCACCGAACCTCAAGTGGTCCAGCCCGAGGCTGACCAACATCGTCACGGCTCTAGACACCATCAAGCATTGTCGACATCCTAGAATCACTGTAGCGAGGATCCGCGGCTCGCCGCCTGCTGAAGAGCTCTACAGCACTGCGGTGCCCATCAACTGGCTACGGCCTGAGTTGCTCCACCGTTTTCTTGTTGATCACTGCGGCTGCCCCGCTGCAACACTGTGGCCGCAGACAGCTTGAAATCTTCTTCGGCTCTCACAACGAGAGACTCAAGTCGCTATATCTCGACATCGTCCACTACGTGCTCCACCGGGCGCGGTTCCCCGCGCTCGCTCGCTTTGCGGTCGTTGGGATGTACGCAAAATATCCGAACTGGAACGCAAGCGGGTGGTGGAACATCGATGACCTCGTTTCATTCCTCGCGGGAAGCCCGCTCCTCGAGGAACTGTACGTTCTTGGTGTGGACATACACAGGAGCGCTGAGGCGCGCGATAGGGTCAACGGGCAGCGGACAGTTGCTCAGCCTCGGACAGTCGCCTTGAGGCGAATGCGACGCCTCGCCTTCGATGCGCACGGAGACTCGCAGTCGATCTTCTCTGCCATCCGACGAGTCACCTCCGCCATCATCGTGCCACCCTCGTGCCATCGCTACTACGCACCGCTCAAGACGTCTGGAGAAGACTCCATCGCGGCGCTGTTGGAGAGCCTGCCAGGGAACCGGCACTATACGTGGACGCGGCTCGACTGCTCAGGTCGGAACCTCATGCAGCGCGTCGGGGAGACAGGCTCGGTGTCCCTTCCCTCAGTCACATGCACGGAAGACTGGAAGGAGCTACTTCCTCTCCCCTCGTCGTCGGCGCTCTTCGCACGCATTGAGGAGCTGTCGTTGTGTCTATACAAGCCTGACTACTTGCGACTAAGCGGCAGGCCCGTCTGCAGTTCCTGGAGTGATGAGTCGCCGTATTCTCCCAGAATCTGCAGACTGCCAGGGTAAGGCTTCGAAGAACTTTATACAAAGCTTCCAGGTCGATCAGCATCGTGTCTTTCGCCCCAGACTCCCTCATGTCGTATTGCAGGGACAGGTAGTCTAGCCCACCATGAGGATGCAGCGCGGTCTGAAAACTCTGAGTCTAATAGCTGATCATTGACGCAAGCTTTCGCGCAGCGTCTTCGCATTCGGTCACATACCGAGTGTGCTCCTGCATTTCCGAGTCGGTGTCATTAGTGGCGCAGACTCGAGAAGTTGTTTGAATGAGACATACCTGATACATCATCGTCCATTCGCTTTGCGCGATGCTGTCCAGATAGGCAAGACGTTGATCATTCTCCTTGAAGGCATGCTGTATTGCCCGAGATATTACTGTGAGCTGACGAGCGTTGTCAGCAAACTTCTGTGCAGTGTTGGATGTCATCGATGTCGCAGAATGACAGGTGGAAACATCTTGCCGTTCTTGGACTGGCACTCACCCGACATTGAGTGTATATATCATTCTTTTCCGTGTCACAAGACGGTCGGGAGAACGATTTCCAGCACACTCTCGCATGTTGATAGCCTTTCATAAGCTGTGAACTTCGCCGATCAATTGACACCGGCGCATGCTTGAGAACGGTGGACCAGACACGCCCAGGCCTGGGTGAGCTGCGGTCCCGGATGCTAACGGCATACTCCGGCAGTTAGATTATATAGCCTCAGGTTGCCGCGCCGCGGTGCTGTCTGCAGAGCCTACGGTCATCTTTATAACGCTATGGACAACATCTCGTCCAACCATGCGCACCGCGACGCGTCTAGCACGATCACTGGGTTCCCGGCTGGATCATGTCAGCGCACAGAAGAAGGGACCATTGAAGGTCACGCGGTGCCAAATCAACTTGAAGAACCCGAGTCTGCAACCTCGGCAGTGAGTTAACGACTTCAACATCTATCTTCCACACATACACTGGCACTCGCTCGGAACTTCTCATCCTTATTCGTTAAACTAGGTAGACAATCAGGAAGATCGTGCACTTTCCGAGATGTATGAACAAACCAAGCAGAATATACTGGACCTTCCAAGAACCATTTCCGACACTGACCGTAACTTCAAGAAGGTGCAAGGCCTACTTCCTTCGGCAAACATCTCATTTGATTACAAGGCAATCTGGAATGCCGAAGAGATGCAGAAGTTATGGCAGGCTTACCGGACGGTAAGGCATTACTTCGGGCAGGTTCCGGTACCCCTTCCCTGATACGTTCCCGTAGGAGTTCAAGAGATTGGTCCGAGAGAGTCACGACAGCGCGGTTCACGCTTCGGCATTAATGAACCGTTTGTGACCCTTCTTATCGAATGCTGTTTCTATACGTTGACTTGGATTCCCGTAGATGTCGCGAACATGATTCTCGTCGACATCCAGCCAGACGGTTACGAAGACGTCCATCGTGAGCTGGGGCAATTCTGCAAAGTAAGTTGCGCTGTGGTTGCCTTGTAAACGTGATGTCGCGTGCACTGACTCGAGATGTATCCTTTCACCGTCGCGACGCAGCACTTTGAGCGACCGGCGAAAGACTTTCAAAAAGCCCAGGACGAGTGGGATGCGCTGCAAGAGCTTTTGGGAGAATTTAAGGAGCGGGTTGATAGCTCTCTCAAGCCGGGAATAGAATCCGTCGTAAGTATGCATAAGGGAAAAGTGCAACAGGCGAGGATAGATTGCGAAAGTATGGATGAGAAGTCTCAGGCGTGAGTCCATTCCCTGGTCCGGCTATACTCAGGCAACTCATGTTGACTTCTCAGGGCTAGGTCAAAGGTACTTGTCGTCGGTCACACCTCCACTTACTCACCCACAGCACGGTGCAACAGGCCTCCAACAGCGACGTCATATTGACCATCGGCATTGGTGTCGCGGCGGTCGGGTGTCTCACGATCACAATGTGTGGCGGACTTGTAGCGCTCAAGGCTTTGTCTATGGCGACCAACACCTGGGTACTACACTTCTACTTTTTTAATATCAGGGAGGTAAGACGCTGACATACATCTCCTCCCCCTAGATATTCAGGACCGCCGCGGCGAATGTGAGTGCCATCGCGTCAGTCTCCGGCATTAGAACGGCATCATATGGCTCCTTGCTTTTAGAGAGGTGAGACGCTAACAGACAATTATTCCCCCTAGATATTGAGGACCGCTGCAACAGCGGGTGTGAGTGTCATCGTATCAGTCTCCGGCATTGGAACGGCAGTGCATGCTGACAATGAGTACCGCTCCGCACAAGGTCCGTTTGATACTAGAACCCGACATCATCTACATACGAAAAACGATGCTAACATCCTACTCGCATCAATATATAGAACTACGGCACGTCGTTTGTAGGCACAAGGCAGCGGCCAGATCGTCGCAGACAGAACATGCATCCCGTGTCGCATCTCTTGAGACAGTCATGGACGATATTGCCAAGATCCAATCATCCATAGAGGCAATCAGCGAGAAGTTGAGCGTCATAATAGGGATCACCCACTATGTGCGTCCATTTCATTCACCGGACGTTATGAAGTTGTTACATACCCTATGATTCGACAGCTCGAGACAGACATCAAGGGTCTCCAAAACAACCTTCAGCTCATTCTCTCACTCTCACCGACGCACTACAACCCGGTACGTCCTGATGATTTGCTAGTAGTAGTGAGGAATCCGGCAAATTCATACATGCTGCAGAGGTTTCAGAGGAAGGTTGCGAATATCCGGGGGCTCTACAGTGCTTTGAGCACGCTCTTACGTCTCTATGCGCAACAGCCACTGAAGAACGTGTACGGAGACGGAGAGACGAGCTCGAATCACGCAAATCCTACTCGATCCCCTTCCTTGCAGTTCACGTGGGTCTAATAGCTCGATGTTACGGTCAACCTCACCACCCCATGTCTTCTATCTGGTAGTTCTTCTATCTAACATTGCCCCGCTCTCGTAGGCCATGATGTCACTCAAGTGTCTCATGCTCGAGTCGATTTGCAATGTATTGACGCGTACGTGCTATCCACGCGACTGGTCGCGATCTGAACCTTTTCCGATGACCCGCACGACTCGGAGCAAATTCCCTACCTTTAGTCCTCAGGGCCCATGCCTGGCGGTCGACCATCCCCAGGTCGAAAGGCCTTGTCCGAGCTGCGTAAGGGCCGTGGATTGAGTCGCCGCCCCAAGCGCGTATCTACTGCAAGCAAGTACGTTAGGCTTAGATGCGGTGTAGTCGTCGACCACCGCTCGGCAAATTGTCCCGAGCGTACTGTGGTCCTGACTCCTTTGCGTCTGCCGTGATGCACTGGGGGATGTGCCTCGGAGGTGGTAGACTTAGGAGTAACAGAGTATACCGTATAACCGCTCTATCGTTCCAGCTGCCGTGAAGTTGGTGTCGAGACGTGTGGTAGACTCGAAGAGCGCGTACCGTACGGCCGCTATAGCCCACTGCTGCTGGAACACGCGATACCGTCAGTGCGCATGATACATTAGGGTGCCAACGGCTTTGAACTTACGTGTCCATCAAGCAATTCACACGTTGAGGGTTGCGAGATGGAGGGTTGCCAGCGCTCACTATGCAAGAAAAGGATGGGGACAGGATGGAGACGAGGATTGAGGAGGTCATCCACGCTCTCGCTACATTCCGTTTCCAGTGGGCGTTACGCACCCGGCACAGCGGGTCTTGCATTTATCACTTGCCGCAATCCATTCCTCTCGTTTCCGCGACCATGGTGCGACATGGAGGAGCTCGTGGTCCAGGCAGAGTTTGCACGAGCTCGCGCTGCAGTTGGGTATTTCTGAAGTCGAGTCTTTCGATACTGATCAAGTTGTTTGCTTGCAGGAACGCATCCATTTGTCGCTTGAGGAACGTCGTCTGGACAGCCCCGTGGGTTGTGCACCCGGCCAATCAGCCTCACACCTTCTCCTCGCACCGTGAGTTCCTTCCAACGTCAACATTCAACATTCACACCAAAGGCATGCGCACGTCCGGCGTCGTACATCTCAGCCCGCGTCCTGCATGGAGCACTTATGACTCGACGAGCTGCGCTTCATGTGAACTCCGTGATCGACGCGGGCAAGCGCAGACGCACCTCCTGCGGACGGCCAACCATCAAACGAAGGGTACCTCTTAGCTGAGTGAGTATGCAGTCGTGGCTGGAACCACCCAGATGTTGAGCTTACCGCGCAGATACTCCCTCCATTGCAAGACGACGAGTGTTACCGGCACCCGTGACAAGACCTCGACTCGGTGACGAAAGTGTTCGCCATGTCCTGGGTGTGAGATGGGCTACATCATGATGGACGGTCCGGTTATGTACGTTTGTACATGTCTGTTCACACTGTTTGCTCACTGCTGACTCCATGTACGACAGTCGCTTCGCCTGCACCTCATCGAGACGCAACGGCGCCGCGTACATGGGCAGAAGAAGCACGATTGCTGCTACCGTCCCAAGGCTTCGAGTGGCCGATCATGGACTAACTATACGACACGGAAGCTTGCGACGGGCGTAGGCTCCCTGAACCGCTACTCGCGCAACCGTAGACGTGCTGCGATTCATCTTCTACGATTACTCGAAGATCACCCTCTCCGCGCACGCGCTACAGGTCACGCACATCGACAGGCACTACAAACGCACCTCCTCCAAGACCTTGCCTACATTAACAAGCCCGAACCTCGATGCGCATCGTGGACAACCTCAAGTTCCTTGAAGGTGTGCTCGACAATATCCTGAACGTCACCCAGAATCGGACCGCGGGCAGCGAGTCAGGCGGCAGCGAGGCCCCTGTTCCTGTTGCTGCTCCTTCCCATGTAGCTGCGCAAGTACCTATCTACGCACTAACGCAAGCCCCATGCGCCCGCTCCTGGTCACTCGAATGCTCTGTCTGGGCTCCAGCCTCGCTAGAGGACGCCAGCCCACGCAGGATCCCGCGCCGTCTAGCGCGCCTCTCTCGCAGAGTCGCAACTCTCTCCTCTAAGATATCGGCGCAGCGATCAACTTGGTAAGTGCTCGCTCGCGCGGTGCAGGGAAACGCAGGCTCAAGAGCGTAGGAACGCGCCCCTTCCCTCACATCAATCGGTGGGTACCAACCGCCGACCGCGGTGCTCTTACGTCCCCATCCCTCCGACCGTGCTCTCGATGTGTCCGATCCTGCCTTACGTGTCCTCCTCGGTCGCATCTCGATCGTACGCGCCGGTCCACACTGTGTACCCGGGGGTCAGTCGTACGCCATCGTCATACGCAAGATGAGCAAGGGAGAACTTCCACTCTTGCTTCAATAAATGATACAGATACGCCGAAAGTCAAAACATAAATGCGAGAGCTAGACGAGTGAATACAGTTGTTGGGATGAGAGTATAAACCTAGGGAGCCACGTTACCGGATCGACCCATCGACTCCTTGGCATACTCCTCGAGCATCAGAGTGACATTCCTACAGAGATTGCGAGTATTTGAAAGCTTCGTTACGAACCTCTGGACATGCCGTATCAGTTATTCATGCCAGTACAATGGGGCTTGCATGACCCCCGATCCATTCGCACCTTCGGCGGGGCCTCGGGGTGCACGATAAGCTCCAGCTCGACCTGGAACTCGTGAAATGAAACATGAAGCTGCGACGTGCTCGCGTAAGCAAACATGAAACATTGTATGAATAAAGCGGAACTCGCCTCTCTCCATATCTGCGCGACGACATCTATGGTCGAAGAGAGCTGCTTACAGCTGCGTACGACCGCGTTGATCTACACAGTGATACAATGCTGCTTCAGCCGCGAGCTCTCAGCGATGATCGCCATGTCCTGGTGACTTGCCTCTTCCTTTGCTCTAGTTCACGCTTAGCACGAAACGTATGGGAAAGGCAGGGGTGTGTACTCACTGCTTCAGCTGGTTTTGGGGAGAGTCTGTACGCCTGTGTCTATCCGCGCGTTTTTGGGCATTGACACGTTCTTTGATCTTAGTCATCAATTTCCCTGTCTCTATCTTCTCAACCCGTCTAACGTCGAGGTAGAGCCTGTTGAAGTTCTCGCGGATAGAGGCAGCAGTCGTACGTCTGGCCTCCAACACCTCACATCCCGGATCAATCGCGTCTGCTATGAAGCGACCCGAAGCCGGCGATGTGTGCTCACCTTGACGAAGAATAGTATCTCGTCCCTCAGAGACGACACGTCGACGGCCACAGTATCTGGCGCAGGGACAATGGCGGCATATTCTATGGCCGATGTAAGCGATAGTGGAAGAACTGAAACACAGAGGCTTTGATAACTCACGTTTCAGCACAGCTATAACCGGCTCCACGACCTCTTCATAGCTCTTGCCGAGAAGATCATCAAATGTCTGCACATCAATATGAATACAGCGAGAGTCACAGGCGGCGTTCTAATAGGATCACCTTGTACAGCCTGAGCCAACCTGTACCAAACTGCTCGGCCTCGACGATAGGAATGTTGAAGGGGATGTTGCAGATCCGTTGTATGCCCACATCGACCTCTCGGAATGCTCGACGTATGTTCTGCACGGCGATGGTGAGATCTAGCTTGGGAGCGACGGTCTTCGGCTTTGCTTTGGACTCTCCCGAGACGATCTTCGTCCAGGAGGCCACCAATTTGTTCAGCTGCCAGTCTATGAGAGAGGGGGCCATGGTGATGACGGGGAGGTGAGCGGTTAGAAGTGACAAACTCCATGAGGCGTCTGGCCCTTATGATGGTCTTGCGGACATAGCACGCAGATCAAGGATATGCGATGTCATCGGCATGAGTCCATGCATGACAGTATGTCGGGGGCTCAAAGCAGAGCACGACCACCGATTGTTTGGGGCTAAGACGTCGGACACGATACGCGTGGTGGACACAAATGCCAGTCAGCCGCGTGGAGGACAGTGAGTGACACAGCTGCGTAGGGCCACGCCTCACGGTGCAGTTCTAGTGGGCCCGATAGTGGAGAAATGAAATCAGTGAGCTACCAATGCGGCCGCGCTTGGACATTGGTGTCCGGGGTCTGGACACGCTTGAGCCTCGTGGTCAACACGGCACGACATATGAAGGCAAACGGCGCCTTCTTGCTATATAACAGACAAGTATGCGCCCTCGCCCGCGCTCGGATACAACATGTCAGGCTCAATGACAATGACCGCCGTTCAGGCCAACAACGCGGTCATCGCTGGACGACGAGCTCCAAGATTACCGATCTCCCCGAAACCTCCGAAAGCCTCTCCCTTCCTGACGCAAGTCAACACGTCGACAAGACTGGCTCGAGAAATCCGACACACCCTGGTAGACGAACAGCTACAGCTTGCTAGGATTGAGGACAAGTCGGAAAGCACACTGGTACCACGACTCTCCGAGGCCCTTCAAGTGAGTACCTCGCTCCTTCTCCCGTACTTCGATATTGAGCATCGGTCATAGACCTTCGAGCGTTTGATCTACGCTGCCGAGTCCGCGGCAGTGAGACTATCAACGACCATAAACTGTGAGTCAATCTCTGGCGGGTATTCGTGCACTCACAAACGACTCTCAGCATATGTCACGTTGCACAAACATTTGGGCGATTCACGCGCCGTTAGCGACATGACAGACGAGTTTGTTGCGCTTCTGAAGGTATGTTGCCTCTTCCTATGGTCAGCGAGAGTGGCTCTCAGACAACACCAGCACATATCCAGTCTTCGATACAATCCCGACGGCGAGTTCCTATCTCTCATCCTCGCGCTCGAGAAACTCGGGAGCGACATGAACGCTGCTCTGGGAGAGGGCGACGCTCGTAGACAACAGCAGGTCAAAGATGCGAAGAGCGAAGTGACACGTCTCGAGGAGCAGCTCGACGCCTTGCAGTACGCATCAGCGGGGTCTGTCTGCTGTATCCACGAACTGACCTGTCGTTCTACAGTACCCCGCGCATGAAGGTACATAAAACTTATCGATTCGCTTGAGTTGTCCGAACTGATGTCCCGGATAGAAAGGGACCAGAGCGCCCAGAGATGGCCAACGGAACTTCATACTTGCGCTCTTCGCGAGTCTCCTCTCTCTGTGGCGTTTAAGTGGAAAGGCGAAGTCGCAAAGCGCTGCTGTTGCGGAGCTTTCACGCAAGCTGGAGACGGCGAAGACCACGCTCACTGTCGTGCAGACCCAGTTTAACGCCTGTAGCGTGGAAGCCCTCGTGGCTTCAACACGCGGAGTGCAACGCAAGCTCGAAGATCTTCGTGGACTCCTGAAAGCAATCTTGACCGATGTCGCAGACAAGGTACGCCCAATCAACCGCTGTTCTATCCGAGCTCACCGGGTTTCGTATACAGCTGGAAGCCGAAATGCGGACTTACGTCGGTGCGGCGCAGCGCTGCAAGTCGCAGGCGACACGAGTAAGTAGATCGTCACCATCGGCGCAGAGTCTTGACATCTTACCGACTCGACGTTCAGGAGAACCAACTAGCTTTGCGAAGTGCGGCCAAACGTATATCGTCATCGTCCGCGACCTGGAAGGAGAGGGCACTTATCTTAAGAGACAGTTTCGCGAAAGCTTCGAAATAACCATGTGCACTTGCTATATTGTTATTTTCCGCTTCTCGTCCCGAATGTATTTATCCTTATGGCCACTAGAGCGTGCGTTAGTACTCATAGACACGACGACTTACCTGGACGATGCCCCAGGCTGGCACACTGACTGCAGTACAAGGGTTACACGCAATTCCAAGTCTACATCTTGCGGACACAGAACCCGTGATTGCCCAGGACGCTACCAGTCTATCCCTATGTCAGCTTTCTCGAGACTCGAGTATCGATATAGTCAGCATTTCGAGGTATACCGTCGGTCTCCGGGAAGAGGTATATGGAATAATATTAGCCTATGAGTACGAGGCTCGGATAGTGATGGAGACAATAGAATGTGAGCTTCACAGTGACCCCCTGGCGTACTCCCTTAGGAGAACGGCCAGTGTCTTGTATAGCTTGCGAGTGACATAAATCTTGTCAAAGAATAGCTGCGCAGGTTGATCAATAGTCGGTCATGTCTCGCGGTTGTGAACGCACATACCCTGTTTGCCGGCGCATCTGGATGAGCCGGAATTTCCAGGTGGTTTCGTAATTCCTGTATGTCGTTACGGAGCTGCACCAGACATATATTATATGGGCAGCCAAAGTGAGATACGTTACAAGAGCACGTACAGAGTGCCAAATGCCTGCAATGGTATCGATCTTGGCTGATAGCTGCTTGATGTCAAAGTTGACCTTACCGAGGTTCCGACCGTACTCGTCGTGCGCGCCCCCTAGCTCGAGTATCTCACTTGACACCTTTGCGAGCTCTTCCTTTCTCGCTGCAGGAGAAGTGTGCAGTTGCCACACACACGCCAAACCGTATGCCTCGTACCTTTGTAGTGCTCCACGAGCCGATGGAACTCGACACCGTGGTCAACAGCAGAGTTGATAGAGCTCTAATAGGATGTCAACGCCGTCGGCTTAGCAAGAGACGATGCTGATCCGTACCATGGCGAGAGACATTGCCTCTGGGGAAAGGGTGAGCACCACGATACTGATCGCACCCGCTGTTGCTGCTACGGCGAGAAGGCACCGCATGCCGACCTCTATCATCTGAAGACAGCATCGTTAGTTGATACCCTCTGGTAAGCTAAAGCCTTAGAGTACCTGATCTCTAGTTCTTCACATAGGATACGTCGGATGAGACAAGAGCATCGTAGAAGGGAGGCTACGTACTGCTTTAACTGTTCATGCAGGATCACGAGCCGCTCATGCAAGGCTGTCAACGTCCGAGGAATCGGTCCAATGGTTCGTTTCATGACCACTTCGATTTTGACCACAAACTGTCCAACGTCCCTCGACAGTGTCTCAAACTTCACTCGGGTAGATTGGGCTTTCTGCTCCTTCTCTTCCAAAAACTAGTCGTACGCGAGATTCGTCATCGACGGCCCGTCGCGCACGCGTAATGCAAGACCTACCTTGAGGAAAAATCTCAGCTCCTCCTTGATAGCTGGAATGTCTGAAAGTGTCGCGGATCGGCGAAGAACCGTGTTTCTGAATTCTGGTGGCTCGTGCCATCAACGATCCTCGAGCTAGCTTGACGGGACAGCACGAGAGAACTCACGTTGCAAGAAGACTGCGGCCTCGCTAGCATTTGCACGACTCGCATCAAGATAATTAGAAAAGGTCTGAGAGTTGTCTGATGTTAGATATCCCCCGTCGAGAGGGTGGTACGCACAATGTACAGCTCTCTCCATTGTGTGCACAAATCCTCAATCATGATTCCTCCGTCCGGGTCCTCAGACGAGATCTCCGCAAAGCGCCGTATATCCGTCTCCACCTCTACGAACGCGTTACGGATGACCTGAACGGTGGTCTTGAGATCGCGTATGGCCGCGACCGTCTGAGACTCTACGCCCCGCAGTTTGAGGGCTTTCAGGAATGTGATACAGTTACTGCTCTGGATCCTCCGGAAGGGGTGACGCTCGAGGAACGAGGGTGCCATGGCTGGATAGGGAAGCGAGAGAGCTTGTGGCAGCCAGGCAGAACGCGCAAGGTAATGCACCCCTGTGATCGCGAAACGTCATCCTCTCAAATAGCACTCGCGACAGCGGGTGACACGCCACGCACAAATGGAAGAACTGCATTCTCACCTCTGTCCTGGTACTGCATCCATGCACACGCAATGTGTTCCGCTCGAGGAGAGCACGACCTATGAGGGCACGAACATGGGTCTTCGCCTCCCTTTTTGAGGATTCAAGACGAACTCGCACTCTATGTCCTGCGTGGCTATTACCGTACCTATCGGAACGCGACTAGATCCTGGTACACGCATAACTTCGGAGGACTCGACGCACCAGGGATCGAAGACAACCCGCTGCTCATGGAGTCCAGCCAGCGATAGCGAATTCCTGGCCTTGCCTTGGTTTCCGAGGTCCATCGTCAGATCTGGTCCTCATTGCAAGAGCATGTCCTACATACCACTCTCCGCCCGACTGACGTCGTCATATGATTATAGAAACAGGACGGCTATCGAGATCTAGCAGCATGTATACAATGCTAGTACTCGTCAGGCACCATATCGCGACCTTATGGTCATCGTGTCTCGCGTTTCGCTCAGCGTATCGGAGGACCGTGAGAGGCATCACCTCGTATGGTGTGCTCAGAGACGGCTGGCAACCCGGATGTCAATGCATATGAACCCTGGCTATCCGGGTGCGATT
This sequence comes from Earliella scabrosa, assembly GCA_022605405.1. Classification (NCBI taxonomy): domain Eukaryota; kingdom Fungi; phylum Basidiomycota; class Agaricomycetes; order Polyporales; family Polyporaceae; genus Earliella; species Earliella scabrosa. The sequence continues at coordinate 173,522 of JABYQQ010000029.1, forward strand.
GCGCTGTGCTGTTCCACCACGCCGCACCCATTCGGGTGGCCTGATGTGCGCCGACTACGAATGGTTCGAAGACGCTCTATCGAGATGGTCAGTGTCGACGATCTGCTTGTCGCGATGGCGTCAGAAGCCCACATACCTGGCGTCGTGGTTACGCCACCGGCGGCTTGCCCGTCCCGCGCAGAACAGTATTCATGTATGTATCCTCTGCGTGTGAAACTCAGAAGGTACACGACAGGCGATGAAGACCCGCGCCAGTCTCTGCGTCTCTGAACTGCTGTCGCAGGAGAGGGCGAGCCCTCGCGCGTGCGAGGCGAGCACTCTGTCGCCTCTCGACAGCTGAGCAATACAGCAATCCGTGTCTCCTCGGGCAAGTACGAGTGAGGATAGAAGAACCCAGCGTACGGCTGGCGATACTCTCGTCCTCAGACGTCGTTTGCCATGATCATGTTACTGGCCTTGAGCGCTACAGAACCAGCAATCTGAGGCTCGGTGAGCATCGGAGCAGCTACGAGGCGAGAGGAGACTGACCCTAATCCGTACGACAGACTGACGAGCGAGTCGCGCCAGGTACTACCATATGACGGTGGTATCCGCCACATATGGTGCAGCTTGGACGATTCATCGTGCATGCGCACCGAGCTTACTGGATGAGAGGACTCCAAATGCATGCGGTGGCTCGCGAACGTGTATGAATACTGTGAGCGACAACTATGAGCATCATGAGATCGGCGGCTCCAGAGCGTCGACGACGTACGTACGGTTGAACAGAGTCTCCTAGATGACTTGAGGCGTCACCACCACGGAAAATCGATAGCATCGAGAGCGGGGTGGCTTACAGCTCTGTCCATGCTCGTGATGGTAGTGAACGGGAGGGGTGGAAGGGTGAGACGGGAGCGGCGTCGCACAACGGCGGCAACTGAGCACGCACGGGCGGTTCCCGTGATGCAGCAACTGAGAACGACATGGCATGCACAGGGATCGCAATACCAGGTCTATATTGCAGTACGTACTACATGCACGTCCGTGCAGGAAGGACTGGAATGCGTGTGTGACATTCCCCCAACGGGCAAGCCACACCAATCGCAATCGGTGTCGCAGTTGTGCGTCATCGGGGAGGGGGGTTGGGGACAGGCAGTCGAGGAAAGGAGAGATCGGCATGAACAGCGTACCTCTATTATGACCGAGCGCAGGCGCAACTGGTGTATGTCCACGTTCAACGTTCAGGTCCCGGACGAGAAGTGCTTCAACGGCATCGAGCTACCCGGGATAGTCTCCGGTACGGTCGGTTCGGTTGGAGATGCTGGCGTGTGCGAAAATCGATAGAGCCTCACAGAAGGGTTTGGGAATCGGCAGATGATGAGCGTGCCATTGCGGGAAGCGCAGTTGAGTCAATCCCGATGTCGACCTGGTCTAGATAGCGAGCGGAGCAAACGATCAGCGGCCAAACAAACGACAGCTCTGGGAGTGCATGAGCTCGCGAGCAGTGGATAACGCCCCTCATACCCAACGACGCTGCAGCAAGACACGAGACTCTGCGTGGCGGCGCAGGTCTCAGACGACTGTGTGCCGTCTACAGTCGGATCGACTGTCATCGTGCGATGGCACGGTGGGGGTATGGAAGTCCATCTAGGCTTCCAAGTGCAGTGACGTTCGTCATTGCTCTGATCTATTGACCAGACGAGTACTCTTGCTGCATTGCGCAGCGGACACCCTGAACGTCCGATCTCCTGATCGAAACGAACACATACTGCTGCATTACGTAGCAGATACTTCAGAGTCCTCATATGCGCACTACGCGTCATCGATGCGACGCTCAGTAAAGCATGGACTCCGTCGGTGTGTCTCAATGCTCTGTCGCAGGAGACGGCCAACTCTCCCGCTCGCAAGTGACCACAAGTGGCACTGGAATTAGGGCGATAGGGCATATCCACAAGCTCTCTTGCACGGTGCCACAGGACACAACAACAGAGGGAGATCTAGACGATGAGACTCACCAGAGAAACCAATACCGCCTCATCCTGCGGACTTCGACTGTGTGGAAGGCGAGGAACAACGCTAACTGCCAGTGCAAGTCACAGAAAAGAGAAGTAGGTAGGGACAGTCAGGATCAGGAGGCGGGAGCAGGGCGGGAGTAAGGAACAAAGAGGATTTGTGTGCACCGCTCGAGCGGAGCAGAGAAACATGGCCTTCGGAGTAAGTCGGAGTGTGAAAAAGGCGCTTACGTAACCCTCAGCTAGCGGGTCTCTACAATGTCATGCTCTAGCTTCGATGTCCTTGCATTACTGCCGCACTTCATCAAGCGCGACAGCCCAGGGCCAGGCCCTAAATCTAATCAAGGGACGTCGACGTCGTCGAACAAGCCGCCTATGGTCTCCATCTTGTCTCCCGGGAGGCTCCTTCACATCTCACTCTACTCGTATAGCCGTGTCGCGTTCTGCAATAACTTTACAAACCTCCGGGCGTTACTAATTCGCCCGAGGGATCGCTGACGTCGCGAGCTGCTCATGCGAGAACTTGTTGACCTCCGTCCTCTCACAGGGAAATGCCCGAGCAATACTGACCAAGCAGCAAGATCTGATCAGACACCCGAATAGGAAACTCAGCCGCCCGCCCCTGTCTGCAAAGAACAGGCGGTCATGAGGCTGGGGCCAGTGATGACTACAATCCTTCCCAGCAATCGGCGACCGCAATCATCGGGCCCGACACAAACTGGATCGAAGTTCGTGTTAGATCATTGAACGAGCTATGGAACCGACTGAAGGAATGCTACGGTTCTGCCCAGTGCCGACACAGTCGAGTCGCGCAGTCAACTCGGTCATCGACTTAATAAGCTCCTGCTAGACCGAGCCTCAGTGATCCTTCACCGAAGTCCAAGTCGTTCAGTCCGAGGCTGACTAACATAGTTACGTCTCTAGCACAGTGAAGGATTGTCGACATCCTAGGATCATTGTAGAGAGGACCCATGGCTTCCGCTGGGGGGTGGCACCTGAGGTATAAAGAGGTTATGCATCTTCACATCGCTTCTCATTCCATAGCAGACCCCCACTACTTGCTGCCCAGTCTCAACTGCCCAACAATGTCAACGATAACTTGGTTGATCACCGGGTGAGCATCCCTCGCTGACAAGGCTTGCGTCGAGTATATACTAACTCGATAACCGCACAGAACCTCTCGGGGAATCGGTCTGGCCCTCACAGCCCGCCTGCTACAAGACCCCTCCAACATCGTCGTCGCGGCGTGTCGCAACCCTGACAAGGCAGCCACCTTGAACGAGCTCAAGCGCACCGCGAAGGGCAAGCTCTACGTCGTCAAGATCGACGTCACTGACGAAGCGTCCATCCGTAACTCTTATGACGAAGTCGCGTCAATCGTTGGCGACAAAGGAATTGACATCCTCTACAATAATGCCGGCATTGTAGGCCTCATATTTTGCGTGCCGCTTCGATATCACGCTGATAGTCTATCACGGCTGTACTATAGCTCCTGGCGAACGACAAGCCGTTCTCGATGTCGACCGAGCTGCTCATGCAGCAGTTCCTGACGAACGTCGCCGGACCCGCGCTCGTCAGCCAGACTTTCCTCCCGCTCGTAGAGAAGAGCGTGCGGAAGATGGTCGTGAACGTAACGTCGCTGCTCGCGAGCATCGGCTCGAAGCTGGATGTCCGCTACTCGCCGTACTCGATCACCAAAACCGCGTTGAACATGCTCGTACGTGCCCCCTTGTCCACTGCTCAATGTGGACGCAGAGGTCAGGCATAGGCTGATCCTCAACTTGCGACAGACATACAAGCAGGTGGTGGAGCGCCCCGACCTCACCATCATCGCGCTCGACCCTGGCTGGGCCAAGACCGGTATGTGTGGTTACCGTTGCACACAGCCTGCGTCATCTCACATGTCCCTGGTCGTATAACAAAGCTCGGTGGGCCCGACGCCCCCGTTGAAGTTGAGGACAGCGTTACGGGCATCATCAACATCCTCGGCGGGGTGAAGCACGAGGACAGCGGCGCGTTCATCATGTACAATGGAACCCGCCTCCCGTGGTAGTAAAATTGTAAACTAGCTAGAGACCTCCTGCTCAATTTGAATGAGCTTCTCCGCTCCGTCCCAGATCCACGCCGCGGCGACGTGTCTGCCCTCGCGGATTACCTGCGGAATACCAGTGCTGCCAGTGGGCTGCGTCAGTCGAGCACCAAAGCGCGCTGCGCGAGGGACAGAGCGCGAACAGATAGTGACTACTCCCGCCAACGCCTCGTGGTAGGAGTTGCTCCCACCGTGGAGGACGAAGCAGACGACGCAGCCCGTCCTCAGGATAGCGATCGGGTCCGGCTTCAGCCAATCGACGAGCACGATCCGGTCGCCATATGACGCGAGGCCACGCAGCTCGTACTCGTCCTGCTTCTGGAGCTGCACGTCCTTCCTCGCGTCCAGAAGACGCTACTGTAAATGTGTCCGGCGGCCTCTTCGCTGAGGCGGACGAGGGAGCCGAGCACGATAAAGACGGTGCGGGATAGTCGTGAGCTCCTTGGATGCGCGCGGCGATGTACATACGTATCATTCGAGTAAACTACAATATCATCACACTGTGCTCTTGCAACACAGCAACTCTCTCCCTCCATACCGCGCATGAGGATGTAATGCGAATGGAGGCGTGATGGAGAACCAATCGGTTCTCCTGAGCTCCATGATGAATTTTGGGGCATATGGAATATACGATAATCTGAATGCTCACCGGAGAGGAATTGATCGTCACATCCTGCGCCGCACTCAGGAATCCTTCGATTTCCGCCTTCAGCTGTGTAATTATACGATGGCACTCAGCGGCGTCGCGCATGTGGGACTTAGTGGTAACGTACCTCCGCTGTGAGCTCGACCCAGATTTCCTTGAGCACGTCGCACAGAGCATCGAGGTCGACCCGCACGGAATGCATCACATGGAGGATCTTGTCCGCATCGACGTCCTCTAGCTCGCTTTTTGCCACTTTGAGCCTAAATCTTTCGGATATGACCTTTTGCGAGGCAAGATCAACCTTTCGCATCATTTGGCGAAGGTTCGAGGTTGTGACTCTCTCTGGTGGGTCACCTCCCCACAACATCCTTCCGATTAAGGAAACGATGTTGTCCACGGTGTGAGGAGGAGTACTCCTTCCTTGTTCGAGTCTCCGAACCTAGCAATGGTCGTTAGTATCGATGAAACAAGCTGTCCGGAAGTTTCACCTTCTCCTGCAAGCTAATGATGCATGTCAGTACATCCAGCTTGTGTAGGCCGACGGACGCCCACCTGAGCAGTTCGCTCTCAAGCTTCGTGACTTCTGACTCTATCTCGTTGACCTTCCTGCGCACTGTGGCGTCACTATTTGTATTCCGGAACTCGTCAGACAGCTGCGAGACCATTATGTTCAAGGATGCGATTCCATCATCGACTTTGAAGTCGAGCTGCGAGATTGCCTGAAAGCGAGGGGTGAGCATCAGGAGAGCCGAGAATGAGAACGACATCATTTACCTCATGAAGCGCCTTGAATTCTGCAATCAAGTCGTCGAGCACGCTCGAGTCTTCGAGATACGGGTGGAATGTGAGATACGCTGGATACCAATTAGCGAGTTTCACTGCTTATTAGGATGAACTGACAGTTGATCTTGAAGGAAAGAACGATCAGAGACGTATCTGCAGCTTCCAATGTGCTCTCGTAATGCTTGTAAGAGAGGTCAGTCATGCGGTACGCCACGACTGGGACCAGACTAACCCATACCTGTCGGAGCTCTTTCCACTGCTTCAGAAAATCCGTATGGGAGACAGTATCGACACGCCCCAGCTTGTAAGATGTGTCGTCAAGCGTGAGACGCAATTTCCGAGCAATTGCGTTTGTCGACTTGATTTTGTCAACGATTTGTACAGACATCGAGGGGAGTCGTATCGGTTGGAGACAAATGAGCTCGAGTTAGAACTATATAGGAGGCCTAGGTCCCCTGTTGTTATGAAAGGTGTTGAAGAACACAGAACGCCCTCTGACAGGCTGTTGCGAGCTGGCTTGCGAGCATGAGGCGTCTGCGGGTGCGTGCTAGTGAGATCGGACTCGCCCCGGCGCCGACGCCAACCAGTTTTGATGTATCATGATTCAGCGGCGAAATGTAGCAACCAATGTGCCTCTCTTGAAAGCGCGTCCATCCCACAGTTCTCTGTCTTGATGGTTTGGCATTCAAGACATCGGAATCCTAGTAATAGGAATTCATCAACAGGGTGCGCTCTCGTGAGGCCACCGAACTGTCCAGAGCATCCAACACCGACATCCGGAACATCGCCAGGTGAGTATCGATCACCCTAAAGGATCGACTATCATCCTTTTCTATTATGGTCAGCAACGGAGACTACGATCACCCGCACTCTGCACATTCTGCCCAGTGCCAACTTACAGCAGGCGGTAGGCCGGCCCGGGCAATCCGGGCCGTCGCATAAACTTGAAAGTTAAAGCGCTTCGTGGCGCAATCGCGCATAAAAACGATATCGAGACTGAGTGAACGCACTATGGTCAGTGGTCTCCTAGTAAACGCGTGATACGTAAGGCCAGGCGGGCAATTACGCCATAAATCGTCAACCACGGATGGCGCTGCCCGCATGCCTAGCGGTCAAGGGTACTCCTTCGCGCCATAGCCATCGAGTATGAGCCCATGGCTTCCGGAAAAATGACACCCACCTCGCCTCGAGACTATATAGTGGGTGTCATGAGTCGACGACAGCCTTTACCGGCTTTCCGCGACAACGACCGTAGGCTGGAGACACTGGCAAGCGCACGACAATGACCGACCCAATCCGCACCGAGTCGAAGGACGTCTCCGCGTCCTCTACCCCAAGCCTGAGCGCCGACGACGAGCTCAAGTCCCATTCTCCCAAACGAGCATGGCGTCACGGCACACTCTTCAACGCGTTCGTCATCGGCGGCGTCGGCTTCATGGCGCCCGGTCTCTGGAACGCGATGAACGCGCTCGGTGCGGGCGGCGCACAGCGCCCCTTCCTCATCAACGCCGCGAACGCGCTCGTCTTCGCCCTCATGGGCTTCCTCTGCCTCTTCGGTGGGCCTATCGCGAACCGCATCGGCCTCGCGCGCACCCTCCTCCTCGGCGCTGTCGGCTACCCGATCTACTCGGCCGGGCTCTACACAAACAATCGGTTCGGGAACGAGTGGTTCGTCCTCGTCGGCGCCGTCGCTTGCGGGATCTCCGCGGGCCTCTTCTGGGCGTCCGAGGGCGCGGTCGCGCTGGGCTATCCGGAGCCGGGGAAGCGGGGCAAGTACATGAACATCTGGCTGTGGTTCCGGACCGGCGGACCTCTGGTCGGGGGTGCGATCGTGCTTGCGCTTAACAACGATGCGGCAGCGAAGTCGAAGGGCAAGGTCGGGTGGCAGACGTATCTGGTGTTCATCGCGCTGCAGTGCTTGAGCGTGCCGCTCGCGCTGCTGCTCTCGCCGCCGGAGAAGGTGGTGCGGAGCGACGGGAGCAAGGTCGTCATCCGCGCGGAGAAGAGCTTCAGGGCGGAGTTGCGCGCGCTGCGGGAGGCGAGCATGCGGAAGGACATCTTGCTCCTTCTCCCTGTCTTCTGGGCGGCGTACTTCAACCAGTACAGCGGCAACTTCCAGACGTACTACTTCGGCGTGCGCGCGCGGGCCCTGATCGGGTTCGTGTCGAACTTCGGGACGCTCCTCTCGTCGCAGCTCATCAGCATGCTGCTCGACTACAAAGGCTTGCCCGTCAAGAAGCGTATCACCATCGGCTTCTTCTACGTCGTGGGATGGCACATCGTCGCCTGGGTCTACGGTTGGGTGGTGCAGGAGAAGTACACGAGGAATCCGCCGGCATACGATTGGGAGGACAAAGGCTTCGTCGAGGGCTTCTTCGTCCTGCTCCTCTGGGACTTCGCGCGTCAATCGCTGCAAAATTGGCTCTACTATCTCCTCGCGAGCAAGACGGACAACATCTCCGAACTCAGCAGGTTCTCCGGAATCTTGAGAGGGCAGGAGAGCTTCGCACAGGCGGTGAGCTTCGGGCTGAATACGCAGGAGTGGAAGGGCGGCAGAGTGCCGTTGGCGGTTAACACGATCCTGTTGGGTGAGCATCCTTCCTATCGCGTTGAGTTCGTCTTGTTGGTGGGAAATGGGACTGATTAGCATCACAGGTCTGGCGGTATTCCCTACCTGGCTGGTAGTGCGCGATCACGTCCCTGTCGAGACCGACAAATTCGCCGTCGAAGTTGAGGGGACTGACGAAGAGGCCGCCGTTTCGACGGATCTCGTCAAACCGGACGAGAAGAAAGCACTCGCCATCGGACGAACTGGTGTTGGGAGGGACGCGACGGTGTAGAGCGAATGAGATGAAAAGAAGCATATAATTTACCTCTACATGTACCCAGATCGACGTGTTACATCGGCATCTATCACAGCTCGTCGTGTTTGTGCGCTGGTTCATGAGATTCGCTGGAACCCTCTGCGCCCTTGCCTTGAAGCTTACGGGCGAATTCGGCGATTTCAGCATCGTAGACCTCCCACTCGGGGATCTGGCGCGCCCTATCGAGCTTGGGCTCTTTCTACGGGAACAGTGTGAGGAGATTATTATGGGGATCGACCGGACGTGTCTCACCGTGAGCGGGTTCTGGCACAGATCGATCGTCTTCGCGCGATGGAGACGATCCTTGCTACCTATGTCACGAATGAGAACAGCACTGGTGGGAGGGTAAGAGGCACTTACACCATGTTTCGCACTAGAGAGCGAAAAACGAGTTGAGCAGTCGCTAAGAGAATCGCTCATTGTTGCACTCACCCAGAGCCAGTCTTCTGGTAGGGAGAACTGTTACGGCGTCAGCTGGAATGAAAACACAATGACACTGGAGGGGGACGCACGATGGGCACTTCGCGTTGCAGGTTATTGGGGAGATCTGCTCCACGAGTCAGTCATGCATGGCACGTCAACTAGATGGAGCGACGTGCCTTGGTCAAGGTTGGCGAGCGAGTTTGGGTCAGCGGACAGCTGTTGGTAGTGCCCACGCAGCATGTCCTATAACACAATGTCATGAGATGAGATACCGCGAGGTCGTGTCGTGGATGAACGTACGCCTGCAGCCAGCTAGGTGTGGAAGTCAGCACTCCTCTCACACATCAGAGTCGTCGAACAGCTCACCTCACGGAAGCGCACAAGGTCGACAACGTAGAGCGCACTACAGCGTGATGAGCTCAACCTAAACGCGACGATAACAGTAGCAGACATGCGAACCTGATATGATACGGCATTCCGCGTAGGAAATCCTTCCAGTAGCCAGTCTTCCAGAAGCGATAGCCTTCAGTATCAGGATTGTCGTCGCCCATCGGCGTGTACCCGTACGGCGCGCCATGGAGGTCGAGCTCCACAAGCTCCTTGAGGTCCGCGCGGACAATCTGGTCAGCGTCGACGAAGATGACCTTCTTGAGGTCCATGGGGAAGAGTACGTCCAGGAAGAGGATCTTGTACGCCCAGATGATGCGCTGCTTCTCCTTCTGCGCGCGCAGCCAGGACGGCCACTTGTAAGTGATCAGCTCGTACTGGAACCCATACTCCGCTGCGAAGTCAGGGATGAATTCCTACAAGAGATTTTATAGGTCAGAAGCTGCCCGAGAAGCGACGGGGGCGCGATACGCACCAAGAACGAGGGCGAGAGGAAGTTCTCGATGAACCAGAACTTGACGCTGCTCTTCGTGTGGCGGAGGACACTGAGAATCATGATCGATGCGAAACGCTGGGACAGAACATCAGTACTTCACTTTTGGGGTAGAGAGAATCAGGACTCACCTCGTACAGATGGCCCGAGGCGACAGTAAAGATGTTGATCTCCGCTTGGCCATCATCGACCGGCACCACCCCCTTCTCCTCCTTCTCCTTCGAGCCAAAGAACGATGACATCCTACCCTCGCCATCAGCACAGCACAGCACCCACCGTGACAAGAGACAACACACTTGTTCATCAAGTTCCCAACCAGCCCAGCGTCCTCGTCCCGTCCACCCTCCACCTGCAACACGTCTACGTTCTCCATGCCCGGCCGCCTCGAGAGCCTCGGGTACAGCGTCACGCCCTCGAAGCTCGTCACCGTGACCCGATCGCCCGCCGCCTCCACCGTCGGGCTATTCCACCCCTCGTTCCCCACGCTCTCCATCCCAAAGATCTCCCGCCCGCGCCCCGGCCGGATCTCGAGCCTGTACACGCCCGGCCTCGTCCTGAACTGCAGGTAGCCCAGGTTCGCCATGACGAGCGTGTCCGCGATCGGCGTCCCGTCGCCCGTCACGAGCTGCATCTGCACCCCGCGCGGCGCCGCGTTGTTCGCGCTCTCGCGCGCGTGGCCCTCGATGACGAGGTGGTCGAGGTCGAAGACGGCCTTGAGGCCCTGCACGCGGTCCGCCGGCGCGAGCTTGTCGAGCTGGATGTTGTCGAGGTCGTAGAGCGCCTCGCGGGGACGGATCAGCCACGACTGGGGCGTGTCCATCGCGAGAGTGTAGATGGGCTCGACCGGAAGGTTCGTAAACTGGGTCTTGGCACGGATCTCGTTTCTGCATGTGATGAGTATCTGTGCAGGTAATCTTGATAGATCACTGGCATGACATACCCATTGTCGTCGAATGTGAGTCGCGGGAGCAGCGTGTAGCGATAGAAACGCTTGAGCGGAAGCTAGGCAGGTATGTCAGTTCTCCTAATAGATTGCAAGGGCAGGCGTATTGGCTTACTTCCTTATACCTCGTCGGGTTGATGTGGAACTCGATGTATACGCCCGGCATGTCGCTGATCCACTGTACACCATCAGTGTCAGCGACCAGTCACAGCAGACGCAGACATGATGATATTTTGCGAACCTCGAACAGACTGGCCCATTTCTGCGCTGCTTCGCTCACCGGGTCAACGAGGACGCCGAAGTGATAGAGCGCGGTGGAGTTGTCTCCGATCGAGAACGACCTGAACAAGGCGTGAGCGCGAAGGAATAGAGAACGACAACCAGTGCCCAGGAGACTTACGTGTATGTTCCGCTGAGACCCATGTAGTTGCGAATACGCGGCCGCTGAGGGGCGTTGAACAGCCCCGCCTCGCTCGGGTCCGGGAGCTGGATGTCCGACACGATCGACGACGCGATGGCAACTATCTCAGCAGCGTCCTCCCTGTCGCCTTCCGTCAGCCCCTCGCACGTCCCCGACAAAGCACCCAACCACACGCGCGCTCACCTACTAGCCTCCTTCAGCGGCGGATACACGTCCAGGAGCGCGTCGTACACGGGCACGACACGCTTGTGATGTTCGTACGCCGCAAGCGCGCCAAAGTCCTCCGCGTCAAAGTCCCCGGGCTTGATGGGTCCTACGAGCTGCCCACACCCTCCCATCAGTCCCGTCCCATCGACAAACATTGCCCAGCGATGCACGCACCCGTCCGTTCACGACGACAGCCTGCGCGCCCGGTCGGAGGCCGAGCTGGCGCACGACGAGCCGACACGCCGTCAGGTACTTCTCGTACTCGGCCCCGGTGAAGATCTTGTCCGCGACGAGGTCGTCGAACGAGAGCGGCTCCTGCTCTCCGGCGTCGGTAGCGGGCTCGCCCATCCCGAGGACCTTGAGGAGGCGCTGCGGAGTCGTGCGCGAGAGGAGGTCCGATGAGACGAGTTGTGCGATGAAGCGCGAGGGGGTCGCGGACGTGTCCGACTTGGTGTTTGAAACTGTTGTCGGGTTGTGGATGAAGGAGAGGCGGGCGAGCGAGCCAGGAGTCTGGCAGAGTGGATGTCGATTAGGTTCGAACCCTCAGTACAGGTGTGAGATACATTGCGGTACTCACCATCGACTTCAGCGCCCCCGTGACGAGCTCACGGCTCTCCTCGCTGTCAAAGTCAGCAACAACGTACGTCGTCAGCGGGACCTGCTCGGACTCGGCTGAAAGAACGCTGTGTCAGCAACACCAACCAACCAACAGCGGAAGAAACTGACCGGGATACAAGAATGAGCCAGGAGTACTCCTCAGCCCATTGCGCTCGATAAGCTCCGGCAGGCTGAAGACACGCAAGCTCCCCGCCTTCGCCGCAGGGTGGATGTACATATTCCGTCGCCTCGCGGTGGTCGGCAAATCATAGAAGTATGTCGAGACCGAATCCTCGTCCGTCAGCTCGCCCTTGTACACCTTGTACTGGATGTGCTGGAGCTGCTCCGCCGCGTCGTTCTGCAGGTACCGCAAGAAGTCCTGCTCCGCGCGTCAGCTGCCATGTCCCGCGTCGAGCACAAACCCCGACCACTCACGTCGTCCAGATCGTAGTGCTTCCCGTTGAAAAACACGTGTCCCTGCGGCGCCGTCGCGAGCGTCGCACCCAGACGCGCCGCGTACGCACGCTGCTTCTCGAGGTCGCCCTCCGTGCCTGCGAGGATCATGTCCAGGTCTCTCTCGACGGTCTCTGCGAGGTCCGTCTTGCGCGCGAGGAGCGCGTCGAACGTCGTACGCACCACGGCCCAGTCCACGGTGGGCTTGAGCGTCTCGAGCGGGGCGTTGCGTTGCGAGAGCTGGGACACCGTCAGGTCAGCAGGCGAGGACGACGGGAGAAGGACATACGTTGTAGAGGAACGCGAACGTCTCCGCCGGGCCAAAGTTCTCCAGCAGGTAGTAGTATAGCCGGGCCATGCGTGCGCCTAGCGTCGTCGTATTCAGCATCGTTCAGAGCCCGCAACACGCAGCTTAGACGCACCGTCCTCAGTAACGACGAGGGGCGCAACACCCCAGTGGAACGGCATCGCCCGGTTGATGATCGCCTGCACGGTGACCGCGAGGAAGTCGACGCTGCTCAGCTGCGACAAGTCCACCGCGAGCACGACGTTGAACATATTGTACTTGACCGCCGGGAACTGGCCCGGATACAGCGGGCGAAGCACCTATAACGGATTCAGCTCAGGACGGTTTCGCGAACCGAAGAACTGTACATACGATTTTGAGGCTCGTGCCCCAGCGCGAGTACCTGTCATCCTTCTCCAAGTCGTTCAGCCACCCTATCACACCGCCGCCCTCCGCGCGGTCGCTGGCATCGAACAGCCCGTCCAGTGCGCCGCTCTCGCTCTGCGCCTTCGCAATCGACATGTGCGTCAGCAGCTCCACCGCCTGCTCCGAGCTCAGCCCGAGCGACATGAGCGAGCCCATGATGCCGCGCTCCCGACGGAGCAGTCGTAGCAGCGCGAACGGGTTCATATCCCGCTCGTCGATGGCGACGCCGTTCAGCCACGCCATGCTCATCCCTCCGCGTGCGCGCTGCTGGTTGCCGCCGACCTCCTCGAGAAGAGCGGACGAGACGGGCACCCGCCGGGCGAGCGCACCCGCGTAGCGCGGGAAGTTCTGCGAAAGGTGTCTGAGCGTCGCAAGCTTGTCCTCCGAGTCGTAGATGAATTGGGCCGCCTGTAGGTCAATGTCTGGGCCGAACGCACGTTGGGATGCGGGGATGTGCGGAGAGACAGGGAGACGCACCGAGAAGCTCTTCTTCGGTCAATGGGAGCGTCACGTCCACGCTCTCATCTATGGGATACTGCTGCAGCAGCGTCACGATCGGATCCGACTCCTCCGTCTGCCCCTCCGTACTCTGCTCTTCCTCCGTTCCGCTAGACCCTTGTAAGCGGTCGTCAACGGCGAGGTAGTCCATCTTCTTGAGGTCGAGGGCGACACCGAAGCCGGAGAGGTATGTCCGCTTCGCAGGATCACGGTCTGCTGGAGGGATGGGCCGGAAGACATATGCAAGCTGCGGAGAGCTCGCACTTGCCGCGTTGTAGAGATAGGTATGGAGCTCGCGGAAGTTGCGCGAGTCAAGGGTTGCGTAGAGCACTGCGGTGCGAGAGGGCAGCTCAAGCACTTTAGCGGGATCGGGAAGGATGTGGTCGAATGGGAGAAGGGTCGGAGAGGCGGGTGATGTCCTATCTCGAACGCCGTTGTGGGAGAGCCAGGGAGGACGAACAGAGCGGGACGTACGTGTTCTGCGCATCGGGTGCATCTAGAGCCTCCGTCTCGATCAGACGCGACAGTGTCTTGACGTCGCAGACGACCTGCCCGTACCAGTCCACCCATGAGCCGCACTCCCCTGCGTCTTCCTTTCCGGGGTGATGGTCGTTGTAGTACTGATAGAATGCCTCGAGCTTCGGGCTTGCGGAGTGTAGGGCGACGTGCATCTCCGCAGCGACGTACGCTCCAGGCTGGGCGAGATAGTCGAGGGCAAGAGCGGCAGCAAAGACATGTTTGTACGCGTGCCTTGTGCCCGAGTCGTCTGGAAGTGGGAATTCGTCCGGGTCGGTCACAGCGTGTAGCAGAGGGAAGAACGCTCCCGGCTCCTCAATAGCAACGGACTCTCTGGAGCAAGTTGAACATAAAATTAACTTCTCAACACAGGAACCTCAACACAAGCGACACTTACAGGCTTTCAAGGAGAATCGGAGCGCTAGGCCATGATGATCTAAGCTCGACGTTTACAGGAGGCTTTGCAGCCGCTGAGCATAACAGAGGCCATGCGAGGAGAGGGAGGAGCGTCCCAAGCATGGACACGCAGGTCGTAAAATCCTGAGTCCTCGAAATGCGAGAAACACAACGCCGAACGAGAGGAGGGGAAGAGAGAGTTGAATTCAACGAGTACGTGTGCGATGCCTGACAGACCCAGTGGCAGACGGCGTTAGGCGCCCATTCTGCCACGTCCCCAGTCGCGATCACGTGGCGGGCGCGGGTGTAAGTAAATCAACCACGCGACGCGTCGTGCACATACCTCAAAACACTGAATGCGAACCAATCGTTGACCCTCTATGTTCCACAACGAGGCAGGTTAGTGTGGACACCCAGCTGACATAATGCATACTGACCGTGACACGCACGGTGCGCAGCGGAAGGCAGCGGAACTACTTGCGGCAGTGCCATTATGATTCTATCCCAGCCCTCGATGAACCTTATTCGACGCCATGGGACCCACGCATGCTGTAGAAGATTTGCGTGCTGTCTACATATCTATGCTTCCGCCATGCTCAATATTTACCCCGTATCCCAAGATTATTCATTCCCGCGCCAGGTGAGATCCACCGTCTCTCCTGCCCAGGACCGAGATGAGGAACGCAGCCAGAATTTTGTTCATGACCAGGTCAGCGTGCCTCTGATGCTTGCCGCACGCAGACTTTGAATACTCACTCGCTGATGCGCACTGTTCAGTCCAGAACACGGTCAGGCGAACGTGCAGCTTGCCGTTATCGCCTCGCTCAAGAAGCGCCACGGCGACCAGGTAGACATATACATGTCGTCCTATGAGTCGTTTCGTTCTCGCGTACCAGCCGGTGTAATATTCAAGCCTGTCAATGGTCGTGGGCTGAATGAATATTACCAAGGTACGAGCCTCGACTCGGAGACTCCGCCCTGAATGCCCACTAACGACAGCGTTCGCGGCCAGGGGCATGGCAGCACGTCAACACAGCGCCGGGCTTCGTCAGCGCTATCCGTGCCATCCTCAAGATAATGATGATTCTGCACCCCGAGGGGCCGACCGAATACGTTGCAACCGTGCTGTCCATTGAGCAGGTCATCAGCGAAGTGGCGCCAACGCTCGTAGCCGTCGACAACTTCTTCGTGGCGGCTCGTGATGCTCTCAGTGCTAAGAAACAACCCCATGTCCTACTCAGCCCCAACACCCTCAAGGACCTCGCCGGAGCCGATCAGGGTGCAGGCGTGTTCTTGTGGCCCGTGTAAGACGTCCATGTGCGCGTTGCAAGCCCAAGATTTTAACCTCTAAAATGCTTGACAGGCAGATGAGTGGCTATCCTTTTCCCCTGCCGTGGTACCTCCTCCTTCCCAACGCATTGATCTTGCTGTTGGCCCCCATATACATCTTCTTCTTCGACCTCTTCCGCCCGCGCGAGTCGCCCGTGCTCTGCGTGTCCACTCCGGGGACCGACTATCCCGCCGTCATCCCGCCCGACGTTATTTGCTGCGGACCCATCCTCCAGGAATTCGCTCCGCTGGAGGACGTCGACCCGGAGCTCCACGCATGGCTCTCTCAGCGGCCTACCGTCCTTATCGTGCTCGGCTCCCACGTCCGCCTGAGCGAAGAGGCCGCCGGACACATTTACCGTTCATTACAACATCTTCTAGAGGCACGGAAGGACGTGCAGGTGCTCTGGAAGCTCCAGAAGCAGGACAACTACGAGCTGCGTGGCCTCGCGTCGTACGGCGACCGGATCGTGCTCGTCGATTGGCTGAGACGGGACCCGATAGCTATCTTGAGGACCGGCTACGTCGTCTGCTTCGTCCACCACGGTGGGAGCAACTCCTACCACGAGGCGCTGGCGTGAGTGTCTGTTCGCACTCCATTCCTCGCGCAGCGCGCTTTGGTGCCCGACTGACCCGGCCCAGCACCGGTACTCCGCAGGTCATCCTCTCGCCGTGGTTCGACTGCCATGACTTCGCGAACAGGGCGGAGTGGCTCGGGATCGGGAAGTGGGGCAACAGGAAGCATGCGTACGTCGTTCTAGCCCGCCGTACCGTTGTGTTGTGTTCTCGATGCTGATGCGTGACGACATTGCGTCCTTCCAGTCCCGGACACCACGAGCGTGAGCTCACGCCCGGCGAGACTCCTGATGCGAGAGATGCGACACGGATTCGAGAGCGCGCGCGCGAGGTGGGCGAGGTCGCTGTCGGCCGGCGGGACGCCGTCTTCAACAGGGCGACGGGCCAGGTCCAGGTCCAGCCGGGCGTCCTGCGCGAGGCCCGCGAGGGAAGAGACGTCGCTGCAGCGTGGATCTGGGACAAGGCGCAGGAGCTCATTAGGAAGGACCTATAAGCCCCATGATTCGGCATATTGAGCACGCGGCGTTGGCTTCCGGTCAGTGCAAGGTCATCGATTCGACGTCGACTCATGCGCGCACTGGGAGTAGGCTACTTGTCGGTACTATATGGAGCGCTAGGCGGGGCGTTCGGCCCGCAATGTTGGCGTCTAAGCCCTGGCTATCTCTCCGTGTTGCTCTCAACCACAATACCGGCCGTCGTCGTATGTCGTCGTCGTATGTCGTCGTCGTATGTCGTCGTCGTATGTCGTCGTCGCCATTCGCCCTCGTCGCGCATGTTGCTCCCTCCGCCCCCGCCGCGCCCTAGCAGACGCTTGTTCAGCCGCGGATTTCGGATCTAAACGGTTCTCCCCCCGCTACATGTTCCAGTCGACTGCGCCAACCTTATGCAGCACTGTGTACCCGTCCGACCTCCACGCTCGAAGGCTCAAGCGGCTTCGGCTTTGGAAATCATCTTTTGCACTTGCGTAGCGGCTATGTGAGGTACATCGCTTAGCTTGCGCGCCTTCGATGTGCCGTTGACTCTCCCCATAGTGCGCTATCGGCTACAGTCTGTCCGCAGAATGAGCCTGCTCGGAGGTACTTCAAGATCCTTGTCCCTCTGAGTCGGATTTGGAACCAAGACCATCGTGGGCGCACCGGCCGACCCTCGACGAATCTCATTCAAACGAACCACTTCCCAGGCGGTAGGAGCGCTCCGTGCAACTCCATCCGATTCCCAGGACTGAAGCGAGACGCTGGCTCCGAGGAGGCGTTTGAGCTACTCACTGTGACTAGGGCGACATCAAGCTTGTACCGGGCCGCTGCCATATAAGTAGCTTACCTACTGGCCCGGTTCATCATCTCCGTGCCTGCAGGTGTTCGACACAAGCTCTTGCTTCCTGCGCCGGTGCGTTCACTTGAAGAGTCACCACCCTTCAAGTTCGTTACCCAGACCAAGATGGGCAAGCCCAAGATTCTCTTCATGACCGCGTCAGTCCTCTGCCGCACTCTCACGTTCTCATTCGCAGTTGCGCTCATCTCCGAATCAGTCCAGAACACGGTCAGGCCAACGTGCAGCTGGCCGTCATCGCCTCGCTGAAGAAGCAACATGGCAACGAGGTGGACATCTACATATCGTCATACGAGTCATTTCGTCCTCGCGTACCAGCCGGTGTCACATTCAAGCCTATAGTTGGCCGTGGGCTGAAGGAATTCTACGGAGGTACGAGTCTCAACCATGGAAGTGAACTTCGGATTGACATCATTACCAGGGGCATGGGAGCGCATCCACACAGCACCCGGCTTTGTGAGCACCCTCCGCGCCATCCGCAAAATGACGACGGTCGGGCACCCCGAGTCACCAGCCGAATATATCGCGACGCTCAAATCCACCGAGGAGCTAATCGACGAAATCAAGCCAACGCTCGTACTCATCGACAACTTCCTTGAAGCGGCTCGCGAGGCTCTCCAAACCAAGAAACAGGCCTATGTCCTACTCAGCCCCAACACACTCAAGGACCTCGCCGCAGGCGAGCAGGGTGCCGGCGTGTTTTTGTGGCCCGTGTAAGACGTTCAAGTGCGCGTTCCAAGTCCAACCATTGTACTGACCGCCCAATATAGAGCCATGAGTGGCTATCCCTTCCCTCTGCCATGGTACCTCCTCGTCCCAAACGCATTGATATTGCTCCTAATCCCCATATACATCCTCTTCTTCGACCAACGCTACAAAGCACTGCGGAAAGCCCGTGCTTCTGCGGGGTACACCGGGCTTTCGCCTTGGTTCTGCCCGCGCGACTCTCCCGTGCTCTGCGTGTCCACTCCGGGGACCGACTATCCCGCCATCATCCCGCCCGACGTTATTTGCTGCGGACCCATCCTCCAGGAATTCGCTCCGCTGGAGGAAGTCGACCCGGAGCTCCACGCATGGCTCACTCAGCGGCCCACCGTCCTTATCGTGCTCGGCTCCCACGTCCGCCTGAGCGAAGAAGCCGCCGGGCACATCTACCGTTCATGTCAGCGTCTTCTAGAGGCGCGGAAGGACGTGCAGGTGCTGTGGAAGCTCCAGAAGCAGGATGAGTACGAGCTGCCCGGCCTCGCGTCGTATGGCGACCGAATCATCATCGTCGATTGGCTGAAGCCGGACCCGATAGCCATCCTGAGGACGGGTAGTGTCGTCTGCATCATCCACCACGGCGGGAGCAACTCGTACCACGAAGCGCTCGCGTGAGTGTCGATCCTCCGTTCCTCGCGCTTCGGTGTTCGACTGACGCAGCCCAGAACCGGCACTCCGCAGGTCATCCTCTCGCCGTGGTTCGACTGCCATGACTTCGCGGCCAGAGCAGAGTGGCTCGGGATTGGGAAATGGGGGAACCGGAAGCACGCGTACGTGGTCACCCCCTTCCATCCGGCTGTGTTCCCGATGCTGATGCGTGACGACTCTAGTCCAGGGCACCACGAGCGTGAGCTGACGCCTGCTCTGCTCGCCGTTGTCGGTGAGACCCCTGATGCGCGAGAGGCGACCTGCATTCGCGAGCGCGCGCGCGATGTCAGCGACGTCGCGGTCTTTCGGCGGGACGCTGTGTTCAACAAAGCGACAGGCCAGGTCGAGGTCCAGCCGGGCATCCTGCGCGACGCCCGCGAGGGCAGAGACGTCGCTGCGGCGTGGATCTGGGAGAAGGCGCAGGAGCTCATCAAGAAGGATCTGTAGGTCTCAAGCTAGCTCACTCCCCGCATCTATCTTCTTGAGTTTTGGTTCCGAATCCTATCCGACGGGCCTCCGCGCTAGAAGTAGACACATCTGCGAGCGACCACTCCGCTCTCGAGTAATTTCCATCTCTACGGACACGATCGAAGGAACAACATGTACAGAAAAGTGTCACGGAGAATCCAGCAGCAACATTTAGAAGAGTTAATAGCGACGTGCCACGACATACAGGCGCCGTCACTGACCATACACCACCGGAATCTCCCACCACGCGGAGTCAAAGGTCGCAGGCCACAGGTCATAGTCCTCAGTCTTCATACATAGTCCGAACGAATCGACGGTGCTCTCCTCGACGTGATCCACAAACACGCACTTGTCCACATGCTCGCGAGCGTCGGAAATGGGGAAGACCGCGAGAAGGGATGGGTCTTGCAAGACGCGGAGGAACAGATGAACACGCTCCGTCCCAGGACGTGTCCGCGACGCGAGCACATTGCTGAGGAGCGTACCAATCCTCTCATCAATGGTGTCCAGGTACAGACAAAGCGTTCGAAGCCCTGCGTATGGAATAGGGCCCTCTGGAAGCGCACGGAAGGGCTCAAGAGTCTGGAGAAGGGGTTCGTAGCATTCCACCTTGTCCTCAAGAAACCCGCGTCGTATAGCCATTGAGAATGTCTTGAGACGCGGTGGCGAGGAGAGTGCGGACATGAGGGGTAGGATGTCTCGTGACAGGCGGTCGCATTCTCCGGTGATGTTCCATCCGATATGCTCGACGTGGCGGAAGAGAGGATAGGCGGCGAGGGCGGACCAGAAGTAGGGGTGACCTTTATGGACCGCATTGTGGAGGTTCAATCGGATTGTCGGTTCGCGCTTGCGTGACTGGGTGTAGAGTTCGACGATTATGAGGAGAAGATCGCTGTCTGGGCTGCATGTATCGATGTGGAAGGATATCCTGGTGACGGGGGATCGGTCCGGGAGGGCATGTAGGATGGATTCTAGGTCGGCCATCAGTGACTGCGTCCACTCCACAAACCCGACCTCGATGCATAGGGAGCTGGAGGGAGAGACAGAGGAGAACAATGTTGCCATCGCAGACAAATCCGGATCGTCCGAGCCGTAGAACGAGAAACTGCGCAGCCAGTGGAGAGGAATTCTAGGCGGGGAAGTTGTAGTCTCGCCCGATGATATGAGACGCATGTCACGCAAGTGTAGGTCTTCAAGGTGGGGGGGGTGTTGGAGAGAACGGTCAGGAGCGATCTTGTCACAACTTCTGGATAACCTTCAGAGGCGACTCCGCATAAGACGAGTCGAGAGAGGGCGGGAAGGTGTAGAAGTGGGGGTATTGATCCGGTGTCGAGGAAGAGTGAGCGTAGACGGCTCCCGATGGTGCTCAGGAAATGGGACGACAGCAGTCGATCGCTGTCGTCCTCAGAAAGTCGGGCGACGCAGCAATGCTCGAGCATAGGCAGCGCATCGGCGTCCAACCCACACAACCATGACAGTAGTCTTTCGTTGTCCTCGTCATTGAACCGACCGGTGATATGCAGCTGACTGATCCTGCGACCCTCCGCAAGCATGAAAGCTTCGGTCTTATCGCCGAAGACCCTATCCACGTAGACTTGTAGTGGCACACTCCGCGATCGGGACACAAGTGACGGCTTGTACAACCCTCTCTTGGTGTCCACCCAGTAAATCGACCATAGGGTCTCACTGGCGAGCGCGACCGCGCGCCAGTGATGGCACACAAGGAGGACGGGCTGAAGTTGGGCGACCAGGGGGAGCGTGAACGGCCAATAGTTCCGTCCGATAGAGGCTCCACGGATGGGCAGTCTAAGGGGGATCCACGAGAAGATCTCGACTAACAGCTCCGATGGAATGCGGTTAATGGGAGATATGGTGTCTGCAAACCCGCGCCATGACCCATTCGGATCCTGTCCAGATGTGTTGAGTATATGCTATTGACAACCGTACTAGCATCATGCCATAGTCCGGGATGTGCTCTCACCGTCGTTGCTGGAGAGCTTGAATCGAACCAATCCTCCAGCTGTTCTTACGAATTGAGTACCAAACAGATGAGTCAATTTCTTGGGCTTCAGACTCGCACTACTTACTTAGTACTACAGTACTGCCTGGGTAGAGAGGAAGTTTTTAGCGCGCGCTCGGCATATCTAAAGGGACATAACTCGCGGTTCGGGTGACCTTCTGTTCAAATTAGGTTCGGAACAAACCCCTCGCACGTGAACGTGAGCGCCGCGCGGAGGGTCTTGGTACGAGACTACTGTTCAAATGCAGTGTGAGTGATATTGATCACAGAGCTATCGGACTTGATGGTGTTCTTGCAAGTTACGCTTGTGCTCCGCTCAAACGTACAACTGTCATTTCGAACTCCGAGCGGACTCCGACGGACCGGAGTCATTGATAGCGGAGATTCAAGCGTCGACACTTCAGCAAACCCATCCATCGTCTTTCCAGGTATACGATACGTGATCCTCGTGTCGCAGCGCACTCATTCCGGACTTATCCGATCTCTATGTGGTTGTTTGACTATTGTAGAATTCATCGCGGAATGACGGACCATTTGTATCGAAATGCGACATACCACGGTCCACTACCATCCGTCCCGGCTCAGAGTCAGCCTGTCAACAACATTTCGGTCCTCCAGTCGACCAGCGGCATCACCAGCCTCGTCTCCGTACCCATCAGTACCATTGCCGCTTGAATCGCCCGGACTTCGAAACTACCAGAAGAGAATGAGTGGGACAACGATAACATCGATGATGAGCCTTACCTGGGAAATGACAATGGCCCGTCCCCCGACGATGAGAGTTCATCGAACAACTGAGGGATACGCTGGCCTGACCCCGACCACAGCAACTTTGGTTACACTCACGGATGCATCTCCGTCTCCACTGGCACCGAAGTACCCTCGGCCACGGCCCTCCCAAACTCTCAGTGGCGTGTCGAGGATGCCGCCGAGATGACATTCACCCTCGTCTCCCCGACTCAGCTCGTTCCTGCTTCTACCTCCGTCTCCCTCGCCAGTACGACAGCCACAATACCACAGCCAACATCGGTGACCGCACCTCTTGGGCCCGGCCACAGTAACAATGATGACACTAATGAAGAGGAGGGAGACGGCAGCGACGAGGACGATGATGATGACGACTGTTGGGATGGGGATGATGGGGACGACGACAATGGCCAGGACTGTGTGGACGGTTCAGTGTACTGAAGGCTCGAAGCACATTGCCAGTGTATTATACCCCACATTGTATCTATCACCAGCCGCCAAATACACGATCAATATGACCGACCGTCTGTCTCGATAGTACCCAAACAGACTCCTTGGGGTAATGCGTTCATCTTCTCGCATACTCGGCAAAGAGGTCAGGGTACGCAGCCTTGATGATATCGGCGGCCTTCTCAGCAACGCCATATACGGCCGCAGAAGTGTGCGCTGCAGGCAACCTCGGCTACAAACCATGCCGATGAGTATGTGAATTCAAACCGGAAAAACAGGAGCACGTACCACAACGGATGCGTCAACGATCCGAAGACCAGTGACGCCCTTCACCAGCAAGTTCGGGTCAACAACACCCCATGACGCATCTACGGAGGACATCGCTGCAGTGGCCACCGGGTGGAAGAAGCTGACAGTGTGCTCGCGGATGTACTGGTCGATCTCATCGTCGGTCGTCAGGTTGAAGAGCGGGCGAACGAAGTACCCGTCCCACGCCTTCGCCGCGACGAAGCGCATCCCAGCCTTGATGCCCTGGCGCACCATGTACAGGTCAATATCCTCCGTGAGCAGCCTTGGGTCAATCAGGGGAGCCGCAAACGGATCGCTCGAGTTGATCGTGATGAACCCACGACTAGCGGGAGACACGGCGCCGACAGGGAGGTTGAAGTAGTTTCCAGTCTCCATGGTGGGGAAGACGCCGTTCTGGAAGAGGAACTCGTAGTGCGCCGTCGTCGGCCCGCTAGCCGGATCTGCATGCGTCTCCCAGATCGGGTCATCTTCAGCGACGCGGAGGAACGCGACATGGTTCTCGGAGGTGTCGACCATGAGACCAGTCTTGTTCTCAGTCCACTCGGCGAGGAGCGTGTCCATGAGCGACTCGCTCCTCCAGACCTCGTCGAGCGTCTTGGTCGAATTGACTTCGAACGTGATACTGCACCCGACGTGGTCCGTCAGGTTTTGACCCACGGACGGGTTGTCGACGAGAACCGGTATACCAAGCGAGGAGAGGACCGCTGCGTCCCCAATTCCCGAGTGCATGAGGATGACGGGTGTGTGCACTGCACCAGCAGAGAGGATGACCTCCTTGTTGGCCTGGAGGGTTTTGAACTCGCCACCGGGACCGTCCTGGAACTCCACACTGTTCAACCCAAAGGCGCCGTCCGTGGGCAAGACACGCGACACGCGCGCGTAGAGCAGAACATCGAGGTTGTCGCGGCTGACGTACTCGGGAGCGAGATACGCCTTCGAGCTTGAGCGGACGCCCCGATCTATGAGCGCCTGGGTCCAACCTTGATGCTACGTCAGTACGTCCGAACCATGTAGTTGACTATAGAACTCACCGATCCCAAGGTGCTCGCCCGAGTTCATGTCAATCTGGAATGGGAATTCCTCGAGCTCTTGCGTGACCGCTATGACCCGGTCGTCGATCGCGCGCGCAGCGCCGGGCACGCTCACGCCAATGATGCCCTCGAAGCCATGCGCCTCAGGCAGATACTGGTCGGACACGTTGTGGCCGTCCACCGGAAGATTGAACTTCTCGCTCTGAAGGTTGTTCTCAGTACAGCTATAGGATAGAATTGGAGGAGAGCGCGGCGCCAACATGCGCAGCGCATACCCTCAGGACCGAACCACGTACCTTTTTGAAGTATGGAAGGACGCCGTCCCACCCCCAGCTCTCGTCGCCAGTCAGCGCAGCCCACGTGTCGATGTCTTCCTTGGTTCCGCGGGTGTACACCAAACAGTCTGGGTAGCACCCGGGCATCGTGAGTCCATCGTACGTAACAGAGCAGAAGCAAAACTACGCACTAACGGCACTCGTCCCTCCCAAGCCAATGCCGCGCGGGAATGGAGGGGTGCGGCCCAGCAGACCCTCCTGTGGGACGGTAGTGAAGTTCCAATCCCAGGGCGTATTAGGCGTCAGCGTTACACATAGCTGGGGCACGTCGATCTCTAGCACCCCGTCGTTCGCGCCCCCAGCCTCGAGCAGCAGAACGTTAACTCCTGCGCTCTCAGAAAGGCGGTTCGCAGTGGTCGCGCCTCCGGGACCCGCTGTGCATATAATCAGCGCGATACTTGACGGGACGCGAACACGAGAACACGCACCTCCGACAATAATGAAGTCATACGAGTCCTTCAGCTCGGACGAATCCTTGAGAATGGCCGCGGCGGAGAACCCAGCGAAGGTGCTCAGGCTAGTAAGCACGAACTGCTTCGTGAGCTTCATTGTGCTGGAGGGGGATGGCGCACCCTGCTCCCGAGGCGATGTATATATACGCGGTCGCAGGGCTCGGGTGGCATATGCCTTCTGGTCAAGTGAGCCGGCCGGAGCACGAAACCACGGGCTTCGACGCTTCGAAGGTGTCCCGATCGCATTGACATAAGAGCGCTTGAGATCAACTGCGTCGACTCTGAGCTTCCTATTTTGATGCTGCGACGGTCAGCAGGCCGGCCCCCGAACTTCTTCCTGTTCTCTCGGTCCACCCTGGCGCAAGATTGTGGATGTCAGTGCTGAGTGAAGAGAACTGCGGAGCTATGCGAGGTCCAGTGAGATTGAATGTACAGATACAATGAGGTGAGAGCGAAGCTTGAAGGTAGCTAACGTCTCGGAATGGAGTGGATTTAGGATGTAATTTCCGTGTGAGAATGTGAGCTTCTTTGTTTGATCGTCTCCTGATTGGCGTCTGTAAACGATCCAGAGTCAGGAGCTTGGATCTGCCGAAAATCATAATCCTCTACCAACCTCCCAGGATGCTGCGAATTCTTGATTGTCGACGGGTTATGTGCTCTTCCCGTCCTCCGCCTATGAAGCAGTTGATCAGTATGGACGGCAACAGGCTCGGAAGATGTGTATACTCACGTCCTAGCACCACGTAGGCCAGTCTGCGCCGATGAACTGAGAGTAATCAACCGAGGGAGAAAACCGTGGCCACTCCTTCCAAGATTGACCGCATTTGAAGTTCATGTACGGCAGGAAAACGAAGTCGTCGACATATTCACGTGGGAATTGAACGCATGTACTGACACGGTCTTCAACGAAGAGATCGAGGCGACGGATCCGCTTGCCGTTGGCAGCGCGAAATGAGAGCAGTTCAGTGAGACATTCCACAACCTCGTTCTCACAGTCGTCAACATAGACGTCGAGCGTGTCGAGAGATGGCAGTATGGCGAGACCATGTTCCGGTGTGAACAAGGGTTGTAGTGTGCGGATAACGGAAGGCATGTAGTGGTGGCTCCAGGACCACCGGAAGGCGATGGAGAGCCTTTGCACGTTCTGTAGCATTGGCCATAGCGCCACGAGTTCTCCAGCGCTTTCACCCAATCGCCCGTCCCTGACGTCGATCCTCATCTCCCTGATGTTCTGACAGAACTCGGCAGTCAAGAGCGAGCTCCAGAACAGCTGGCTAGTGCCATATCTGCAGGAAACCACAATCTGTGTGCTGTCGACGCGTCCATTGGAGCCGTCGTCAGGGATCTCCAAGGAGATGGATGTCTTGACATCGCCCTCCTTTTTCATGTGGATACCCAGCTTCGTGGGGGATGCAGCGGTTCCGCGCAGGCTTCGAACGAGGTCAGATACGTCCAGAGGGTGTTGCCCCGACGACTCGGGGTTATGCAGATCGAGGCGATTGACGTCGAGCCGACAATGGCGCTGTGTGACTATGTGCGAATAGAAGTCGGCCAGCGAGGGGATATGGTTGGAGGGCGCGTCATACGAGAAGTACTTTAAGTTATTGAGCTCGACTTTGATTGGCGCTAGGGCGGGCCCTTCGCGTAGGCCAGTCCGCAGGCTTATACGATAGATGTGCAAAGTCGCCAACCTCGGTGTGCGGGAGAGAAATCCGAGGATTTCGCCGGGGTCGATGTTGGTCTGGTAGATTTGTGTCGGAGAGGACAGTACGCAGCGCGTTAACGCGGGAAGCTCGCATTGTGGTACAGAGCCAGGGCAGCTCAGTAGAAGAGACCGTAGATTCGTCCCGAAACCACTTGTGAATAGAGGGGAGGATAGCAACCGTTCGCTGACATTCTGCGGCAGCAAGAAGCAGCAATGCCTCAGAGAGCTGTGGTCCATGGAGACAACGGACGACAACAGTTCCTCTTCTTGGGACCCCGCCACGCTAGAGGATGGAAGAGGCGAGCGACTGCGAAGATGAAGTTGGTGGATGTGAGAGCCTTGCTCGGCGAGTAATGGCCTCAGATTGGCCGAAAACGAGTTGAAGGCGTAGACAGAGATCGGGAGATTCTATCCAGGATTGCAGAGGGAGTCATGTAGGAAGGGTTGCGGTTGCCCCAGATACCGGTTTCGCGGTACACCGACCATAAGGCAGGAGCACCTAGCACCGCCTCGCGCCAGTGGCGACAAACTTGAGAGAGGACCATGAGGTCATCATGCCGTAGGACACAGAACGGCCAGTGTGCACCAGCCTTATCTGAGTCAGAGATGAAGGGCTTCCTTTCCGGGACCATCGAGAAGATGTGCAAGAGTATTTCCGTGGGGATGCGATTGATCGTGCGGGCGCCGTTGAGCAGGCCGCGGATAACGGATAGCGTGCGCATGAGGGACGTGTCAAGGGAGGTGAGCTTTGAGGGATGAAGCATCAGCGCATGACAAGGAATCATAATCAGGATACGGGATACGAAACACACCATCTCGTTATAATCGCTGTGTATACTATCAGTAAGTACTATGCGCTGGCATCCGCACCATCGGACGACTAGACTCACATCTCGACATCATGACTACAAAGGTGACTTGCTGCGCTCAAGAGCAGTGAGCTGGCGGTCTCGAGTTGCTTCAATCCCGAGATCGGATGCGACGTGACAGTTGTCCAGTACGTCTTGGGCGCCGCAGTGTATTGCCACATCTACTAGGAATCGGACCTGTAACCAATGATCATAACAAAACGAGTTGCCAATCTCAGTCGACACGATGTCAGAAAATCATACAAGTGAGTGCACAAACCGAGAACTGGGCGATCCCCCTGGTACAGATGAGTGGTCCGAGTCAGGAGGCTGCCAGCGGCTAAGTAAATCGATTTCAAGTTCGACTTTACGGCGTCTACTAGCTCGAACGTTTGACTTCCTTCCAACTTGTTCAGAGCCTTATAACCTTGCCTCGCTCATTCATCGATCTTTATTTGTCGAAAGTAAATGAAGTTCCAAGACGAGCTATCAGAAGAAGAATTCATCACATCACATTCTCTCAGGACTAGAGGACAAAACCCCCGACATATAAGTACTACAGTGGTAACTGGAAGCACCTCTTTCGGAGTTCCAGCTCTCACCATTCCGACTCAGCGTCCGCCCAGCTCGGAATCATACGTCAGGAGATCCAAGTAGGCCAGTCGGCGCCGATAAGCGCAGAACCATCGTCCCTGTCAATAGGTACC
Organism: Earliella scabrosa; assembly: GCA_022605405.1. Taxonomy (NCBI): domain Eukaryota; kingdom Fungi; phylum Basidiomycota; class Agaricomycetes; order Polyporales; family Polyporaceae; genus Earliella; species Earliella scabrosa. The sequence continues at coordinate 201,657 of JABYQQ010000029.1, forward strand.
GGCCATCCGATGTCCATCCAGTCCTCCGAGGGGTCTTCGTACTCCAGCCAAAAGAATTCGTCGACATGTTCCATGAGACGAGCAACGCCGGATGGAGGATCCTCGGGGCCGCCTAGAACAAATCGACGGACCCGTCGACCTCTTGCGGTGCGAGCCGCCAGAAAGTCCGCAAAGTACTGGATGATATCCGCATCCCCAACGTCGACGTACACGTTCAAGGTGTCGAGACAAGGGCGCACGGCGAGCGCATCTGACTGCGGGAAGAGAAGCTCGAGGGCGCAGCGTACGTTGCGGAGGTATTCGTTCTTCGTCGCATCCCAGCGGAAGGCCAAGGAGAGCTCACGAATCTTGACGAAGAGAGGCCAAATTGGGATTGCCGCAAGCTCCATAGCGGTGTCGTCTTCACAAAATCCCGTGATGTCCACCCGAACCTCCTCGACCTCCGCGCAGAAGTCGGGTGTTAGGAGCGAGCGCCAAAATTGAGCTGTGTCCGAGAAGGGCTTGAACTGGATCCGCGTGCACCCACTCCATTCTGGAGAGGCGCCGCGAGCGAGCTCGAGTAATACATGTGCGGTCCCGAATATCTGCCTTCTCACATGAATGCCCATCTTCGTTGGAAGAGCCGCGCCGTGTAGCGTTCGAACCATGTTCTGGACGTCGCCCCAGAGTATTCTGTCCAGTTCGACGCCGTCAATGTCGAGCTGGCATCGGGAAGGCCTGAGAATATGCTGTAGAAAGTCTATGGAGGAGATGCCCGAGCTGGGGGTATAGGAGAGGTATCGCAACCGGGTCAACGGGATCGGCGGCGGCGGCGGCGTCTGCTGGAACGGCGAAACCGTGATCTTCTCAAGATGCAGGATCTCAAGGTTAGGAGTACCGGAGAGGAATGTGAGCAGCGACGATGGATCAATGGCTTCGCTGCGGCCTTGCCACTCCGAAAGCACGCATCGGACGAGAGAGGGAAGTTCCCATTGAGGGAGCACCCTGGTTACGCTGAGGAAGAGCGAACGGAGACGAGTTGCGGTCCCATGTCGACACAAGGAGGAGCTTTGCTGCAGAAGTGCGTATGCAACCGGGGGGAGTAGCAGGGAACAATGCTCGAGGACATCGGCAGTCATATTTGGGAGCGTGGCAACGAGTTGTCGTGCGTCCTCGTCGTGGCCGCCTCCAATCTCAACATGGAGCTGGCGAACCTGATGGCCTCGCTCTAGGAGCAGTTGTTTGAGGCGTTTAGAGAAGAAATCATTGACATAGATGTCGATCGGTCCAGTCGGACAGCGGGTGAGATATAGAGAATACAGGGTGGTGCTGCGTCGATAGACGTAGTCTTCCCTGTAGGCTGACCACAGTGCGGGGGCTCCCAGCGCGACCTCGCGCCATCGAGTGCAGACTTGAGAGGCGGCCCTGAGGTCGTCGATGCTTGGAACAAAGAACGGCCATATTGTTCCGCTCGTTCCCTTGAGAAACGGGCGCTTTCTCGGCACCAGCGAGAATATGTCGAGCAAGATCTCCGTAGGAAGGCGGTTGATCGGACGCATTCCGTTCAGGAGTTTGCGGACAACAGACGTCGCCCTCCGGAGCGATGTGTCTAGGGCGCCGAGCTGCAGTTTTCCTTTGTCAACAACACAGACTTTCGGTGATAAGCTTCGCGCAGGACTCGCCATTTCATGGACGTTCTCTTCACTGCAGCACAAGTCAGCCAACATGTTCACCGTCCGGAACGACCAACGCCACTCACATCCCTGTCTCTCTGGTTTCAAGCTGCTCTGCAATGCTCAACAGCAGAGACCCCGCAGAGCGCAAGTCATTCAATCCGAGGTCCTCCGGATAGGACAAGACTTCCATCCAATGGGTGTTCACGTCTCGCATTCGCGACATGTTCGCGCTGTGCCAAGCCGTGTCTGCTGCAGATGATGTTCATCGCATGAGTTCTAACCAGGAACATGTATGCGTCGTGCGTAAATGCTTACATGCGTCCACGGCGACTGGTCTACTGGGGAAGCTGCGTCAGTGCTAGAGGTGGTGTTGAATCCTAGTGGGTGGTGGCAGGTGAAACCAGACGTGACGAAATTCGGGCGCGTGCGGCGAACCTAAATGGGGAGATAAGATTAGATGTGCGAGCACCCCGAGATTAGATTAGATAAATCCTCGTCACCCAAACTTTGCGCATCTGCATCGTCCCCCAGCCAATCTCACAAACACCGCACGCCGCACTGCGCAAACCCATAAATCGCACCAGATATATTCACCCGACAAGCAACTTGCAAACCACAGTGCAGTGCTTACGACTAGGCGTACGTATATACCGTACCAAACCACAAAAGGCGGAGAGAAACGCGCGCACAGCTCGCAGCGCGACCAGGGGGGTGCCAAATGGAAGACGACGCGTCACAGTGAACGTTATGAGCCAGCCAAAGAGTATCATGTCATGCAGCGCCGCCGCCGCCCGACCCCAGCCGCCCGCCCGCCCTGCCCGCCGAAAGGGCAGGGGGGAAAGGAAGATAGAGAGAGAGACGGTCGTCCCGCTCGGGGAGACAGGGATGAGGTATCTGGAACACACAACCGAGACAAGATGATGAGAGAGACAGACAGATGAGAGAGAGATATGGACGTTAAGCATGAACAAGAAGAGGACCGGAGAGCGGAGGGGAGGGGGGGGGGACTGGAGGCAGGTGACAGCGCGCGACGGGAGGCTCGCTCCCCGCGCCCGACACAGGAAACACATCAAACAGCCGGAGAGCGAGCCGCCGTCAACGGCGACGGATAGTTACGTGAGGCGAACACGCAGGACTCAGAAAAGGTCCGCATGCTCGTGCGCCTTGCCAAACGCGCGGGCCTTGTGCGCCCTCCGCGCCGCGCCGCCCGTCTTCTTGAAGACCGTGAGCGCATCGGGCCCACCGCACAGGCGCGCACCGTCGCCCGAGCACGGCATGTTGCACGCCTCGTCCGCGATGAGCGCGCCGCCCTGGTTCTTGAAGCTGTTCCCGCAGTAGCACTCGCGCGCGTACTCGAGGCCGGCCATGGAGTGGCCGCGCTCCGCGCAGTGCGCGATGCACCCGCCGATCGTCATCTTCGAGCTCGTGTACGCGTCGACGTCGAGCGTCCGGCCACGCACGTTGTCCTTGCGGCAGCCGAACGCGGTCCAGCCAGCAGGGAGCCCGGCGGTCGAGTTCGACGGCGGGGTGGGCGCGGACCCGGGCGCTGAGGAGGAGGGGATGGGCGAGGGGATCACGACGGCGATGTTGCCCGCCTTGAAGGCGTTGAAGGCCCAGTTGCCACCGCAGATGCCGGTCTTGTCACCCGCGCAGGGCATGTCGCAGGTCGAGGCGGCGATAGCCTTGCCCTGGCCGTTCGCGAACGAGTTGCCACCTGCACAGACAGTCGTGAGTGGTAGACTGATACGCCATCGGAGAGCAACTCACAGTAGCACTCGCGGCCGAACTCGACACCGGCGAGAGAGAAGCCCTTGGAAGCGCAGGTCGAGAGGCAGGTCGCGACGGTCATCTGGTCGTTGGCGAAGCTGTAGCCAGTGAGCGCGCGCGCGCTGGAGTCGGACAGACAGCCGGCAGGGGTCCATGCGAGCGGGGTCGCGCTGCCAGTGGCCGGGGGCACGACGCTAGAGCTCGTCTTGCTTGCGGAGGGCACAGACGGGGCGACGACTGACGACGAGGAGGGGACGGCGACCGACGAGGACGGAACGACGACCGACGAGGAGGGGATGACAACCGACGAGGAGGGGACGACGACCGACGAAGGAGCAGCGTTAGCAGTGCTGGACGGCTTAACGGTGGTGGACGATACGGACGATGCGGGCGGCGGCTTGGGCGCGCCCGTAGTCAGCAGAGTGAGCCTCCTGGGGCCACCGCAGACCTCCATGTCTACAAACATCCATTCAGCGCCCAAGCTCACCACGACACACCGATCACACAGAGTGGCACTCACTGTTGCCCGCGCACTTGTTCGTGCACAGGTTCCAGGCGACGGTGTTGGTCGTCGCGCCGTTGCGGACCTCGTTGTCGCAGTAGCACTCGTTCGAGAACTCGATGCCGGCGAGCTTGAAGCCCTTGGACGCACAGAAGTTCGCGCACTCGCTGCGGGTCATCGTGTCGCTCTTCGTCGAGGCGGCGGCGAGCGCACGGCCGTTCGCAGGCTCGGCGATACAGCCAATCTCGGTCCACCCGTCGGGAAGAGGGACCTGAGCAGACTTGAGACCGACGGGGAGGTTCGAGTTCGGGCCGCAAGGGGGCTTGGTGCCAGTGCCGTCCCAGATCGGGTTGCAGCCGGGGAGCTGGGTCATGGGCGCGTCGTAGCCAACATTCTCGTCGACGATCTCGGTCTCGAGCGTGCACGCGCTGGCGGAGGCCTGGTCGAGCACGCGTGCGAGCGGCGGGCAGTCCATGACGTTACCGTTGGCGTTCGGGCAGTTGTCGATCGCGTCCTGGAGGAGGGCGGTGTCCCAGCCGTCCTGGAAGTCAGCGTGGTGCCCGTAGCCGGTGGTGTCGCCGTTGGCGAGGACCCAGGTGCCGGGCCCCCAGTAGTCGAACTGGTCGACGGAGACGATCATCTCGTAGAAGAGGGAGACGAGCTGGACAGGGTGCGAGGCGGGGCAGTCGCCGCCGTTGAAGTTCTGGATAGGGTAGGCCATGTGCGACTTGTGGTCGGGCGAGTCGAGGTTCTTGCCGTCCCAGCACGAAGGGAAGAATACCTGGGCACGCATGCCGTTCGGGCAGTTGTGCTTGAAGAAGTCGGGGCGCTCAGCCCATTCGGGGTCGCCGTTGTGCGCGCCGCTGTAGTCTGTGGCAGGCGTGAGCGGCATCCGCTTGGGATTGGCGAGGTAACGCACCGAGGCAGACGAAGCTCACAGCCTGATCGGCCTTGCTCGAGGCGTTGTAGGTGCGGCGGTTGCTGTCTCCGGCGAGCATGCGCAAGCCAGGGGGGAAGGCCTTGACAGCCTGCTTCTTGGGACCATTGCGGACAAGGTAGTAGATGTTGAACCCGGTCTCTGCGAGACATACAAGTTAGCATATAGTTTGGCGACAAGGTACGCGTTTATGAAGTGGCGAAGACGTCCAACTGGGCGCTCTGAAATGGAGCAAGCGACTGTGCCGGCCTGAGTACTGCCTCCCATCGAAAACTGCCCAGCCTCTTCACTTGACACGCGCAACAACACAAGCCAGCGGCAAACCAAAGACTAGGTACGTACGGATCGGGGTGAGGACGCCGGTGTTCTTGTCACGGTGGTACATTTGGGGCTGAGGGACGAAGGGAAGTCAGCGCCACAGCTCCCAGGCCGCAAAAAACACGCATGTACGCACGGCCCAGTAGTTGCTCTTGTCCGGCTGCACGCCAATGGTCGTGCATTTGCTCTTCATCAGGTCGTCACGATCGTAGACGCTCTTGAACCGGCTCGCACCGACGATGGAGTGGACATGGGTGGCAATCTAAAACGCGTAACGGGAGGCGGGGCGCGGGTCAGGCACGGCGGACGAGCGAGAGCGCGAGGAGGCGATCGAAAACGACGAAATGACGCACCCCGTCCGGGTTCACGATCGGGTCGAGACGCGTCGTGACGATGGGCCTGCTGCCACCAAAGATCCAGTGCTCGGCGTTGGCGACCGCGACGAGGGCGGCGAGCGATAAGAGGTTGGCGAACATTGTAAAGACCGGCGCGACTGGAGCTAAAGAATGTGTTCAGGTCTGACTAAGGAGAGGAGTGCGGCGAAAGGCCAGCAAGAGGAGGAGGGGGGGAGAAGGGAGAAGGGGAAGGAGGCCTAGCACGGAGGCGTCTGAGAAGAGAAACGAGACCGTGAAGGGGGACTTTGGGAGACTCGGGCCCATCCTTGTCTTTGAGTTATATAGCGAAAGATCCCACCAGGTGGAGACGCGCGCGAAGCTGATTCGTAAATGGCCATCGAGATCCCCGCCGCCTCGGCAAACGCGCTCCTTCCGCGTTAGGCAGGCTCTGTAGATCGTAGCACCTCCCCCGCACGTTCTTCGTCCCACCTCCGTCCACACTTCATCTCTCGACGCACTCCTCCAGCCTGCCTTCATCTCGGGTACTATCTCGCCAGCAGGCAGCCCGGGGTGTGGCCTCGCAGCTCGGTCTATTTTTACCGCGAGACGGACAATGGGCGGCGCAAGAGCATGCGGGCAGCGAGCGCTGCGTCGATTGGCCGGAGCTGGTGGGTACATAAGGCGAGTGACTTCGAGGCCGGCTGCCCTGACTTCTCGCCGTTCGCAGCGTCCTCGTCAGCGTTCGCTGAAACGGCCCATGACGACCAACGACGTCGTCTCCGCCGCAAGCCAGCAACCGCCAACAGGCGCTCAGGCACGCGTCGCTGCATTGGGCGAAACCCATCATGCTCTCTCGCGAACCGATCCGTGCAATAATGATCGGACGGAGTGCTCTCGGGGCCAGGCACCTCGCCTGACCACAGTGATGGTTGCACAGGGTTTCGCCCCGATAACCCCCTTTGCGCACATTTCGCTGCGTTGTCCCCTGTTGTCCCAGTCGGCTCGCCCTACGACCGAGATTGTGCTCAGATGGTCGTCCCTGCCTTGGCTGCTCCAGGACCCCCGACAATACACCAAAATCCCTGATCCTCGTTCCGAAAAATCGGTCAATTTTGTCCGTGAGATCAGGCCTCCAGGAGGGGTCGCCAGGTCCGAATTATGGCACCAGTCTCCTTCCTTATACGGTAATTTTTCCACTAGACGCCCTCGTGGCGGCCGGAGCGGGCCTCCGGAGAGCGTCTACCCACCTCTGGTGTCATCATTTTGTCCGATATCCGGGCGCCTGGTACCAGACCTGGCCACGATGTTGGGTCCAAAACAGGGGGGTAAGCATCAGGCATCCGTGTCCGAATCGCCCCAAATTGTCCGAATTGAGCCTCAGGGATTTTGGTGTATTGTCGGGGGTCCTGCTGCTCCCCAGCCCAGCTTGACTCTCGCGCAGCCTGATATCGATCGAATCTGGATGATCGTCGGCCATGAGACCCTCTCGGAGGCGCCGACTAGAGGTGACTTCATGCCAACTGGTACGTGTCCCACTTTCCTGTGTCACAATAATGAGCTACATACAGGAACGCCCGGAGATGTCACGACGGAAACACGAGACAGGTCGTGTAGCGCAACCGATAGAGCCCTGGCCAGATTCCCAGGGAAGCGTCACTAGTGGGAACGACATCTCGGAGTCGGAGAAGCAAGTGCGCATGCGTCTTGCCGTCCGAATCACTGTCAGTTCCGGCCTCGCCGTCGACCTGATGTCAGTGCTAGGATGCATGAGGCGGCGACGCAGCGTAAGGCAAAACAGCAAACCCCGTTCTCGGGATTAGCGAGCATGGGCTGCTACGCGGCGACCGCCCAAAGGGGCATGGTGATTGATGGGATGGTGGCGGCAACACGAACATCGTCATCACCACAGAGGCTGCAGTCGCGATATCAAGGCTGATGGATCATGAATGAGATGCATCCAATTGCTGGAAGAATCATATCGCTCCTGCGCACAGAGAGACCATCTCGGTGCGACCACAGGCCAGTTGGGAACTGTCCAGCTCAGGCTCATGTTCGGCGAGACAAGATTCAAGCCTTAGACAAGGACCGAGTCTCCAAAATTCGCGATTGGGGGAGAATGGCAAGGTTAAGGTTCGCCCTCGGCTTCCCCCGGTCCTCAGCCATCTTCCGGCACGGGAGGGGTCTTCCCTGTCTCGACCACCGTCCACGTCGGCACTGTCATTGTCAAGGAACATTCAACGTCGACAGGCCCGCGGGGTCCCGCACGGAATACCTCATTCAACGCGAAGTTTTTCGCTCGTCCAGGTGGACAACGTTGCGGCAAGTGTACAGATGCACGCGCAAACAGTACTTACTTCCAAAAGCTTCGCAATAGAGGCCCGCGATGCCTGGATTCCGCGCGCGCAACACCTCTCATGCCTACTATCATGAGTTTACACCTCGTTGTGCGCGCGCGCGCCGCGGCGCTCCGCCAGCGGTAAGGTAGAGAGCCGCAGTGAGAAGAGCCGAACAAGTGAGTCCTGTGGAAGTGGAAGGCGCGACGCCCGCCGTCATATGCGTCTGCCCTAGGCGTGTGGCGGGAATTCGAACTCGAGGCGGCGGTTCGCCGCATGCGCATGCGGCAGGGTTCATTCAACTTCAAGGCACCACCGCCGGAAGAAGGAGGTCGCTTCCCCGCTTACCGTACGCGCACATTCAGTTACTTTTCTGACCGTGAACGTTGACATTGGACAAAGGGTCCCCGGCCAACCCGTTTCCTAGCGACTCGGAGGCTGGAGGCTGGAGGTCACCGTAGGAACTCATCCATAAAATGAAGTACCCACCTGCATGTCCGAATCCGAGAGGTGCTGAAACGAGTCTCGACATATCAAGGATCGCGCGCACGACATGTCCGTAGTTCTTCCACTGATATACGTGATCTAATACATCTCTCCGACGCGAGCTTTACAACTTGCGAGCCTGGCTCTACCTAGATACTTAGTCTTATTGCTACAACGCATTGCACTTCTACAGAGTCCGGACCCCACACGAGGCGTCGACGCGGCGAGGACGCGATAGGCTGCGCCGTCGCAAAGCGCTATCTCTATCTCCAACCCGAGCGCACGCCGCACGCACGTTGATTCCGGCTGCCTGCTGGATCCAGGATGATCACGAAACCCCCTCCCCCACTACCGCACGAGCTCCCACCACGCGGTCCTCGCCTGGCACCGGTGGATCTCCCAGCCCTTCCCCTTCACGCCTTGCCCTCCGCGAGCGCCTCCTTCGCCGTCTTCTTCCCCTCGACGATCGCGCTGACCGAGCGCAGCGCGTGGCTAAAGTCCTCGAACAGGATGTGCGGGATGCTCTCGCGCCGGCAGAACGCGGCGAGGTCGTTGTCTCCGCCCGCCTTCTGCTTCACGTACAGCACGTCCGCGTGCCGCGCCGCGGACATGTCTGGCAAATTGCAGTCGCAAGGCATCGTCGTTAGCTAACGGGGGCGCGCGCATCAACTAAGGGGAAGACGCGAGGGCGCACCGGAGACGCCGTCGCCGAAGAAGAAGACGAGCGGGGGGTCCGCGAGACGGCGGTACGGCAGGATCGCCTGGCTCTTGTCGTGCCCGTAGCCGCTATGCGTGCGCGCGCGCTCTCTGGTCAGCGCGTACTCATGGTGGAGCAGTGTGGGCAGACCGGACACACCTCGAAGGGTGGCGGTACTTGATCGACCACGTCCCGTCCTCGTGGACGTCGGCCTCGTTCGCGACGATCTCGATGTCCTTTGCGTCCTCCTCGCCGATAAGGGCCGATAGGACTGCACGGATGATGGGCGCCATCCCGCTGACGGGGAGAACGTCCGTTAGTTAAGGCTGGGAGGAGGGAAGGGAGCGGGCCGGTCTGGGACAGCACCTGGAGATGATGACGACGGGGATGTCGTGCTCCTTGCAGTACTTGTAAAAGTCCTTGAAGCCCGCGTCCAGGACGATGTCTGTCCCCCCGCAAAGTTCAAACGGACGTGCGATACGTTGAAGCGAGAGAAGCTCACTCTTCTTGAGCTCTTCCTTGCAGAACTCGAACGTGTGCCCGTTGGCGGACACGCTCTCGAGCATCTCCCGGAACGCGTCGCGGAAGGTGGCCTTGCCCGCGAGGATGTCGAGGTTGCCTTGCCGGCGCTTCTCGGGCCCGAAGCCCAGCTCGTCTGTCATGTCTGGACGTTGGAAGCGGTGGGGCGTCAGCGAGCATGCACTGGGGGCTGGCAAACAGACGCATGTGTGGACGAGAACACGACGGTCCGGTATTGGTGGACGAGAGCTGCATGCATATCATCCACCGGCGGTGCGCATCTCATGCCGCTGGCACTAGCAGGACCCTACGCCGTCCACCATGCACAATGCGTCCCAGCGATACGGAGAGCAAAGAGGCGTACTCACAATCGTTGGAATCGCGCGTCGTGATCGTCCCATCCCTGCACGAAGCCCGTACGAGTCAACATCCATGGCCCATCGAGAGTCGCGCCGGACGCGCGGGTAGATGGACGGACCAGTCTGAAAGGACGACGAATTTCTTATCCTTGTGGATCGGGGGGTACGGGAGCGTGCTCTCCGGCGCGGGGTCGGCGGTGGTGGCCATCGTGTCGCGTTCTAATGTCTGGATGCGGGTGTAGGTCCTTCAGTCGCGGTGGGTGTGGTCCCTCGAGTGGTCTCAGGCGGGCGTTCTATCGAGGTTGTTGCCTCAGAGAATATTGCCGAGGTGTGCGCCTAGGAGCGAGGTCGCTAAGTACTTAAGGAGCTCGAGTCGAGGACGCAGCGATATATATCGAGGCGTGCGGCCGTTCATGGTGCCGTCAAGTCGATGCGCGAAGAAAGAGTACTTATCTAATCAGCTGGGCCTGCGGCCATCGGACATCTAATCTTATCTCCCCTTTTAGCTTGACTGTTACTAGTAGCAGTACTAAGGAGTTGTGCTACTAGTTTACCGTATGACATCCCCGCCTCAGTAGGCCCGTCCAGTACTTAATCTGACTTGGGGAGACAGCTACTTACAGTCAGACCGCTGAGCGGACCTATATGGCATCAGCTGAGACGCCCGAACACGACGTGCACCCGCGAGAAAGGCGGACTGACGGGATATTCCGGGCTGCTGAAACCTACTTATCTCTTGCATTGCCCGCCTGGCTGAAACAGCCGAGTCGTGCAAGGCGTCATTTCCCGGGTGTTCCCCACAATATCACAAACCGCACTTCTGGTGCGTCGTGGAAGTAGCGGCTGAATCCCGTCCTTCCCGGGCATGAAGTAACTTATAGGAGACAAGATCACGGCTTCTTGTACTAAGCTCTGTACGCGAATTCTCAGCAGACAACCCCAAGTCCGGCGGGGGGTCAGACGAGCGCGTATCACTGCCTAAACAGGTAGTAGGTGACGCGTCGGACTGCAGCTAGCACGCGCGCGCCGAATCGCCTACTTATCGCCCGCTCCGTCACGGTCCCTTTCTGCCTCTCATCCAACATCTTGTACTTAAGCATCAACCCAGCTAGCGCAACGACATATCCCTAAGGCTGAAACGTCACTATCCCGCAGATCGACACGTCTATGTCACAGTTAACAGATATGAATGCCTACTGGACGGATGTCCTGTCCCGTCCGGACCTTCTTGGATTGAACGACCTGCGCACTGCAGGGGCGCTGCTGCTAAATGCTGTGGAACAGATTGAAGTCAAAAAGACGGAGATGTGCGTAGACAGCTTGGCCACATTGGACTGCGAACGTGTTACTGAGTGGCCTTTGCTTTGCAGTGCAAACGATGTGCATGGCATGGTGAGTCCTGCCGCCAGTCCAGACCCGAAACACCTCTGTTGACACTTTCTTCGTTTCAGCTCGGCGTCCTCGAGCAATCGCTCCAGCGCGCGATGGCTGTAGTCCGGCGGTTGTTGAACGGAACCCGTCCCATCAACCGCATCCCTTCCGAAATCTTGCTTCGCATATTATCGTTGGCGCAGAGAAAGTCCCCCTTCATGGGCGAGAAAATCTCGCACATGGACAAGAGCACAACACACTGGCCCTTTCCCATTCCTGACATCGACGACCTCAGGCACCTCTCTCAAGTCTGCACCCGCTGGAGAGAAGTCGCACTTGCAGCTCCCGCACTGTGGTCGACATTCAGGGAAATTAACCATCGGAGCAGCACGCTCGACTCTCTATATCTCACTAGATGTCCATCCGGCCCAATTGACATCTACGTCGACACTTCCTTCTCTGACGAGCTGAAACAACAACTCCTCCAGCGAGGTCCCCAAATCCGTCAGTTTCACATGAAGGTCACTGGTACCAATGTCGTCTGGGCAGCGCCACATCGACAAGTTATTGCCACACTCGCGACCACAGACGCCAGCGCGCTCGAGCACTGCTCCCTGCTGCTTCCCCTGCCCGCGAGTGTGCGTTTGCAGAGGACTCCTGCCTTGTCCGGACACGGGACTGCAACGCGCCTCCGTTCCCTCTTCTTGAGCGTGACCGCGGTGCTCCCTCAGTGGGAACTTCCGGCTCTGACTCGATGTGTCCTCACCTGCCCTTCCTTTGGCAACAACATCGGCGATGTGATCGACACTTCATCGCTCCTCGCCTTCCTCTCCGGCACTCCTCAGCTCGAGGTTATGCATCTCTACAGGATCACGGTTCGACAATTGTACGAACCCCCGCCTTCTCACCACCGAGTCCCTGTGAGCAAGTTGCGATACCTGTGTTACAACCCGCGCGTCTTGGACATGCCCTATTTGACGGACTTCCTCGCACATCTCCTCATGCCGTCCCAATGCCAGCTCGACATCGACAGTATCAATCTCACACAGATTACGATAAGCGCATTCCAGAGCACGATCCAAGTGCTAGTGCGCGGAGCATTTCCTCCGACGAAGGTCGGCATTCATGTGAATCGAGCACAACCGGGCACCATGCAAGTGTCGCTCGAGCTCGCCCGAGGGGCCTCCCCAGAGCTCAGCGGTTGCACGCGCATCAAGTTCGAGCCCACCGTGAATGGCGCGTCGTTCTGGAGTGCGCTCCTGACCCCCCAATTCTGCGCCGAGATCGAGGAGTGCCGGGTGAACGTCACCGGAGAGCGCGAAAACGAGACGGCCGAAGGGCTCGCGGCGATGTGGCCCCTCTTGGTCAAAGTCCGCAAACTGTCCGTCGCGTTCCGGTTGCGGAGCAGCGATTACCTCGGTGCCCTGCGGCGCGCCCTCGAGCCTCTGTGCACGCCAATAGACGGGTCTGTCATGCACCCGTCTCTCGGCACGCTCGACGTGTACATCGATGTCGGCGCCAGGGACGTCATACAGTATCTCGCGGATTTCCTCGGGGCGCGCGCCTCGAGAGGCGGAAGGGTCCGGCGGTTTGTTCTAGGTGCGACTGAGTTTGGACGGGATCTGGCTGGTCCACAAGAGCACGTTGACGAGTTCGTGAGGCTGGAGTTTGAGGACAACCCGCGGAGTTGGATGGATTGGCCGTTGCCTCGTGACAGGGACAATGACTCGGAGCTTGTGGGAGCGAACTGGCCTGCTTGGACCTCCAGACTCGGAGGCGCCGTACCGCGAGCTGGAGAGGGGGATTTAAACGGTGAATGGTGACTTGCCGTCCCCGAAAGTAGTATCTGTGGTCGTGTCATTGAAGTAGAGCAGTTGTCTGTAATTCTACCTCTAATGACTCGTCTTGAGTATTCGGACTATATAGACAGCAGGGCTTACCACTGCGTGCTACTCGTCTTCCTCGATTCAGGGCAGGTCCGAATTGCGATGTCTGGAAGCGCCTGCCTCTCGCTTGGCAACGTTCAATAGTCTTCCTCGGTCGACCAATTTGTAAACGCATGTAAGCACTCACGTACTACACATACCCGTGCTATGGTCCAGGACTCACGCGATCAACATGTGCAGTAGACACGGCGCGAACATGTCACGACTGCAAGATGTGAACGCCTACTGGACGGATGCCTTGTCCTATCCAGCGACCCTCGCCTTGAATGACATGCGCTCTACAGCGGCTCTGCTGTTAAGTGTCGCAGAACAGGTTGAAATGAAAACAACAGAGATGTGAGTGGCGCTGATCGTTCCGGATGGCGAGCATGTTGACTGACTTGTGCTGCAGTAGAGACAACATCCAAGAAATGGCGAGTCATGCGCGAAGCTGATGATCGAAAGTCTGTATTAATGACCAAGGCTGAAAAATCCAGCTCAGCGCCCTTGACACATCGCTCCAGAGGGCGACGTCCGTTGTCCGTAGGCTCCTGAACGGAATGCGCCCGATTAACCGCCTCCCGCCGGAGATCTTACTCCACATATTCTCGTTGGCGCCGAAGAAAACCCCGTTTCTCCGTGGAAGGGGCAGCAAACCATTGTGGCCGTTCAACGTTCCAGACATGCGTGACCTCAGGCACCTTTCTCAAGTTTGCACCCGTTGGCGCGAGGTCGCGCTTGTAGCTCCTGCACTGTGGTCGGCCTACAGGGAAGGCGGCGTCTATCGGAGCAGCCCCAGGCTCAATTCTCTGTATATCGCTCGCTGTCCGACTGGACCAATTGACATCTATGTCGATAATTCCTTCTCTAACAATCTCAGAGAACTGCTCCTCGACCGAGGCCACCAGGTTCGCCAGCTCCATGTTCAGATTGGAGGCGGTCTCAACAGCCACGACGAGGACGCACGACAACTCGTTGCCACGCTCTCACATATGAACGCCGAGCTCCTCGAGCATTGTTGCCTGCAACTGCTCCGGGATGCATCCGCACATTTGCAGCAAATCCCCTCTTTGTGTCGACATGGGAACGCAACACGTCTCCGATCCCTCTCTCTCAGCGTATACAGGGCGCTCCCTCAGTGGGAACTTCCATCCCTTGTCCGATGCGTACTCTCGAAGTTCGACCAGTACGGGGGCCTCAGCAATATGGCCCTTGACCCCTCGTCGTTGCTTCGATTTCTCTCCGGTACTCCTAGGCTTGAGATCCTGCATCTTTATTGGATCATGGTTCTACCATTCCAGCAGACCCCGCCTCCACCGCAGCCAATATCGTTGACGCGGTTGCGATACCTCTCCTATATGCCCCCCTCAAACACCCCCTGCACGGACTTCCTGCTACATATTCACAAACCTTCCCGATGCCAGGTTGACATCGGCGGCATCGTCGCGGACGAAATCTGGCATGGGGACGCCGTCCAGAGCGTCATTCGAACGTGGCATGGCGCTGCTCTTCCAATGAATATCATGGGCATTGAGGTGGAAATCCGGGGGCCTGGAATCCTATTTACACTCGAGCTCGCTCGCGGGGCCTCCCCAGAGTGGAGTGGCTGTACGCGGATCCGGCTCAATAGCAGGCCGTTCTCGAACGCAACTGGGTTCTGGCGCCCACTCCTGACCCCCGAGCTCTGCGCGGAGCTCGAAGAGGTTCGGGTGGACGTCTCGGGAGAGTGCGAATACGCTGCAGAGACCGCTGCAGAGCTCGCGGCAATGTGGCGTCTCTTCGTCAAGATCCGCAAACTCTCCGTGGCCTTCCGCTGGGATCGGAGCGACAAATACCTCGACGCTGTACGTTGCGTCCTCGAGCCCCTGGCCCCGTCGACAGATGCGCTCGCCATGCACCCATCTCTCGACACGCTGAACTTGATGTACATCGAGGCAGGCAATTGGGATGTCGCGCAGTACCTTACGGACTTCCTGTCGGCCCGCACCTCAAGAGGTGGACGGGTCCGTCGGTTGGTCCTCGGGGCCCCCAAATACGAGTACCCTCCGTTCGACGTTTCTCGTCTGAAGAAGTATGTCGACGAATTCGTTTGGCTGGAGTACAAGGTGGACTTGAAGGAGTGGCCGGTACCTATCGACTGGAAGAATGAATCGGAGCTTGTCGGAGCTGACTGGCCCGTATGGATCTCCATGAAGAGCTAGAGAGGACGCTGTCACGGTATGGATGATGAAAACTGGCAACCTGTAAGAGGTGCTCGCAGGATACCCTATGACTGCCGGTCTCGTGTCTAACGGTAGAACGGTTAGAGTCTATACTTATAAATTCCTCTGATAGCTCCCCTTGACAGTTTCACTAAGATTGATTAGCGAAAGGTCAGGCCTGCGAAGAAGCTTGAAGGTCGACGGCCAGTTACATACTACTAATAGTAGACTAGTATGTTCGATCGGCTGTGAGTAGACGCCGGAAAGCCAAGCAATCTGATTTCGGGCTCCTTCAAGCGGCTTCAACTTGTCCCGAGCAACAAGTTGGCCCAGGTCGAAACAGTACTTCTTGTGTAATACTAACACAGGGTAAGTGCAGGAATTGCCAGGCCGACTTCTGCGCGCCTTCATGCCTTAGGCGCTCACATTCACGGATTTAGAATCACCGTAATGGACCCTTCTTACTTGACGACTATTCTCTCCCATCCGATTCATGGCCTGAACCATCTACGATCTGCCGGAGCGCTGCTGTTAGAAACTGCGGACAAGTTGGAGCCTGAAGCACAGATGTGAGCGTCAATGATACTCATGGTTCGAGCACAGATGTTGACGCATCTCTTAGTGCAAGCAATCCTCATGAATTGGCGAGTCTCCCGTGGCTGATCTCTTAAATCTGCCATGTTCAAATTTGCTATAGCTCAACAACCTTGACGCCTCCCTTCAGCGCGCCATGTCTGTCGTTCGCAGGCTACTCAACGGCGCGCGCCCGGTCAATTGTCTCCCTCCCGAAATTCTGCTACGCATCTTCTCGTTGGCCCCGGAGAAGTACGCGTGTGTGACGAAGGAGCGTGCAACTCATTGGCCCTTCCTGTTCTCCGATCCCGATGACGTCCAGAAGCTGACCCAGGTCTGCACTTACTGGCGCCAGATCGCGCTGGGGTGTCCTACCTTGTGGTCAACATGTCGGGAGACTCCTCTCCGTCGCATCACAAAGCTCGACTCTCTCTACCTCACTCGCTGCCCCGATAGGCCGATCGACGTCTTCGCTTTCAGCTCCTTCTCCAGTGGCTTGAAGCAGATTCTATTCGAGCGGGGATCGCACATCCGCCAGTTCCACGTCCACTTCGAACACGCTCGTGCCGGCCAACAAACCCCAGATGATGAAGTCGTATCTACCCTGACGACCATCCCAACGGGCTCGCTCGAGCATCTCGGGCTCGTGCTATCGTTGAACGCCAGTGCGAAGTTGCTGATAGCACCCTCCGGATTCAGCATCGGGACCAACACGCGTCTTCGCTCGCTCTACCTCACCGTCGCCGTCCTGGTGCCCCAGTGGCGTCTTCCGTCCCTCACACGTTGCGTCCTCTCCGCCGCCGCCGATACCCGGTTTGCCAGCCGTCAACCGCTCGACACGACATCCCTGCTCGCCTTCCTCTCCGGCACACCCAAGCTCGAGGTGCTCTGTCTGCACCACGTATCGCTCGATCCGCCGCCTCCCAGCGCGAACCGACCGAGCCGCGTCGCGCTGAACAAGCTGCGATACCTCGCGTACAAGCCGCTCTCGTTCGCCATGGCTCCGCTGACCACATTCATCTCACACGTCCTCCTCCCTCCCACCTGCAGGCTCGACATCGACAACATGAGCATGACGCGGACTTCTACCAGAGAACTGCCCGTCGCGCTACACGCCCTCCGCGGGCCGACGCCCCCCACCAAGCTCGGCATCCACGCCAGACGCAGCGTCGTGCTCGAGCTCTCCCTCGAGCTCTCCGGCCCCTCCGCGCCCGGGCTCGCCAACCACACGCGCCTCCACCTGCAGCACATCCAGCTCGGGCACACCGAGGCCCTCTGGCGCTCGCTCATCACGCCCGAGTTCTGCGCGAACCTGGAAGAGCTCCGCGTGGACGCGACCACGAACGAGGCGAACGAGCACGCAGCCGCGGACGAGTTCGCTGCGATGTGGCCCCTCCTGGGTACTAGGGTTCGCAAGCTGTCCGTCGCGTTCCGGTGGCCGTGGAGCGAGCGATACATCCCTGCGCTCCGGCGCACGCTCGAGCCGTTCGTCCGTGACGGACCCGCGCGCGTCTTCCCTGTGCTGGACACGCTCGACGTGTACGTGACGGAGTGCGCGGACGGGGTCGTCGAGTGCTTGGCGGAGGTGCTGGCCGCGCGCGCGGAGACGAATGCGCGCGTCCGGCGGGTCGTGCTGTGTGCGACGGCGTTCTCGAACGGCGTGCCGTTCCCGAGGGAGCATGTGGAGGAGTTTGTCACGGTGGGATATAAGCATACGCCTAAGCAGTGGA
The DNA here is from genome assembly GCA_022605405.1 of Earliella scabrosa. Taxonomy (NCBI): domain Eukaryota; kingdom Fungi; phylum Basidiomycota; class Agaricomycetes; order Polyporales; family Polyporaceae; genus Earliella; species Earliella scabrosa. The sequence continues at coordinate 219,365 of JABYQQ010000029.1, forward strand.
TGGACTGGCCTGTTCCGCTCGACGACGAGCAGCTTGTGGGGGCAGACTGGCCGACCTGGTGTTAGCTGTTTCGGTGTTTGCTTCGTTAACACAAACATGCTATGAGTAAACTTGTGAGAATCTCAACCGTATGGCGTATACTTAGTACTTACGTTCAGTAGCTTACCGCTCCCACCGCGATGCATCGAGGTGACGTCATAGGACTCGAATACCCTACCCTCACAGAGCCATCCTCCTCCTCTCACTGCCTCCCATGTCGTCGACAGTCGAAGGTGGCTTTCCTTGCGGCGCGATCAAGTACGTCGTCAAGCGCGACATCAACGACAACGCCCGGCGACTGCGCATTGGGCCGACACGAGGGTCAAGATGTTCGAGGAAGGGACGGGTAATCAGAAGATATCGATTGCAGTGCACCGCACCTTCGCCTTGATGCAGAACAACAACGGATGAACAGGGTAGCTTGGAGGGCACCTGAGCAAGATAATATGGTTCAATTGATGATACAGCACTGGTATGCACTTCTCCGTCCTTCGCAGTCTACACTCTAGCACGATCAAGCTACAATCTAGATGGTCTGGAACTTGACCGGCCAGTTTTCGAAGCCCAAGTCGACACCCCACGGCGGCTGAATCAACCTACACACGCGCAGACATATCAGCCACCTCGTTCGTTCGTCCGATCCACCTCAGCAACGCCCGATCGTGACACTCACCGGACCTGCTTGCCCGACGCCGCGACGCCATCGAGCGTCTCGATGTCCTCCGGGGTGAGCTTCTTGGCGGCGAGGAGCGGGCCCTCGATGTTCGCCTTGATGCGCGCGGGCGTGACGGACTTGGGGAGGGTGACGATGCCCTTGGCGACGAGGTAGCCAAGGAGGACGTCCGCGGGCTTCAGGTCGTGCTTCGCGGCGATCGCGCTTGCGGTCTCGTCGCTCAGGAGGGGCGAGCCGGTGGAGCCGAGCGGGGAGTAGGCTTGCGGGACGATGCCCTTGGACTTGAGGTAGGCGACGAACTTGTGTTGGGGGTTGTAGAGGTGGATCTCGCACTGCGGGGGTGTGAGGGTGTGAGGGGGAGAGGCACAGGCGGGAACGGAGGGAGAGAAAGGAGAGAGGGAACGCACCTGGTCGACGGCGGGGACGATCTCGGCGTAGGGCAGGATCTCCTGCTCGAGGATGCGCTCGGAGCAGTTGGAGACACCGATAGAGCGGACCTTGCCCTTCTTGACGAGAGCTTCCATCTGCTTCCATGTCTCGCGGAGGGGCCAGTCCCGGACGACGTCGCGGTTGCCGTTCGGGAGGGTGGGGAACATGGGGTGGTTCCCCTTCGGGTTCAGGTGGATCGGCCAGTGCATGAGGAGCACTGTGCGGCGATGCAGATATGAGTGCATTGTGAAGAGATGTAAGTGCGGAAGAGCACTCACGATCGAGGTAGTCGGTTCCGAGGTTGGCAAGAGACTCATCTAGGGCCGTCTCCACGTCGTTCAGACGCGTCGCCCAGACTTTGCTGGTAAGCTACGGTCAATAGTAAGTGATCTAGTCACCGACAATGTAGACATACTCACGAAGATCTCGGAACGGGGGACACCAGACCGTCGGATTCCCTCTCCAACATCCTTCTCGTTACCGTAGCCACTACAAAGTGGATGAGCATGATGCAGGTTCGGATTAGGTCGGTAGTCGAAAAGACTGACTATGCACAGTCGATGTGACGGTAGCCGGCCTCCTTGAGCGCATACTCGACAGCAGCGGTGACCTCCTCAGGCTTCGATTGCCATGTGCCTGTACCGCAGATCGCGTCTCGATCAAAGTAGATTGAGTGGTGATTCACGGAGTCAAAACATACCGAGGCCGATAATGGGGATTTCGAGACCGTTGTTGAGCTTCACGGTGGGCGCGGCCATGGTGCAGATAGCTGAGCGGATTGGGGAGGATTGCGAGCTGCGAAGCCTGGAGCATGCCTGCTTTATACGAAAGCCCACACGGTCGGCGGACCGGCTACCGGTCCGCAAAGGTGGTGGGAGGTGGTCCCGTGCATATGACGAAAGTGGACGCGAATCTTCCGGAGTCTTGGTTTCCTGAAGTCTCGCGCGAAGCCGAGGCGTTTGGTAGCCAGTTGTGCGGGTCGACAAGGCGAGGCTGAAGGTACAAGGGCGAAATGAGCGCGTGCAAGGCATGAGGCGCGTGCCGTGACGTGACGAACTGAATTGTCATGTGGTCACGGCCCGTCACTGAGGCAGGAGACGCCCGGACGATGCCGGGCCGGAGTAGGCCAGGATTTTGTGCGAAGGGTTCGTTCGCGTCAGGCTCAGGCTGCGGCGCGACATATGAGTCTCATCCGCACTTCATTGCAAACCTGGGTTTCCTCCTCCTCTGAGAACCGGCAGCAACCTTGCAGCCAGGTCGTGATGTCGCTCATTCGCCAAATCCAGCTCGGCAGCGCCTCACACGTGATGTTTCGTCCCCATGCTCCGTTCCGACGACGCTCAGGCGACGCCGACGGCGTATAAAGCGCGACGAGTGGACGACCGCCAACGACTTTGCACGCGGACCCGCTCCGGCCGTGCTCGCCGCCATGAGCAACACACGCGTTCCTTTGTACCTCCTTTCCGCTCCGAGAACGCGTCGCCCGACGCTCTGCACCCGACTGCAACGGAGCTACTACGACTACTCGTATGGCTACAGGGAGCCTCGCACCTTCACCTTACCCGATTGTGAGTCGTTCTCTTGTTCCGTCGTATGTTCGGCCCCACGTCGCGGCGAAGCCAAGAAGTATTGTCTGGTGTGGAGGGAGGTGAATTGTGACGCAGAGGTTGTGATTCCGCCCTCAACGTTGTCTTGACGTGCGGGGAAGAGGGCAGAACCACTATACCCATACCCCCTCTGCCCCCTCACATACGCGGTCCCTCACATACGCGGTCCCTCACATACGCGGTCATCATCTCAGCGGTCATTATGAGCCGGCGTTCGGCTTCGCCCTATAGTACACAGGAGAGAAGATGGTGAACAGCGAGATGATACTGACTGTAGACCCACAGACACGGCAAGGCAGCTCGAGAACCGCACAGCAAATGCGCCCTTGCTGCGTTACGTGGATTCTGTGCGAACCCATGGCCACCGTGCCGCCCGCATCGACCCACTCGACTTGCTCCAGCGCGAAGAAGTTGCCGCATTGAGTCCGGAGAGGTACGGCTTGGACGACCCATCCCGGACATACGACGTCAACGGGATCATCTGGACCCGCCCTGTTGGCGAAGACACCGGACCCGAACTCTGGCCACTCGAGAAGATCACGCAGCATCTGCGTGACGTCTACGTCGGCCGCATCGCGTACGAGTATATGCACTCGCCTTCCAAGACGGAGCGTCTCTGGTTCTCCCATCTGCTCGAATCGGAGGAGGAAGCCGCGCGCAGAATCGACGCAGAGCAACGCGCGCGTATCCACGGACTTTTGGCCAAGTCCGAAGTCTTCGACCAGTTTCTGCAACTCAAGTTCCCGAACTTGAAGCGATACGGTCTTGAGGGTGGCGAGTCGATGTTGCCAGCTCTTGATGCGCTCTTTTCGTCTTCCGCTGAAGGTGCGTGCTCGATGACCATGTTTCCCCAGCGACCTGTAGTCACCACTATCGCAGCGGGCGTCGAGCATATCATAATTGGCATGCCTCACCGTGGTCGGCTCAACCTTCTCACCGGGCTGTTGGAGTTCCCGCCATCCGCGTTGTTCCACAAGATCAAGGGCGGCTCTGAGATTCCAGAGGACTATGCTGCCGCGGGGGATGTGATCAGTCATCTGAGTACGTCCTCGGGCTGCGAACATGGAACACAGTGTAAACTAACCTCCACACCTAGCGGCATCGCCCAACCTCCAATATCCTGGCGCGTCGAAGCCCCTGCGAGTCTCCTTGTTGCCGAATCCATCACACCTGGAAGCCATCAATCCTGTCGCCTTGGGCAAGACGCGTGCGAAGCAGTTTGCCCTGCTCAAGGCTCTTCAACGCGCGGGTGAGACGGAGTGCAAACCGGGGGACCGTGTGATGTGTGTTCAGCTGCACGGCGATGCCAGCTTCACGGGGCAGGGAGTCGTCATGGAGGGACTCGGTCTGAGTGCGTCTTCTTCACTTGCGTCTTATCTGCTCAGCGACTCATGTCCCGATGCGATACGATAGGTAACTTACCGCATTATACCGTCGGCGGAAGCGTCCACCTGGTCGTCAAGTGAGTACGCAGCTCCTTAGGTGTCGCAAGGTACTGACAGGGTATCACAGTAACAGGTAGATGGTACTGCTGTTCAGCGACTGGAAGTGTGCTGAGAGAGGCTCGTCAGTATCGGATACACGACTCCTGCGTCAAGCGCCAGGTCGTCCCTGTACTGCTCTGACGTGGCAAAGATGATCAATGCTCCTGTCCTGCACGTCAACGGCGACTACCCGGAAGGTCAGTATTGCCCCTTTCCCCGACATCGCGGAACTCATCCAGGGCATTGCAGACGTCCAGCGCGCGATCGATGTCGCGTTCAAGTACCGCAACTTCTTCCGCAAGGACATCATCGTCGACCTGATTGTTTATCGCCGCTGGTGAGCCCCTTCCTGCCAGGCACCCCTCGCGTCTGGACGCACCTGGCCAACACACGTGTACGTTCCAGGGGCCACAACGAGCTCGACGAGCCGGCGTTCACGCAGCCGCTCATGTACGAGAAGATCCGCTCTCGCCGCTCAGTGCCCGCCTTATATGAAGAGCGCCTGATCGTACGTTCTCGGTCCTCCTTACCACCATCCCTTCCTCTGTGACCGAAAATACGCACCTATGTCGTAGGATGAGAACGTCCTATCGAAGGACGCAGCCGAGGCGGTCCGAGCGCAACATAAGGAGTTCCTGGCGGCAGAGCTTGCGGCGGCCTCTTCACACACGCCGGGGTCCCACCTATCGGTTCTGCAGGGTCAGTGGAAGGGTATCACCTGGCCCACGAGCAAGGAGGCGCACCACGATCCCGAGACGGGCGTGCAGGAGGAGGTCTTGCAGAGGGTCGGCAGGGCGAGCGTAGCAGTTCCAGACGGCTTTCAAATCCACCCCCGCTTGCAGCGACACGTCAAGCACCGCCTGCAGGCTGTCGAGAGCGGACAGGGTCTTGACTGGGCGACGGCGGAGGTGCGTGATGTGTGGCGTCTGCGGGCATCGTGCGGTACCTGACTGACGTATGCGTCCGCTCTCGCGCGTTCTGACGCACCGCAGGCCCTCGCCTTCGGCTCTCTCATGCTCGAGGGATATGACGTGCGTATCTCGGGACAGGACGTTGGGCGCGGAACGTTCAGCCAGAGGTGAGTACTGGGTTTACTGTCTCCGGGGGTGCTGGAAGGAGGGGCCATGCGGACGATGCTGATACACGCATGACTCCGTGCATGCTTGATAGGCATGCGATGCTCGTGGACCAGCGGACCGAGGGCGTCGCCGTCCCACTCAACCTCGCTTTGGAATGTGAGGGCCGGCTCGAGCTCGCGAACAGCTCGTTGAGCGAGATGGCCGTTCTTGGGGTACGTGAATGCAGTATTCGAATTACGAGACGCGGAGGGCCACTGATGCTGATGCCGATACTTATGACGCACAGTTTGAATATGGCGTCAGCTGGGAGAAGCCCGATATGCTGCCCATTTGGGAGGCTCAGGTCGGTACCTGGCAAAATTTGCGTTGCGAAACCATGTCGTCGAGTTTGACTGACCTTGCGGTTCTGTTGACAGTTCGGGGACTTCTTCAACGGCGCGCAGGTGGGTGATATGCTTCTAGGGTGCGAGCTTGCGGGATGTTAATGCGACGCCGAACGCAGGTCATCATAGATACGTTCATCTCGTCAGGCGAAAGTGAGTGAGCCGATTGTGCCTTAGTAGGGTGTCGGCGAGGCTGACGTGGCGAAACAGCGAAATGGCTGAAGCAGAGCGGTATCGTGCTGCTCTTGCCACACGGGTACGTAACCGCCCCCTATCTGAAAGCTCTATTCGAACATGTTCCATGCTAGACTTGACGGGGCTGGTCCTGAACACTCCTCGTCCCGGATCGAGCGCATGCTTCAGGTGCGTCATCGTTCCTCGTTTAGCAAAACCCTCTGACCGGTTTGTATAGCTCACGAACGACCCGTGTGACTTCCACGAAGGTTCTGGCGCGGCGCATGTCAACATGCACGTCGTGTTCGCGACCACGCCCGCCCAATACTTCCATCTCTTGCGGAGGCAGATGAAGCGCAACTTCCGCAAACCACTGATCGTCGCGGGCCCGAAAGGTCTCCTTCGTCTCCCAGTTCGTGCCCGCTCGCTCCACTCGTTCGCGAGATGGATCCTAACTGACCTGAATATAGGCGGCTGCTTCTACTTTGAGCGAACTCAGTTCCGGCAACAAGTTCCAGCCAGTCCTCGACGACCCCGCTATATCAGACCCGGAAGGCGTCCGCCGCGTCGTTCTCCTGTCAGGAAAGCTCTACTACGACCTTGCCCGCGAACGCACGAAGCGTCAGCTGGACGGCAAGGTCGCGTTCGTCCGTGTAGAAGAGCTCAGCCCCTTCCCGTTCCGCGCGGCCCTCGACGTCATGACTCGATACGCCCACGCGCTCACGCTGACCGACGGCGATGTGGTGTGGTTGCAGGAGGAGCCGCGGAATCAGGGCGCGTGGACACACGTCGAACCCCGGCTGAACGCGGTGTTGGATCTCCTGGGTTCCCGGCGGGCGAGGGTAGCCTTTAGGGGCAGGAAGGAGGACGCGGTGCCTGCCCCGGGCATTGCGTCACTGTACGCCGCCCAGCAGAAGGCCGTTATTGACGCGGCGTTCGAGGGTCTGTGACTCGCGGAGTGATGTTGGATGCGAGTTACGGCGGGCCCGGGATTCTTTGCCCTCGCCCGACCAATGGGAGTGATGTGCTGGGAACAAATTCATTGTACTAGTACGTCACTCCATCTTCATGAGCTTATTTCTCAAGCTACCGATGGCCGTCATTTGCTATCATGGCCGTGGAGGCGACGAAGGGTGATATGTCTTGTATTTTCAGCGTGGGTTTCCCAGCGGCTGCTGCTCGAAGTTGGTGATTTTGGCGCTCCGCGGGAAGATGTGGGTGTCACTCTGGGTGAGCGTGACACGGACGCGAAGGCATCTTTGTTTTCTCGATTCTTGCGCTCAAATTTCTGCTTGTGAAATCAGTTCAAGATTACTCACTCTCAGTGTGGCCGCATTGGGCCTCTATCGACTATTGCCATCGCGGAGTCTTTCGATGTCTTCTTATCGGGGATGACGAGATATCCATATGTTCACCTCGCTACGCTCGTCCCGAAGCTCGCATGCTACCCATGTATGAACACAAATCATATTGACCTGAATGCCCTTGCCTTAACTCGCGCAGAGCTTTCCGAAGGTCGCTAGAGGTGAGTCTTTTTGACACATTGCACCGATGTTCTTCAACTATCAAAATCTGCCCTAGACAGATTCCTGACAAACCATGTCATTGAGAAGTTTCCCTCTAGAACAGCCAATTACGAACATGTCTGACGACATGCATGAACAGCGCATGTCCACGAAGAAGGCCGCTGACGATGTCACAGCGCTCTATCCATTTCACCCGCATTTCCTTGTCGTTCCCCCAGATCTTTCATGCACGTGAGCTACCGAACTGTGTTGTGCGGTAGCGGGTAGCTCGCAATGAGCTTGGTGCGTCATAGTCGTCAACCTGGGGTTCGACCTCTATATAAACCCCTCTAGGCGGCCATCCATCTCCAGTCCACAGCGACCCGCCTCTCTCATCCCGACCGACAATGGCTCTTCTCGCATTCTCCAAACTCGCCGCTCTTGCCTCTCTCGTTGCTCTCGTCAACGCGGAGCATTGGATTTTTGGTGGCTCCCGTCCAATCGTGACTACGCGACTTGACCCAATCATCAGCCCTGGCGCGGTATGGACCATCCATCCTTCGCCCAATTATTCGCAAATACTGACTCGAGAGGTTGAACTTGCGTAGGTCGGCACCCATGTCCACTCTGTCGTCGGCGCGAGTCGATTCAAGGAGGTCTACGATCCCGACGACCTCATGAAGAGTAACTGCACGACGATTCCCATCCCACGTGACAAGAGCAACTACTGGGCTGTACGTACATATGGAACTCGTCGGGAATACGTCACTCACAGCATTGCTCTCCAGCCTCAAATGTACCATCAGGACCAGAAGACTGGCCAGCTCACTCCATTCCGTACGTCTCCGTCAATTTCGCTACTGGTTCACCCGTGGAGTGTTCTTCCCTTCTCGGACCGCCGTCTGATTGAGCTTCAAGCTTCCAAGTTCAATCGAACGGCAGTCCGAGCGACCTCATGCTTGCAATGACGGCGTGTCATACACAACCTCACGGGTACCGGGGATTCCGTGAGAGGCCGGGTGAATTCGCACAAGGGTAAATCCCCGTCCGCGAAGGTTCAGTCCATTTGGCCACGAGATGACGGTTTCTTGGAAAGACGAGTGTTTGGCTATTCCTCGTAGCCCAAGCCTTTTGGCGAGAATGACATCAAGGGCACTTCTCCCAGGTACCAGAGACCGAATTAGATGATTGACCCTGTCCTGTCATATTGGACACCTGCTTCTCACTTTGTTTGCTAACTCGCATCAATCGCCTGCCTGCTACGACTCTCTTACGACATGATATGCTTACCCTCTTTGGTTCACAGCGACGAGCTTCAATATCTACTACTTAATGCGCAATGGCCCAAAGAACGCGCCGATTAAGGCTTTCCCTCCTGGGTTCCGGGTTAGTGGACAGCGTTTATCCTATAGAACTTGATTGAACCTTCATACCATATAGATGCTTGCCGGGGATACCAACAGGAGGTCATTCAATGCCTCCAGCCACGCGGACCAAGCTATCACCTTCGTCTGCCAAGGTGACTCCAGTTCTATCTTAACCCACGACTCATCACTTGCTCACTCATTCTCTGTGTAGACTTCAGCGGAGCGCACGACCACGACCCCGACTGGGCCGAGCGTCCGAACTTCTTCGATCACAGCTGTCCCAATGGGTTGCGCGCCCAGGTATTCTTCCCCTCCTGCTGGGACGGCAAGAACGTCGACTCGCCGGACCACAAGTCGCACATGGCCTATCCGATCCAGAACTTCAACGGCGGCGACTGTCCTGACTCCCACCCCGTCCAGCTCGTCTCGCTCTTCTACGAGATGTTGATCCCCGTGAACAACTTCGACTTCTGGGGACCCGGCACTTGGGTCCTCGCCAACGGAGACACCACGGGCTACGGACACCACGGCGACTTCCAGAACGGCTGGGACGTCGATCTCCTCCAGGACGCCATCGACCACTGCCCCAACGCGAACGGGAACGTGATGGACTGTCCCCCGCTCGCCGCGAACTTCGACCAGAAGTCTTCGGATGCATGTGTCCTCGAGACCAGCATCGTCGATGAACCGGTCGGGATGACTTCTCCCCTCACGGCACTTCCCGGTTGCAACCCTTTCTGGGATGGCACCGGTGCTCGGCCCTCGTGCGGGTCCCAGCCCACCCCCGGCTTCGTTCCCGCGCAGACCCCTCTCCCGTCCGGATGGAGCCAGGTCGGATGCATTGCTGAAGGCAGGAACGGCCGCGCGCTGACTGGTGCGTCGACCACGAGCCCGAGCATGACACGCACGGCCTGCGCCAGCTTCTGCGCGTCGAAGGGCTTCAACCTCGCCGGCGTCGAGTTCTCGAACGAGTGCTACTGCGACAACCAGATGCGCAACGGCGCTACGACCAACACTGTCACTTGGAACGAGTGCACCAACAGGTGCTCGGGTAACAGTGAGTGGATTCGCTGCTCGCACGTTCCGCTCTTGATGCTCATCGGTTCTTCCACGCAGGCTACGAGATATGTGGCGGCCCTTCGAGGTTGACCCTCCTTACTACCGGATCTTCCGCGTAAAGGACTCTCGTTATGATCCGCGTCAAGGTATCAAGACCTTGGGAACAATCATGACCTCTGCGAATGTGTAGCTATCGATCTGGATGTACCTATGGAGCTATGTAGGACCCCGTGTCGTCTTTGACTTGAATCTGACTTCTGTTCACCGGTGTCACTTGGACCGAGCACATGCCGGAAGTGTACATACGAACTCCTGGTGACGGTTGGTCAACACATCTACACTACGACAATCTCCTGATCGTCCAAGCCTTTTATCCACTCCACGTCGGTGGATCCATGAAGGTTCCCAAACCTACCGACCCGTTTATACCGACTGCTGCTCGTCCTCATCACAGCGATGCCCATTGCGAACGACCCCAGATCATCCCAGACAAGTGGGATAACATACATATCCTCTGATCTCATCTCCTCAGCGTCGAAGCTCACCGTTCCGAACTTGACCAGTTCTCCCTCTGGACCTTGTAAGAGCATGCGACTTGAGGCTCCAGTTGTTCGTTCCGGATGAGCCTTCTTCATCTTCCCCTTCAGTCTCAAGACACCTCCCGTCACCTCGCCGAACGGGAGATTCTCATGTGCCAAGTCCACGACGCAGTCAAGGACCTCCGCTCGACAAAGGACAACGCCCGCAGATGCAAGTCTCTGTTCGAGGTATGACGCCCCGATTATCCCGTCAGCCGAAGCCCACGACCACGACGGGGCACGGTACTTCTCCGGCCGCGGAGCAAGTGGGCCAAATGGTTCAATGCTCCACAGTAGATCGAGCAGCAGGGTGCTGCGCCACAATCCGGCGAGGTATTGGTCCCCGGACGCGAGATGGAACTGCTCGGCCACCCCAGCTAGTGCGGGAAGTTTGTCCGACGCGACGGAGAGACTTCTGATGGTATATCTGAAGATCGTCGCCAGCCATGACGATCTCCAGGCTGCGCGTTCGGCCTCGCCCTCTTCGACAGATTGATGAGCGGATGGCGATTGGTGACGCCTGTACAACTTGTTGGGCAACGTCATGCCTGTGCTGGGCTCACATAGAGCCCCGCCGATATTGACGGTCTCGGTCTGGCACGAGAGCTTCAACGTATCGGACCCGTAGATAAGGCTTCGCGGTGGGAGGAGCCGCTCTTGCAAGCACCACGCGCGATGGGTCACCGGTTCCAACTCATCCCAGTACGAACGTGATGCGTCGCATGCACTGGTGTCGTTATGGCGAGCAATGTAGACAGTACCGACCGTTCCGTCAGGGCATCTGTACGGTATGCGTGCGTCCGGTATCTTCTGCGGCCGGTGCCGGTGGAGGAACCCCTCGCGAGTGTTGTTGGCGCAAGCGGCGTTGATCGTGAGGTAGGAATCGCGGTAGATGCGCCGCATCATTCCCAGTTGGACGGCTTTGTCCTCGTTGGAGTCTTGGAGGATGCAGAGTGCATCGATCCACAGGTAGCGCAGACCGAGGTTGTGCGTGACGGTGACGGCGTCTTGGATGGTCCGAGGGAACTGGGACATGTCAAGCCCTTCAGTGACGTACTGCGATATGTTCTCGGTGGTGGTCATAGGCTGCGGCCCACCCCAGACGTAGCTCAACGCAACGTACAGGCCGCACATCTTCCCGCCGGTCAAGACGATCTTCGGCCTCTGAACGTCGGAACAATCAAGGACACGATCGGGAAGAAGAGTCGAATCCGGTTGCGGCTGCGGGCACCTTGTATGAGTGCGCAAGCAGGTCTGTACGCAGTCGAGTGCCAGTCTGTAGCTCTCCGGCGTCGAAACGTCCGTGATGCGATCCCTTGCTGCAACATACTTCGCGGCGTTATCATCTGATAGAAGGTCAAGGTCGTCAGTTCAAGGGAATGGATACTTGAGAGAGCCCAGCGACTTGCCTGCGTTCGTATACATGAGGTAGTATAGATATGTGAACCCCCCGTCGCTGGCGTGAATCACAAGTGTGAGCTTCTTCTCCCCTGCGGGGGTACAGTCCGAATCTTCGTCGCAGGCCAGCCAGACCGCGATGCTCCCTTCGCGCTTTCCGCGACCTTTTGCCAAGAAGCGACACCAGTTACATCCATCGGCAGCTGCGCGCACAAGTGTCCAAGTTGTCTTGTAGCCATAGCCCTTGGCGAAGCCGATGTGACCAGGCACTTCCTTTCCGGCGAGGACGGTATGCCAGCCTTCAGGTGAGAAGACGCCGCGCCAGCAGGCATCACAGGCGATTGACCTCAGCGATGGGTCGACAAGATCCATGGATACGAATGTCTGTTATGGACAGCACATGAGGGTCAGATGGAGATCCATCAAGGCGACACCTACTCGTCTGGAGAGCGGCTTGGCTTGGAGTAGTGAATAAGCGCTATGTGCACAGCGAATACTGGAACGAACTTCAACGATCATTAACACGTAGGTAGAAGCGGAGATGGTTGTGATCTTACCGTCGTCGGACTGGCAATCCGATGTGTAGATGAGGGATCTATCCCCGCTACCTTTTTGAGGTAGTGGGTCTTGTGGTTCCTGGACGTCCTGGGGCCCTCAGTTCGAAAAAATCGCTCCACGTGATATGTCACGCGCACTTTCACACGCATCGCCTCCTCAACGTCCCGCTAGGTCCCGCTGTGTCGCCGAAGCTCGCCGTCGTTTGCTACCGCACTCAGCGGGCCCTCCTCTGCTCCCTGAGCCTCCTGCAGTGCTTGGGGACTCATGCATCATGAGTGGACTGTGGGTTTCCAGCTCCATGCTGCGTCATGCTCATGCGCCGCGGTCCCACTGTCTCGACCGCGACCTTCTTTCTCGGTGACTTTGACGGGGCTATGCGAGGTCCATATCCACACTTACTGTGGCGGAGGCATGTAGTACTTAGTAACAACAACGTTAACGTCGAACGATAATAAGCTTGTAAAAAGGGAGCGGGCTCTGCCGCTCGCCGGCGCTACGCCTTATGTGGCAGTCGTGTAGATCAGCTTGATTAGAGCTTCTCCGATTCTCACGCGGTTCCTAGTTAGTATCTAGCACTCTCAGAAGACTCGCAGGCTCGCAAAGGCCATGTATTACACTGATACATCTATACTTCCATATACTCGCGTCAGTCTCAGGTCAACGCACCCATCCTCTACATGCGCTCAAGCGGCTTGATACTGAGCAAACGCAACGCCGCCCCAAGAACGTCCCTCGCAGCGAGGTAGAGCGCCATCCGCGCCTTCGCCTTCTCCTTGTCCGCCTCGCCCTTGACGATCACCGTCTCCCACGCGCTCGAGATGGCGTGGCTCAAGCGGAACGCGAACGTCACGATCCCGCTCGGCTCGTGCGTCTTCAGCGCCGTCTTGACCACGTCCGGGTACGACCCGAGCAGGAACGCGATCTCGCGCGCCGGGGGCTCGACGAGGAGCTCGGTGGCGAGCTGCGAGGGCGCGGGGAGCGGCAGGAGCTCGGGGTTCTTGCGCTCGATCGAGGACAGGCGGACGTGGGCGTACTGCAGGTACGGGCCCGTGTCGCCCTCGAACGAGAGCATCCGGTCCCAGTTGAACGTGTAGTTGTTTACCCTGTGTACAGAACGTGAGTGCGCGCGACCTTAACAGCCACCCAAACCTCAAAAAGAGAGCACGCACCGCTTGGCAGCCATGTCCTGGATCTTGACGCCGGTGATGCCGATCTCGAGCGCGACCTGCTCCGGGTCCTCGATCGCCTTGTACTTCTCCTCGTTCTTGCGCATCTGCTCGTGCATGACCGACGCGGCCTCCTTGATGATCTGGTCGAGGAAGACGACGGTGCCCTTGCGCGTGCTCATGCCGAGCACGAGCCCGTAGTTGACGTGCTCGAGGTTGTGCGCCCAGTCGTAGCCCATCAGCTGGAGAACCTTGAAGAACTGCTGCAGGTGCAGGTCCTGCTGCGCCGAGATCACGTAGATCATCTTGTCGAACTTGTACTTCTCGTACCGCTCGATCGCCGCGCCGATGTCCCGGGTGAGGTAGATGGACGTCCCGTCTGGGATTGGGAAGGGAAGCCAAGTCAGTGGGGGCAAGCTCAAGCAGGGGCGAGAGCGGGAACGGGATGCGCACCTCGTTTCCGGACGACAGCCTTGCCGAGCTTGTACTTCTCGAGGTTGATCCGGAGCGCACCGTTGTCCTCCTCAATGAGGCCCATCTCCTGCAGCCGCTTGACGGCCGTGTCCATCGTCTCCGGCCCGACCTTGCTCTCGCCCGTGTACTCGTCAAAGTGCACGTTCAGCCGCGCGTACTCCTCCTCGTACTTTTTGATCGACAGCTCCCGCCACACGCGCCAGTTCTTGAGCGCCTCCTCGTCGCCGTCCTCCATCCGCTTGAACCACGCGGCCGCGTCCTCGCGCACCTTGGGGTCTTCCTCCGCGTCCTTGTTCACCTTCACGTAGATCTCGAGCAGGTGCTGGATCGCGTTCTTCTCCAGCGCTTCTTGCGAGCCGTATTTTTCGAAGCCAACGGCGATGAGACCAAACTACAGAGGCCGGTGAGACTGCACAGGCATATCCGTGATGTCTGTGACTACACGCACCTGAGTACCCCAATCGCCGAGGTAGTTCAGGGTGACGACCTCCCATCCGCACGCCCGATAGAGGTTGGCGAGGAAGGCGCCGATGATCGTGCTCCGGAGGTGGCCGACGTGGAACGACTTTGCGATGTTGGGCGAGGAGTACTCGATGATGACGCGTTTGCCCTCGCCGAGGGAGTTCGCGCCGTACTCGGGCTGTTTTGATTCGGTGTCGTAGGTGAGGGCGTGGATCTGGTCGAGGATGAGGCGCGTGAGGGTGGCGGTTCGGCACTTGAAGTGCAGGAAGGCGCGGTCGTGTGTGACGGACTCGACCCAGTCATCTGGTTGGAACTATGCTAGGTCAGCGGATGGTGTTGCGGGCGCGTCGAGTTGAAGGAAAGATCGCTGTTAGACTAGGGTAACGATGGAATCGTGCTCGTATGAAAGGGCGAGGTGCGCGGGGCGGCTTGTAAAACCGTACGTCTACTCCATCCATCGACGCTTCCGTCAGGAGAACTTCGCTGCCAGCTGCACGCGCATGAGACGGCGTGTCAGCGGCTTGCGACTGATCATTAGCTCATTACGGTGGGGCTCATGATGCATGGTCACGAGCTCGGGAACCCCGCGAAACCAGTCGCGAACATGACGTCTGCGCAAGTTGACAGAACACATAATGATCCCACCCGTTTGCATGGTATCCTCTGGATGAGCTCCGACCCTTGGCCATGGATTGATGTAACCGACAACACCCCCTCCAATACCATGCAGACGGGCGGGCCGTTATTGACAAGCAAAAGAGGTCTAGTGGGTACCAAGCAGGGATTTGGCCGCATTCTGACCGTGTCGCTCATCTCGGAGAGACACGATGAAGACCCGGCTGAATTGATGTGGGTGGAAGTGACGGAGAATCAACGAGACAGCCTTGAGGTTCAACGACCCAATCTGACTTCCCTCGCAGTGTGTAGCCACAATGCAGTCCTCCACTCCTCCTCCTCCGCGTAGCCCTAACCCTAGAATCGGGTACAAACATATGCTCTCCCCAGCGAACGAATCCCAATGAAAGGGCAGACACGGAAGACGTGAACGGGAACACGGATACACACCTTGTCCAGCACCTTCTTCGCCAGCTCGTCCACCTTGCCCGGCAGCCTGAACCGCGGCAGCGCCACGGTGAAGTCCTCGCCCTTCTTCCCGTAGTCCACGCCCTGGTACACCTGCTCGACCGTCAGCTGCTCGAGCCCGTCCGCGACAATCTTCGCGATGGCGATCCGGAACGCGTCGAGCACGCAGCGCGTCGGGTCCGTGCCCGGCACCTCCGGGAGCGGCGGGAGGTCGGCGGGGACTTTGAAGGGAGAGGGCGACAGTTTTGGTCGGTTCGCGGTCGACGTGGAGGCCATGGTGTGTTGTTGTTGTGATCTCGTCGTCGTCAGGTGAGGTGGTGTCGAGCGTTTTGAATGGTAGGCACGGAGAGTCTGTCTCGGAGAGTGTTGGAGGTATGATACAGGCGCAGTGGTCGAAGTGGCAGAAGAACGGAAAGGAGAGATATGTACACGGAGGAGGGGAGAGTGTCGGAAAGAGAGGAGGGCCGCCAGATCTAGGTGCGGAGAGAGAACGATGTGAGTCAGATAAGTGCCATTGGCAAGCTCCGGCGACAGAGACTTCAATCGATTGGAATTTTTGGTCGACCAGAGTCATTCCTCCGCTCCTCCTCCCACAACAGGCGCTACACCCGGTGTCTGTCCAAATCAGGCAGGTGTGTATGTTCGCTCGCTAGATATCCGGATATCCAGCCCAGATCCAGCCGTCAGCGCATCCACTGGCAGCTATGTGCAGGGCATCTATACACGTCTCAGAGTATATACTCTGCGGCTTTGAGCCAGGAGGACTCCTTATGGGAGGCAGTCTGTCCCGGCGGCAGTGCCCATGGCAGAAAGCCACAACACAACATGTTCTAGGAAATACCAATACTAGCGACCGTGTGATATAATGTGCTCCGGCTAAATGCTCAGACTGAACTCCTGCAGCTTACCGCGCACATATATACTCCTGACGCACAGTTGATCACAGTCTGTCCAGGCGATACGTCAAGCCTTCGTACGTCCCACACTGCCGTTCTAGTGGCACGGTCGTCTCGGCCACATCAGTAATTGACGAAGCGACTCTCAGCTCATACAAACACGCTAGCTGCAGTCCAGCGGTCACGGGCTGCATATACATCAAGTAGACTCGTACTGAGCATCTTACAGGAGGCTATCGACTTCATAGGGGTCCCCGTACGGTCGCAGATCTCGTAGGAGCACCCATCCACCATGAGGCAATCAAAGATGTGAACAGCAATGATTCGAAGGCGGTGATCAATGATGACTCGGACTATTGGATAGACAGCCCTCAGGCACGGTTACGCAGCTGTGCCATCTTCAGGCGATGACCTGGTGCCAGAACTGATGACATCACGTTCCGCCAGAAACGCCCTCAAAAGCGTGGCTTGTCATTCATCGCGACAGATTCGAGCGGTCGCGGCTCCGGCGTGCGAGCGAACGTGCACACTGCACAGTGCTGTACCCTGCTGTACCTGCCATAACGTCACGCATTCTCAGCACCCAGGGTCGCGGACGACGTTGTGCGCACTGCTACGACCTGCCAGATACGTCGGGAAATCGGGATGCTGTACAACAGTACATAGTGAAAAGCTACACATAGGAGGACACGGTCGTGACACTAGCGCCTACGGAGTCAGAGCCGGATACCAGCATATCTCGACTGGGCCACATGCAGTTCATCCCATCAGCCGCGCACCGTCCCATCCAGACTGCCAACTGAAGCCCTCATCATCCATGCCTGTTCAGCCACCCATGACATGGTCGTGACGTTGCCGCAACGGATGCTCGGACGGACTGGCGCGCGCGCCCCCCGGTGGATCTGTGTAGTCAGACGGAGATCGTCATGAGCGTCCATGAACCCCCCTCGCGCCGCACGCCGCACGGAGGACGGATGAGAGTCGCGGATCAGAAAGAAAAGCTAGGAGCTTGCACCTAACTTGCCTGGAGGCTGGTGCCACGCGCGTTGAAACCCGTTTCAGAACCGCACGCGGGGGTGCGGATGTGGCGCTCCCGAAGTATGCAATGTACCTGCAAATCCCTGAGCGCCGAGCCTTAGAGTTCCGAAGCGACAACCCAAGAAACAGCTGGAAGGTCTAAGCCTTGTAGCTCGAGTAGCTGGACAACGAGACCCGCTCCCTGCCAACCGAGCGGCGTTGGCAACGGGGTACGGACTCCGGAGGTGACGGCGGAAGCAGGAGCCCTACCAGAGTCGTCCAAGAGTGCCAGGATTGCGGTGAAGTGCGTTGCGCCAGGGCCCAGCTGCAGGTTATGCGCAGACGAACGACAATGCTTGCCTTTTCGGGCGAGTGGGAATTTGGCGTTTGGTTACCGAGAGTTGGGAGAGGGAGTTCGCGGGAGGGGCAGAACGGGTAGGGTCTTGCCCCAAGAGCGAGTCGGCTCGATGCATGGGTTGTAGGTTGTGATCCGGACGCGAGCCCGGGGTCCACGTGGAGGAGGCGAGTACGTCAAAGTTGGGCCCCTTGGCGGAAGTAGCGCAGGTCATATATGTACGGCAATCGAATCTGCGTTCCGTTAATCAGAGCCTGAGGCTAGCGGTGGGTTGAATGGATGTCCAGGCCTTCCGGAGGATGGTGTATGTACATACGTTTGGCGGGTTGAATTGTGGGTGCAGCAGGCGATTTGCGTTCATCTCTGTTCTCAATTGGAGTCGGGCCGAAGGAGTGCGCAACATGGTGCCAACGAGTCGGAAGTGAGAGCCATCGTGTGAGCGGACGGCGGGTCTGCACCCGCCCTCGAACGTCCGCGCAGAAAGCCCGGTCAGCACGCGGAAGGGCGGCCCACGAGCTTGGCTCCCGAGCAGCGACCCCCACGTCGTGGCGGCGGCACGCAAGTGCGTATGTACCCAGTTCCGTCCTAGGCGTTCTTCGCTGTCTCAGCATCGCGCTCGAAACTAGGTTGACGTGTAGGCGTACCCTGAATTTGACCCAGCCTACCCGCGTCCCCGACGACGGCGCGACAGGGCGACGGTGTGGTGCCCCCCATCGGCTGGGCGGATTTCCCAGGAGGCCATGTCAGAGAAGGTATGGGCCACGTTCTCGAAGGCGTCCTCTGCGAGCCATGGGGGAAAGTACAAGCTGACTGCCAAATCGGGTCACAAGGGGAAAGTACGGATGGGTCTGATGAGTGTTGATGGGGACGAGGACCCCGAGACATGCGTTGCGGCGTCCAGCGAAGAGGAGGATGCGTTCGTAGTTGCTGTCCGAGTGCGCTGGAGCTGTCTGCGAGGATGCAGAGGGGAGGAGGAGGTGGACGTGGTCAAAGAGGATCAACTGAAGATGGCCGGGAGGCAGTGCAGCACTGGCGAACGCAGACGGGCGCATCGCCAGGACGGGCGTCTGGTGGCAGACGCTGGGAGAGGGAGCGGGGATGGGACCGTTCCCGGGTCCTGAGAGCGTCGTCGAAAAGGTTCTGATGTCCGGCGGCGGAGGGATCATTTAAAGACGAACGAGAACAATAATCGACCCCCGCGCTCTCCCTCTCTTTTGTCTGCCTCGTTTTGGGAAACGGCAGCAGTCATGTCCCCCTCACGCCGGTCGAGTCTCTCGGGCATTCGCCGCAGAAGGTCCTCGCTCGCCATCGGTATGTTTTCCTATCTTTCCCTTTCGCCGCCGTTCGTGCGCAGGAACTCACGAGTCGTCCGATATCGCTCGCAGGCTTGACCCCAGTCAAGCCCGGCAACTATGGCATCCACCCCGCGACGTCCACCTCGCCACGAGCACTCACCTTCGCCCCGAACGTCACGCCCGGTACGTACGTCGAGGCCGACGACGATGTGAACGGAGAGTCGACACCCCCATTACCCTCCACCGCCCTATTCCCGCCCACCGAGCCCGCTTCAGCGCCCACACGTCGACGGCTCCCGCCCGGTAAGCGTCTCTCCCAGGGCTACATCCCCCGTCCCCCCAACGCCTTCATGCTCTTCCGGGCCAACTTCGTGCGGCAAAAGCACGTCCCCGGCTCGATTGAGACCAACCACGGATCGCTCTCCAAGATCATCGGCAACTGTTGGCGTGCTCTCCCGCTCGAGGAGAAGAAGCACTGGGAGTTCGAGGCCAAGAAGGCAAAGGCCGCACACCGCGAAAAGTGGCCCAACTATCGCTTCCGCCCCGTGCACAACAAGAACAAGAAGAAGGGCGTCGAGGCTGCCAACGCTCTCCCCGTCGCGCTCGAGAAGCGCAAGGACAAGGCCCTCCCGCTGCCCGCGGACGAGGAGCGCTGCGAGGTCGTCGCACAGCTCCTGCTCGAGGGCAAGAAGGGCGAGGAGCTCGCCGAGGCGATGCGCCAGATCGATATGGCGCGCCAACTCTCGCGCCCCGAGAGCGCGGAATCACAACACGTGAACCACTTCTCCCAGCCTTCCTCCGTTCCGCTCTATCTGCAGCGCAGGCCGTCCTCCGTCCCCCCTCCCACGACCATCTACAACCCCCACTCCATCGCCCTCCCCACCCTCCAGCCCTTCCTCGTCTCGCCGACCCCGCAGCTCGCCTATGGCGCGAACGGGATGTTCAACCCCAACTTCGCGATGGGCTCGAGCAGCGCGCACGGATCCCGCGCGGCGTCGCCTGTGGGTAACATCGCGCGCTCGCGTGCATTCCTCGGGGCCCGCCGCGCGTCAAGCTGCCAGCCGATCCCCTCGGAGCGCATGTGGGACGGGTACGACCCACACCCGTACCCGCACCAGCCGGCCTTCGTCCAGCAGCCCGCGCCGATGCCCCAGGCGTGGCAGCTCCAACCGGACTGGTCTCCGCTCCCAGAGGTCACCGACGCGAGCATCTTCCAGCCGGGCTGGACGAACTCGTTCAAGGACTCCGCGACCGACCCTTCCGGAGCGGTACAGCCTTCGTTCGACCCGAACATGGGCATGCAGTACATTGCCCCCGACGCGCCCGCCCCGCACGCGCTCCACCTGAACATCGGCCCGCTCGACAGCTTCGAGTTCGCCTCGGCGCCGTCGACCGCGACCGACGCATACTCGGCGGTCACGCCCGGCGCGAGCGGGATGTTCGAGCCCGTCGACCCGCACGCGACGTGGCCCGTGCCCGAGAGCGGGCCGTCGAGCGCGTTCTCGGGGTCCCCCGCACACTCGGACGCCTCGCTCCCGACGGTCATGCACCACTCCCCGCCGCTCTCGGACCTGTCCGTGTCCTCGGTGTCGTCGACGCCGGTGATGTGCGCGCCGCAGCCGCAGCACGCGCAGATGCACTTTGACGGGTGGGCGGCGGCCGAGGCGGACAAGATGCACATGCAGCAGCACGGTGTGATGCACGGCGGCGAGGAACAGCAGCACCAGCAGCATTTGGCTGCGTACGTGGACGAGGGGTACGTCGCGCAGTACGACATGTACGCCGACGTGGGCATGGACATGGACATGGGCATCGCCCAGGTCGATTACGCGTACCAGTGCGCTGCGCAGGAGTTCTGAGCCCTGCGTGCTCCGGCCCCAGCCCTCTTCTCCCCCTCCCCTCCATCACACCTCATCACGCCGAACTTTCTTGGGATAATCCTCACTCTGTCCTCTCTTCTCTAGCCTACCTGTGTTCCCCGTGCGACCGCCGCGTTTTGGGTCGTTAATACCTCCTCTGTAGCTCTACGTTCTCGCCTGTTCTCTCTCCTCCGATGTTCCGCCTGGATCGATATATCCCTCTGTAGCCATACTTCCCCGTACACGTATACGTACGTACATAGCCCTGCCGTGACCGTTCTGTCATAGATACCTCGCGGCACCGCCCGACCTCGCTCGCGCGCCCCATACCCTACCCGGTGCCTTTTGCATTAGTAGCACTTGCATGTTCGCGTCGTCTCCCACCCCCACTGTATCTATCTATCTAACTCGTTATCTGGCTCTTCTTCGCCGATGTGGGAGTATGTGGGACTGCGCTCTGTCTGGGCTGCGAAGGCGCAGGGATCGCCGCTCGCGCGTTCTGGTAAAAGACACACTCGGAGGACGGAAGACCCGTAAGACCAACTTCTGCGCGCGCTCCGAGCGCGACGATCGATTTCGTCGAAGACCAGAACGCTTGTGGTCGCGCTGCGGCGTGGCCAGTGTCCCCGACATTGACCATTCCTCCCGTCCGCAGGCTGTCCCCGGACGCATGCTACAGCGTGAACTGTGAAGTTTTCTGGCATCGAACACACGTTCGAACAGACGTCACCTTGCTTAACGCGGACAGACCAGCACCGATATCGACACAACATGCCAGAAAGCGTATGTACATGCGCAGACCCCGAAAGCAACGATGCGATGTGATGGGCAGAGAGATCGCAGAACAGAACACTGAACAGAACCAGCCAGCCAGCCAGCCAGCCTCGGACCCTGCACGAGCTACGACGCGCGATCGGGGAGCGGAATGTCCACGACGATCGCCTCCCGCCGAAGGTCGTCCCTAAACCCCCCGAGCGAAGACGCGTTGACGAGCACCGTGTCCTCCCCCCTCCTAAACCTCGGCCGGCCGCGCACCTTCGCCCACAGCGCCGCCCCGAGCAGCCACAGCGCCTTCGCAGTATGCTGCCACCGGTTTTTGCCCCTGCACACGCGCTCGTACGCGGCCTGCGCGCGCCCGTAGCTCGCGCACTCGACGCCGCGCGACGCGTGGATGTGGCCAAAGACGTGCAGCGCGGGCCGGCGGCGGTGGAGGACCTCGAGCAGGCGCGGGCACCCCGCGCGGCGGTTGTCCAAATGGAACGCGGGCGGGCCGTGCGTGACGAGGATGTCGGTGAACGCGGGGACGTGCGCCCACGGCTGCGCGCCGTACGGGTAGTGGAAGGAGCCCGCGCCATGGAGCGGCGTGCGCGGGCTGCCGTAGACGGAGAGCAGTCGGCCGCGGATGGTGAGCAGCGCGGAGGTGTCCTCGAGGTAGGTCAGGCTCGGGTACTGCGCGAGGAGCGTGTCGCGCGTGGTCGGGTTCTCCAGCGCCCTGTCGTGGTTTCCTGCGATGACGATCTTGTGTGGGTGGGGCGCGGCGTGCAGCCATGCGAGAGCCGCGTCCACCTCGCGAACGGAGCCGGTTGCGGTGAGATCCCCTGCGTGGATCAGGATGTCCCCCGGCGGCAGTGGCGGGACCTCGTCGTGCAGGCTGTGGGTGTCGGAGATGCAGACGATTCGTGCTGTGGAGTCGTCCTGGTTCTCCGGAGGGAGAGGCGGCAATTGGGGTGTGCACGCGGCGTACGCCTTGCGTGCGACGAAGAGCCAAGGGTCGTATCGTACTTTGTCCCACGTAGATGACGGGGAACGATACACGATTGCATCGAGTCCATCTGACCGCTTGCTGAAGATGGACCCAGGTCGTCTTCGGACCATGCTAGGTAGGCCGAAAGCTGGGGGTGGTGATGGTTAGTTCGGAAGTAAGAGTAGTTACCTAAAATATGTTCATCCTTGTAGTAGCTCGCGTTCAAACTCCGACGGCGGTAAGTATCAGCTGAGCGCCTACTGCCCCAGGATCTCTTGAACTCACAGAAGGCGAGTCTCCACGTATACCAGAGACTATATGTTGACGTGGCTGATCCTGGCTGATTCTTAAGAGTAGGTGAGCTGATGGCGCAGGCTCTGAGACTAGGGGCTTGCGACTCCGAAGTATGTGCCACGATGGTCCTATGCACAAACGATGGTCCTATGCACAAACCCTGGCAGAGTCGGGATGAAAGCGCAAGATCCTCACAATCTAGCACGCTATATTATTGGACTAGTAATTTGCCACAGTCACATACATGCCTCCGGAACCGGGTCATCGATGCTCTGTCGCTGTCTTACAGGTTGAGGTAAGCCCTGTGGTGAACGGTTGCTGACGTGGCACCAGATGATACACGCTGATGTTGAATATTGGACATATCTGAATCCCCCTCATGTCGCTACTCTCAAGAAGACAGTCTGAACAGTCTTCTAGACGTGTGTCGCCTGTAGGTACCATGCCGGTCGGCGGTCGGCAGCTCTGAAAGACTCGATCGATGTTATTCCGGTGTTGTGGCACATCGTCCGCACCTCGTCAAACGCCACTTATTACGGTGAACATTCAAGACTAGAACAACGATATCTTCGTCAGCGTGCAGTACTTGCAACTTGCAAGAATGAGCAAAAATGAGATACCACCCGCGCCCTGTCCGAAGAGATTCAGGCATGGAATGTGTGACATGCCATAGAAGGAAGGCCACGTTTTGTTGGCGTCACACCGGAAGTCGTTTTGGACTCGACCAAGTCGACAGAACACCCTGCACTGGCCCTGCAGATCGTCTTGTGTTGTGGCCCCGCTCGAGCTTCTGGTGCAAAGAAGTCGAGTGATCCCTGCTCACTTCCGAAGCTTCTTCTATCTTACTAGCGTAATCGGGTTGCCGCGCTTGCTTGCGATCCCTCGACGTACTAGAGCCAACGACACGATGGATCTGTGGAGATGTTCACGACGCAAGATGTCCGATACTCAGCTTCGCCTTCATCGACCACGCTCTGGTACCTCCAAGAACACGACGATCCTACATACAAGGCTTCACCCTCCCTTCCGTCCTCCGACTCCGAGGTCGAGCGTTCCGTCCCCTCGATCAAGTTCAACTCCGGAGTTGATCAGCTGGCCCACATATGGCCACACCAGCCTCGCGTTTTTGCAATACCGTGTGCGCTCCCCTGGTCGTTTCTCATGCACGATGCGCGTACGACCAAGCGCGGACCCGCTGCTCACATTTGCGCGACGCGCGGGGGCGGCGATTGGTCGGCGCACAGCCAGACCGGGCCCGGATGTCGGGCCGGATACCTTATACGGTCATTTGATGCATTCTCCTCAACCGCGCTTGTGGAGGGTCGAACTGGAGACGATGTGTCTGGGCAGCCCTATGACCAGCCGCGGTCCGCATATCTGCATACTGAAACTGACACTCGCCGCCGGGGTATAAAGGCATGTGGGACTGCTGTTGGAGAGACACCAAGCCGCCCCACTGCACCGCGCGCTCAGCTCTGACATAAGCCTTCTCCCTGGCGACAACAGCAATTTTACAACAGCACACCCTCAACCCATATAACCTCGCGTCTAATCTGCCCCTCCGAAACACTTCTCCACTACCCACCTCTATACCTACCCACCATGCACCTCACAAACGACGGACGCGCTCTTGACACGATCTCCGACGCGGTTGATGAAGGTACGTCATGGCACATGTCTCGCGTCCAAGCAGGCTGACCGTGCACCACAGTGAACAAGCTCAAGGGGCAGGTTCCCAGATGGGACGAGGCGTCCAAGTTTGACGCGGCCAAAGACAAGGCCACGTTCCGCAAGTACGAAGAGGCGTGCGACCGTGTCAAGAACTTCTATCGCGAGCAGCACGGTGCGTTCTCGCCCTCGACGCGGAATAGGGCGTTGCCGCCTCGCTCGCTCACACTTGGACTTCTGTGCCTTGTGGCGCGTAGAGAAGCAAACTTTCGACTTTAATGTACGCGTGCGGGTAGAGTTCAAGAAGACCGTACACGCGCGAATGGGTGCGTGAACGCTACTGCGCGTGCTGCCTGCGCTCGCTCGCGGAGTTGCATCTGACTTGTGCCCTGTTCCCAAGGTATCTGGGAAGCGATCGAGAAGCTCAACACTCTTGTCGACGACTCGGACCCCGACGTGAGCACTACTTCTTTGTGCTCCACTTCATGTGCGCGTTCATGGCGCTGACCACGCCGCCCAGACCGACCTCTCTCAGATCGAGCACCTTCTGCAGACTGCGGAGGCTATCCGCAGAGACGGCAAGCCCGAATGGATGCAGGTCGCCGGTCTTGTGCACGATCTCGGCAAGCTTCTCTACTTCTTCGGCTCAGAGTGAGCGTCTTCTGCGCTTCATAGTGTTATAGGGCATCGCTCACTAACTGCGGCGTGCGTGCAGGGGCCAGTGGGACGTAGTCGGGGTACGTGATTTCCAAATAAGGGTATCGCAACGCGCGTTGACTTGCGCCTCGAACAGGACACGTTTGTAGTCGGATGCAAGTTCTCGGACAAGATCATCTATCCCGACACCTTCGCGGGCAACCCAGACTCAAAGGACCCTGTCTACTCCACCGAGTACGGCGTCTACACGCCTCACTGCGGACTTGAGAACGTGATGCTCTCGTGGGGACACGACGAGGTGCGTCTCGTCCCATGTACCCCCTGCCCTTCGTGCGCTGACGCCCTTGGCTAGTACCTCTACCACGTACTGAAGAAGCAGAGCTCGCTCCCGATGGACGCGCTCTACATGATTCGCTACCACAGCTTCTACCCGTGGCACCGCGAGGGCGCGTACTCGCACCTCACGAACGCCGAGGACGAGCGCGCGCTCGAGGCCGTGCGCGCGTTCAACCCGTACGACCTGTACAGCAAGAGCGACGAACCGGTCGACGTCGAAAAGGTTAAGCCATACTACCAGGGCCTCATCGCCAAGTTCTTCCCAGACGTTATCGAGTGGTAACTGGCTTCTCTCGCTCGCCCGCTGGCTCTGTCCCCGTTTCCATACCCGGTTCTCGATCCCGCCCTCCTAGTTGATAATGTGTAGCATAGGTATTCCGTGCCGTGGACGTTCATGAACTTTTGATAGGTAGTAATCAGCAACCAAGCTCTGGCAGTAGTTCGATGATTGTAGGAACCTAATTGACATATTTGCGTCTCGAAACTGCAAAACACCGTTCGCATATCTTCGCCATATCGGCCGTCCTTCAACACGGATCTTGATCAGTGCTATCGGGAATCTATCCACACAGAGACATCAAGTCAGCCCGTGCACTTGGTGGTGTATAATGTTTGACTGACCACTCCATCACGGAAGTACTCCTTCATGATATCGACGCTACACTGGTCGTGATACCATACCAGATCCTGAGAAAGAGTCAATAGTCTGTTGGAGAACGCTTTCGACGCGTGGAGCTCACCCCGTAAGGCAGGTTACTGACGATGTTGGCACCTGGCCAGGCCTGACGAGCCCCGGACTCCGACACTGAGTAATACGTCCAGTAGTCCTTCTTGCGCATGAGAATTAGGACCTTCTGGCCCAAGTCAACATCGTATGGAGGGTGCACAGAGATGCGCTCTTGAGCTCGGATCGGCCAGAGGTGGCAGAGGTAGCGCAAGGGAGGGAAAGCCCTCGATGCTGCCACATGACAAATGAGCGAAACAGAAAGCACTGGCAGCAGTGGAACAAAATGAATGCCTACTCAGTATCGGGGCGCTCTCGAGATTGTCGACTATGAGTGCCTCAACCTCTTCGTCGTGCATTCGCTCGGCGTCCACGCCCGGATCATCCAGACGATCTCCACATACGAGAGGCATCCCGCCGAGTTCCAAGTCATAGTCCTGCCCAAATCTCCCTAACGTCCTTGGTCCCTCGTGGCGTAAGAACACCAGAGACCAGGATCCGCTTCTCATGAGTTCTAACCAGGCATTGAAGTGCTCTCTGTCGGCATCGCGACTATATTGCATGTCAAGGCTGTTTCTGTCATCGCAGTCGCTCCCATGAGTACATAATGTCCCGTGACGAATGAATACCCGGAGACATACCTCCACCCGGATATTTCGGTATTCATCGTCTACTCGATGAGATATTCAGCAGGAGTTCTCAGCAAGGATACCGGAACAAGCGTATGACACTGACGACGACTGTGTGCTTGAAGCTTCCCATGTCTAGGTCTCGGTGCCCACTTGCTACTGCGAATCCTGTCGTTGTTCCCGCAAACATCTCTGTCTCGTGGAATGCGAGCGAGTTGTTCAACGCCGCAACGTCGTCGAGCCATCGCTGCATGGATGCCAGTATATCATCGAAGTCAACGCTCGGGAATGCTGCAGTGGTACATATGACACGGACATGTAAACTCGCCGTCTCCATCAGAGTGATGGGATCCACGGGATCGTCCATGACGATTCTCCCTACACGCTGTCGTATTGCGGTCAGTGCTCCTTTGGCGTACGTCAGATGATGGGGTGTACCTCAGGAAACACTAGAAAGATCATTCACGTTAGATAGACAAGTAGCAAATCATTTGTGTGCGACATACTCTTCATGAGGTAGCTAGCAACTACGCTCCCGTGAGCTTCGGTCCACAAGTTGATCGGAGCGTCAGGCCCGTCGAAGACGTCTGCCATGGCTACGAGATCGCGAACGGTGGCGGCGGTTCCGACGTGCTTGAGCAAGGCAGGGTTCATCTTGTCGAGGCAGTGCTTGATCAACTCTTCCTGCGCGCGCAGGAACATCCGGACGTCTTCTGGCCCTTGGAGATCTGACCATGTCACCGTGCCGTCCTCGATCCACTCGGGTTCATAGACAAGCTTCTGTCGGAACGTGCGCTTGTAGAACTTCGTTCTCTCCGGCGCGTTCTCGAAGCATTTGGTGGTTCTGGACATGAAGAAAAGGATTCACCTGGGTTTCGACGATGAGACAAGTGGGGAGAGAACATACAGTCCAGTGAGATTTCGATCGCGAGGCGTCCAGTATACAAGGTCATAATCATCTCCGAATACACCATTGGGGAGCTCGTCGTACATGCTCCCGGTGCTGTCGTTCGCGAATAGATTGGCTATCAACTTCAGCTCCCTGCCCAAGTATGACAGCCCTGCCAGATCGAGTCAATAGCGAGTCACCATCAATCGGCCCGAGTGCACATGCGCATAGCGTACCTCCGTGCATGAAAATCGTGCCTCTGCGTTCCGAGGCATTGTGGGAGATTCGCCGGTAGATGTTCAGGCCAGTGCTGCCGAGATTGGGATCATGCCAATCTATAGGTACCTCCAGGACGCCGCATTCGAAACCAGTCTCATCTGGAGGACATTTGATCACTGAATAGTTGTATTTCTGTGGACCTTGTTCGACCGGGACCTTGGTAGGCATAGAACGGGGTCAGAACTGAGAGGTAATTGTAGTACTCGACACCCTTACCTGGGATTCTTCTGCCGTGCACGCCCCAGCAGCACTCAGGACAACCGACACGGCACCTAGAAAGAAAAACATAGCGTGCGAGGGATGATGGTGAGCGAAACTAGGAGACTTTATAGTGATATCTAGCGCTGGTATCATCGCGCCCGCTGCCAGATCAAATTCTGTACGACGACGTTCTACGACGTTGAGCGTTAACGGTTGTGCCACGTACGCGTGAGACTGGAGAGGCAAACCGTACTTGAGGGCTACGTCGCGACCGTAGCCCTCGAGAGGCATCGTGGAGCAAACCCCGAGCAGTTCGCATTGCGTGAAATGGTCTGGTCCCAATGAACGTATCCAAGACGGTTCTGCAGGCTTCTTGAGTGCGCCTTCGGCCTGAGACCAAGTCAGTATGCCCGGATTCAATTCAGGTGTGGAATCGCTGATGAGTCATCCGGAACTTTATCACAAATACATAGAAGGCTCAAGCGCACCGCGCATCTAAGTGGCAGGCAGCAGATGACCACTCGACCACATTGACATTTGTCACGTAATGAGCGATGGGACTCCGAGGGAACATCAAAGATGCTGCTACATCTGAACGTCCGTCTCGTGCCTCGCACACGGACTGGTATTACCGGGAATCTATTCTCGAAGGTAAATCCATGTACCCATGATTCCAACGAGCAACATACCGTTCCGTCATGGAAGAAATTCTTGATGATGTCGACGCTGCACCGGTCGTGATTCCATATCAGATCCTTCAGGAAGAGTCAGTATGTAGATGTAGCCTGTCGTCATGCGTGAAGATAGTAGAACTCACCCCGTATGGCAGGTCGCTGATGACATTGACATCCGGCCAAACCTGACGAGCCTCGGACTCGGATGCGGAATAGTACGTCCAGTAGTCCTTCTTGTGCATGAGAATCAGCACGTTCTGACTCGTGTCTACGTCGTATGGGGGCCGCAAAGAGATGCGTTCTTCAGCCCTGATCGGCCATAGGTGGCAAAGGTAGCGCACCGGAGGGAAAGCCGCCGCCGCTATCACAACGCCAGTCAGCACTCAAGCGATACAATACACGGGAGACCATACGCACTCAACAACGGCGCGCTCCCCAAGTTGTCGATGATGAGCGTCTCCGCATCTTCCTTCACCCGTGTCTCGTCTGTGTCCTGGCCATCCAGACTATCGCCACATACGAGCGGCATGCCGTCAAGGTCCACGTCTCCCCAATTGCCCTGTCTCCACGAGTTCCCTGCGCTCTGTTGGCGGAACTCGAAGAACCAAATCGACGGATCTTTTGTTGGATCAAACTGGGCATCAAAGCACTCTCGGTCAGCATCCATGGCGAATTGTACGTCGAAGCTATTCCTGCATAAAGGTTTGCAATCAATTAGCGCATTCAGTTCTGTAGGTGACTGAACGTGTACGCCGTACTTCCAGCCATTCAATTTGTCGTTCATTTGCTACGTGGTGAGATGAGGATCAATTCCAGTGGGAAGATGGGCTGGACACTGACCCTCGCAGTCCCCTTGAACATAGCATGATCTACCGCTTGGTCCCCGCTGGCGACCCCGAAACCATGCGTAACCCCGGCGAGCATTTCCTTCTCGTGGATAGCGAGCGAGTTGTTTACAGTGGCTATGTCCTTGAGCCATCGCTGTACAATCGTCAGGTTTTCGGAGATCGAACGTATGGGCAGTGTCAAGCACCTGATGACTGGGGATTTCGTTCAAAGTAGCCGGATCAACAGGGTCGTCCATGAGAATTCTTCCAACGCGCTAGAAAATTGCCGTCAGCGTCACGCTATCAAGCAGGATGTCTCCACGAACCTTGGGGAACACTGCGGCGGACATCGTGAGCTCAGCGCAGTGGAAGTGGGGTTGTACTGTGACATACTCTTCATGAGGTAACTCGCTACTACGCTTCCGTGCGCCTCGGTCCAAAGATTGATCAGAGCGCCAGGACGCTCGAAGACATCTGCCATAGCTACGAGGTCGCGCACAGTGGACGCGGTTCCGACGTACTTGAACAGCGCGGGCCCCATCTTCTTCATGCAGTGCGCGATCATCATCTCCTGCGCCCGTAGGAACATCCGGACGTCTTCTGCGTTCTGCAACGTGGGCCACGTAATTGTCCCATCTTCGACCCACTCCAGCTCATAGGAAAGTTCCATGCGGAACGTGCGCTTGTAGAAGCTGGTTCTTTCGGGAGTGCTTTTGAAGCATTGCGCAGTACTGCACGCGCACCTGTCAGAGTGAACGAAATCATCAGATAGAGCAAGAGACCTACAGGCCGGTGAGATTACGATCTCGGGGAGTCCAGTACACCATGTCGTACTCGTTCCCAAAAATGCTTTCGGGTAGATCTTGGTCTTCATTGTATAGCGTGTAAGAAGACCAGCTGTCGTTCAAGAATAGGAGATTCATATCCAGCACGCTGAGCTCTTTGCCCAAGTACGACATCCCTGTGTAAGTGCAACCGTCAGCATTGTTGCGCCAGTACTAATATCCCTTAGGGGTGGATATGTCAAGGCGGAGTTACATACCGCCATGTATGAAAATTGTCCCCCTGCGCTCAGTAGAACTCTGAGATTGACGACGGTAGACATTCAGGGATGTGCTGCCGAGAGTGGGGTCATGCCAGTCTACAGGCACTTCGAGGACACCGCACTCGAAAGACCTCTCATCCAAAATGGGATTGTTGCATTCGACGACTTCATATTGAAGTCCGTGTGGAAGGATGCCAAGGTGGGCCTATCTCGTCATCAGGGTCTTGAAAGCTCTTGCGGCAGCAAGGATGATTGTGGTTCCAATACACGCACCTGGAGGTCTTCAGTCGCGGAGGCCCGCGTTGCAAGGATAACCCAGATCGCGCCAAGAAGGAGAGTTGAGCTGAGCATATCGTGAGCTGGCGTGAGGGGTAAAGAGCGACTCAAATGCGCACCTTTTATTGTCGTCGTCGACTTCGCAGAGCGCGCTGTTACCATCGCCTACACCGCTGCGAGATCAAACTCTGAACGACGTTGGCAGTTGCGCGCCAGCTGTGTTGAACGCGGTTGATTTGAAAGTTGGAGGATGTCCTTGTCCAACATCGCGCATCCGGGCTACAATGAGTACAAAGAAGCTAACAAATAACGTCAAGGTCGCGTCTCCAGCATGAGTACACCCTGGCAACCCGGGCTCGCGCCCGAGTGCAGGAGGCACCCCGAAGGACCACTGACTAGGGATCGCACGAGTCTATCACGGCCGAAGCAGCACGTTAAGACAGCAGATGATGATCGAGTTCTGTTGGATGATGATCGACTTCTGTTTGACGTTCCTGCCGGCCGCCGCATTGCCCTGTCGTGGAGGGAGAGAGAGAGGTAAGTACTTGGTCGTGGAAGTTGGTAACGCAGGATGGAAGTACAGAAGCGCCGAGCCCAGGGCTTCTATGGCCCGAGCCGGACCGAGCTATGCCGTACCGCCGTCGACTGCAGATGTCTCGCGATGTCCAGCCAAGTCAGCAGTATGGTGCCGACGACGGTCGGCGCGAGCCTCAGATGTGCGATTATGACCGTGCTCATTCTATGTACGATATGAGAGGGGAAGGGGATACTTATGCAGCGTGAGCAGTGTGGTACATCCATCGTTCCCATGCTACTCTGTGATCCTCCACCGTAGCTTTAGGACCATTCTGGTCCCGATCCGCCGAAATGCGAGCTGTCAGGATACTGTCGAGGATGAGATACGTGCGCCAGTCGTGCCTATGTAAAGACTCACCGCGGAACCACGGAAGAAGCTGTCAACAATATCAAGATTGTGTTGGTCATGATCCCACAGACGGTAATAATCCTGCGAAGTATATCGTTGAGCATCGAACTGTTCATTGATTGTGGCCCGACTAGACGGCAAGCGGTGACTTACTCCGTACCGCAGGTCACCGACAACGTGGGCACCAGGCCAGAGCTGACGAGCAGCAGACTCGGACACCGTGAAGTATGTCCAATAGTCTTTCTTGCGCAAGAGAACCAAGAGATGCGCGCTCAGATCCAGGTCGTAAGGCGGGCGGAGGGAGATGCGCTCCACAGCTCGCACAGGCCAGAGATGGCACAGGTACCGCATTGGAGGGAATGCACTCGGCGCTGCTCATGGTCTCTAATTCAGTTAAGTGCACGAGTAGGGTCAGGGACGCGTACGCACTCATCATTGGAGCGCTCCCCATATTATCGACGAAGAACTCGGTGACTGCGTTACGAACGCTATCCGCGTCGGCACTGTCGGCATCATCATGGCTGTCCCCGCAGACCAACGGTGTGCCTCCCAGCGCAGCTGGGTCAAGTAGACTGGGCCCAATTCCAGTGATCCCCCGATAGTCCGACTGAAGTGATAGGGAGAGCGCGTGATAAGATGACCTAGCTGCATTTTCCTCCCACATAGCGTCATATAGTGCTTCTCTGTCCAGCCGGTTTCTGTGTTGTGCCCGAAGGTTAATACTATATTCTAGATGATGAGTGTAAATGAGACGTACTTCCACCCGATGACGTCTGTACTCATATACTGCGCGCGTCTCGATCAGTCCGGTACGTAGACCCAAGCAAGGGGGTATCATACTCACATACACGGTCGACTTGTAGCTGGCAATGTCGTAGTCCAGATAGCCGGTTGACCTCGTGTAACCATCTGCGACTCTTGTCCTCACCTCTTCCTCCAACACGGCGAGCGAGTTATTCAAAGCGGCGACGTCTGCCAGCCAGCGCTGCATGTATCTGTCAGAGAGAGACGTTCACTCGACTACATGCTACACACCAAGTGGCCGGGCATCTCTGTGAACGCGGCCGGGTCTGCCGGATTGTCCATCACGATCTTGCCTAGACGCTGCATGACGGTAAGTCACGGCCACGCACCACGCGAGTGTTGAGCGCACCTCAGGAAACACTGTCATGACATCAGGACTCAGGACTCAGTAGAGACAACGTGAATTGAAAGCAACGCACACTTCATGACATGGCTAGCCACGACACTCCCGTAGCCCTGCGTCCACATATTGATTGGAGAGCCCGGGCCGTCCAGGAGGTCGGCCAAGGCTGCGACGTCGCGTGCGGTAGCCGCGGTACCGACATACTTGAACAGCTCTGCTGCACCCATCTTCTCGGTGCAGTACTTGAACGTCTTCTCCTGCGCCTTGAGGAACATACGGACGTCTTCGGGACCCTGAACATCATCCCACGTCACCGTCCCGTCTTCATACCACCCTGGTTCATACTGGAGCTCGCGGCGGAACACGCGCTTGTAGAACGTGGTTCTCTCCGCACCGTATTTGAAGCACTGAGGAGTACGGCTGAATGGGTTCAGATGAACCCAAGCATGCGCAGGGTGAGAGGATGAGTCATCGAGAAGAGAAGCAGACGCACAGCCCGGTGAGGTCCCGATCGCGTGGCACCCAGTAAACGAAGTCGTATTCGTCTCCTAGCACCCTATCGAGGGACCCCTCCAACATGAATTGGTGTTCAGATATCCACGACGTATGGTCGTGGCCTCGCTGAGATACGCCTGGGGGATCGGGCCCACGTCAGCTACCCTCGCTGATACGAGAACCGACGAGGCGCCAACCATCGTGCACGAATATGGTGCCCTTGCGCGCAGTTGCGTTCTGGACTGAATGCCGCAAGAATTGCAGCGTGGTACTGCCAATACTACGATCGTGCCAGTCGAGAGGCACTGAGATTGTACCACACTCGAAATCGGTGTGGTTGAAAGGACACTGGACCACTTGGTATGGTGGCAGATGCGGTCCCAGAATGACCTATGGTATCGTGGGCATCAATACTAACACGTAGACTGTCCACAGATCGGTAGACGCACCTGGCTGTCGTCGCTTGCCGCAAGGCCACCAAGCGCTAGGAAAGCAAAGGATACGCTCAAAAGGAAGGCCAGTTTCGACATGGCAGGAGGAGGCGAGCAGCCATGGCAGGCATTCCGTGAACCTATATGCCGCGGTACAAGCGCACGAAGCAGCTACGGTCAAACTTTGCCAGACATCAAGCGTCAGTTGTGGTAGGCCTGGAAGGCAGCGCTACGCCCATCTCATCGATAGTGTATGGTCCGGTGACACGTCGTTCTGCACGTTATGTTTCAATGAGGAATCAATGCATGCGCTAACGACAAGCTCACCGGCTGCGAACTGAGCACACAATGAAGCACTCACGTCTGCTGATGCACCAGGCCGCATGTCACCAAACGAAGATAGAGCGACCAAATCACGCGAGACTGTCTCCGATAATTTATGCAAGACAGAGGGAGTAGGAGGACACGTAGCTATACGGATATCATCCCAGCCTGCATCTCACAGCTCGTCGCGCTTGACCTCATCCTCAGCGGTCTCCTCCTCAGTCTCGTTCACAGGTGGCACGAACGCGCCGAGAATGTTAGCCTTGATCTTGATCTCGTCAAGCTTCGCAGGTGAGAGCGTGCGCTTCGTCAAGATAGAGGACAGACTGCAGTTCGACGATGGAACATCAGTACTTGTCCCTCCCTGTCTTGTCTGACTACGTACCGCTTCGACTCCTTCTCGATGTACTCCTCGCTGCCGCTGGCGACCTTCTCCATCACACGGAGGTAGTGCTTTGCGCCGGCGCCAAGGGTTGCAGCAAGGTCCTTTGCCTCCTTGAGGAGCGCCTGACGCGCATCAGCCGCACTCTCGAAGAACTTCTCGGCGAGGGCGTCGAGTTCAGCGAGACGACCAGCTTTCTCGTTCAGGAGACCACCAGGGGCACGCTGAGTGCCGCACTTCTCGTTGAGGAACTCGATGAAGCCCTCCTCGGTACGCGGACCGTCGTAGTCAATAGGCGAGTCTGTGCAAGACATCCCACCCGTCAGCGCACGATGAAATCGATAGATATTTAGCTCTCGTACCCTTCTGGCCCTTCGGGAAGAACATGATCGTAGGGAAGGAACCAATCTCGTACTTCTCAGCGAGCGGCCTGTTCTTCTTCGCGTCTGCGTCGACATTCGTGACGAGGCACTGAGGAAGATATTTGAGTATGCAGTACGCATGTTAGGGTAGATTGAGTACGTACGTTAGGCTCGCTGGCAAAGTCCTTCGCAACCTCCTCGTAGATGGGCTTCAGACGTTTGCAGTGACCGCACCAAGGAGCAGTGAATGCAACGATGGCGTCCTTCTCTGGGTTCTGACATGGGATTTCTCAGAATGGTTGCGACGTGGAAATCTAAATAGAGACGTACAAGTGCAATCTCCTCGAAGGTGTGCACGTCGAGAACCTGGTACGCTGGAGGAGGTGGAGGCTTAATGTTTGACTTCACGCCGGACTTCTCCGTGATACTGCATATGCATTAGCTCAGTGTGTGCCATTTGCCGACCAGAGAGGGGGATGACGCAAAGGTCAGCATATAGAAGCGTAGGTCTCATCTTCAGTTTCAGAGACCTTAAACCTGCAAGAACATCATGCCCGGGACGAGACACACAACCGGGGCGTACGATCGGAGGAAAACGGTCACAGGGACGTGCAAGAATGCCACGCATACATAAAGGCCAGACTCAGCAGTATAGGATAACATGGAACAACCGGACCACTACCAAGGGAACGGGTACGAGAAGGAAGACTCACAAGTTCGCTAGAGCATCAAGGTCACGGCCACCGTCATACTTCTCGGGCTCGCCTCCGTCAGGACCAAACCACTTGAGTGCTGAAATGCGTCCATTCGTCAACCCAACCCGAAGAGCGGAACGATGATTGCATACGTACTTGGGAAGCCCGTCACACCATATTTCTGACCCAGTGGCCGTCCAGCGCCGTCCGCATCGACCTTGGCAACGATGACCTTGTCTTTTGCGTGCGCAAACGCGTCTGCGAGCTGCTCGTAGACTGGTGCGAGGTTCTGCGCAGCAGCATGCTCAGTCCGGAAATGTCGGAGATCGTAAGCATGCGGGGCAACGTACCTTGCAGTGTCCACACCAGGGTGCAAAGCTGCCACACACGCCTTCAGCATACCACCGTCTGTTCAAGCACATGCAGATACGCACAACTCGACCAGCGCAGGCTTGCCCTTTCCAACGACTTCGTCAAAGTTCTCCGGAGTAAGGTCCAGGACGTTGGATGCCAGCGCAGAGCCGATGGACAGAACCGCCGCAAAGAAAGTGCCAAACTTCATGTCGCCGAGAGAACAAGACCTAGAGGGTGGTGGAGGGAAGAGAGAAAGAGGGTTTTTGAGTGAGGTGGCGGCTCTCGCGAGCCTTTGTCAGAGTCCGAGTGAGAAAGTGCGACGTGGAGGCATTGGAGGTGCTTAGGTAAGCGGACGGTGAGACCAGGAAAGGCAATTCGGTGTATTGTGCGCCCCGGACAAGCTCGGGCCGGACAACTCCCGACGAGTCTCCCCAAACTTCCAAGTCTACCGTCTATGACCACTAGTGAGTACAGCTGTGCTTGACGTTGACCATCGCACCTCGAATACGACCTCGGCATAGTCAAGGTGCGCACTACGCATATTTCCAGACCAATTTTCGCCCTAAAACGCGAGTCCCGCTGGTGGGAGCCTCCACGACTAGCTGGTGAGTGAGTCCTCGGGTCCACCATCTCACGACCTCCTTCTCAGCGTGACGCTATCCCAGAGGCCACATATCGTGTAGACTTCCGTCAAGGGAATGACATGCAAACACAAGATCTGCGACAGATGTACGTCAAGTATCCTCAGTACCAGTGGTGCTTGCAAGATTTGAGACCATCAACCACCCATGGTGGTTTGGGCATGCAAACATATTCATCTGCTTGTCAATTAATCATCGGATGAGAAACTTGCGCTGACTCAACTTTCCTCTCAGCCACGTACGTTGTCCAAGCAGAGGCTGCCAATCGATGTCGCTAACAGCATGTTGACACGACGAGGTCTTGTCTGGCAGAGACATGCCAGTGAATTCGAATAGTAGAAGGCTTGCTATCATTATTGGAGACGGTCTGTGCGAGGTGTAGGTGTTTCATGGACTCACCTCCATGCTGACTGAGCACGACATACACTGGCACATGTCTGCAACGAGGACGACCACACACGAAGGACGTGTCCAAGTCTGCCTCATGCCCGACGGCTGACGATAGTGCTGTGCGCCGTACATACTCGCCGACGCTACCGCAAGGCCTTCCCTGTGTCTACGCTGTGACTTACCGATGCTAAGCATCTCCACTGACGTTGAACATCACCGCCGTGTTTCAGAAGCACGGAGTTGGCGCGATAGCATATCACAGTAGTTCATCAAGAAGCAGCGCACTGTGGCCGTTACGCACTCGAATTGCTCATTCCTACACAGAAATGCGTGGATAAGTCATGATTCTAGTGAACACCCTCATAGCAGCGCACTCACCGGCCCCCGGGAAGTGATCATACTCTTGGGATAGGAGGCACGGGGAGATCGGAGAATATGAAGGAGATGAGCGCTGGATGGGGGTTAGCGGTTCTTCTTGCTTCGCACAGGCGCGGAACTTGATTCATGCACGAAAACGGCGGACAATGATGGTGACCAGTGCCTCGACGAGAACGACCCGTGTGATGTATTACCTGCGCGCGAAGTATTACCTCAATCTGTTACATCTTCTCCGCTTCTCCCTCGCCCATATGATACGGCGGCACTCCGTGTGCAGAATGGATGCAAGGCTTGACGCGTTCCGACATCGCCAATGAGACCAGAAGCACGGACAGTGCCTCACAAATTGCGACAGGGGGGTTCTAGACTCGCGCGATCTTGTCATTATTCGTAAGATGCAGCCAAGTTGGCGATGCCTACTGCCACCGACGAACCCGAGAACAGAGTTCCGTCCCGCGCAACAAGGTTAGGCCCTGGCTCCTGACAAATTATTGAGCGGCCGGACTCACCTTGAACTCTGTCATAACGCTGCCGAGACAACGAGGGGTGGAGATTGGAGCAATGGAAGGCGTTCTGGAGGCGTCCTGTTCACATAACCTCATCTTGATCGCAGGGAAAGACGGTGCGCATTAACGCCCTCCGGATGGCCACACCTATGAGCCGGTCTTTGGTGTTACCAAACGAGCCAAAGATACGCACTTACGCCGATATTGTTAACCCATCTTGGGTGCTCGGTCCCGAGCCGTCCATCCAAATCTGGAGACCGAGGGAACGTTCAAATCCGCGGCGCCAACTTGCGAAGACCAGGCTTCTACTCCTATCCTGTGTGAGACGCCACCGCCATATGATGCAGGGCGACGATCGGGCGACACTCACCGCGACGAAGCTCCAGGATATACAGCTATAGCCTTTGCGCGTACACGAGGCTAGCGGCGCACCGGCACTGCCGGTGTGCGCACTCGTCTTCGCAGCGAGACTCGCGAACCTTGGGGCGCCTTCCATATCCGGTAACATGTTTGCCAATCTCGGCGGAAGAGGTTCGAGTCACGGTGGCTGAAAACGGTCGACGTGTCTTGAGAGGCACCCAGCAGCGACATTGACCCCGTAGGCTGTGAGCATGTCAGAACACGAGGCAAACATGAGGCCTGGCTCGTCGCGCGCCGAGTTCTTCCGCTGAATCGCGACCGGTGAACTGTGGCATCCGACGCATTCCTGCCGGGCCCCTGCGCGCACCCAAGGCGAACGGGACGACGATCGACAACCGCATGCTAGCACGAAAAGCGTTGGAGAGTTTCCTTCGCGACCGATCCTCGTTAGCTGCAGAGGACACACGCCGATCGCACCATACCAAACATCGGCCTCCTCGTGTCGTGCAATGCGCCCGCTTGGACCACCGATAACTATCGACGGTCCCTGCCCGCCCCCACACAAATGCCATAGCAACCAGAGACAACAGTGAGACGCCTTCATGTCGAGCGAGAACTGCCTCCTCCTCTGAACCCCGGCAATACGTCCCGAGAGCGGTTCCCAAATCGAGCGAAGACAATAAGACTTGGATCAGAGAGGCCAGATCTCGTGCGTCTGCTGATAGAGTGAGGGTGGGGCACTGGAGCTCCGCGAAGCAGAACCGCCTTCTGGTCTCGACTTGCCAATACCATCCACATGCTCGGGCGCGGTCTCGAAGTACCACAGGCGCCCGAGGGATGAGACCGGTCGAAGTCGAGCACGAATCCAGGGTGACGTCCCGAACCGAGTTCGCGCGGGTTCCTGGCTGCTGCGTCCACGAAGATACAGTGGCGTTAATCTCTGCGCGTTATAGACACTTGCTCTCATGCACGGCCCGAACGCGTTCTCAGCCACGTCGTGCGCAGACTGGGTCACGGTCTGGAGGTCCGCGTGGCGGGCCCGGGTCGGGCACGGCGACTCAGCGAAATATTCATTCGCCCGCCCGTAAAGCACCCTTGCGGCTGAGAACGCAGGTCATTTCGGCTGGAAATTAAGGTCGCATCGCTTCTGTAATTGGAAGGCGCACTCACGCCTGTGTCAATCCCGCGGGGTGCAGAGCACTTTGCAGGGCCCGGGCTAAGGGAGGAGAAATCGCCGCGCATACGAGCTAGAATCCGGCAGGGGCGTTCCTTGGGACCGACTCGCATCATATGTCGCTGCGTGGGATCGCGGAGGCATTTGTTCGTAAGAGGGAACCCTCGACCTGAGTTGGGTCTGATGTAAGGAGCTCCGCCTCCGATAATGTCTTGCATAAATCCGAACCTTGTCTCGCTAATGCAGCTAATCGCGCACTCTCATCCGTCGCGGAGATCATCCTTCGTTTGAGCCCCCGTGCTAAATCTCAGCCCCATGGAGCGCGTCTGGGCCCTTGCATTCATAGCATCAGAACCGTCAGTGCATCAACGACGCCAGAACGCCGACGACGCACCAGGCCAGAGGCAAAGAGTCCAGAATCCAGCATGCAAAAGCACGGACCGCTATGGGTCCACCATCATCGGGGCTCGCGCCACCGATGGGCTTCTACCGACCGCGGTGGATGGGGCGTGATTGGGCGGGCAATACGAGGGTGCTCGCGGCGCATCATGGCATGCGAAGTAAGGCCTCGGATCGTCATCGATCCCCGCTCGTCATTGGTCCGTCCAGGCTCTCGCCGGCCTGGACGCGCAGCTGAACAAGACCGTGATCAAGATTAGACGGCAGCTCACAAGATCGTGGAAGCGGTACCTGCCCTTCTCCGACATGTGCTCGTGGCGCACGCGGGTCGCGAGAATGGAAGGACGTAATGGACGCGCCCTCCGGCATCAGCGTGAAGTTCAATATCCACGAGTCGAGACCCCGACGGTCCTGCTTCTCGGAGTCTCACCCGCGACGGTCTTGAACCTTTGCCTGCGGTGGCCAAGTGCTTTGCATCCATTTAGACCTGCCACGCAACGTTCTCAGTAAGTAAGGAAAACTAAGGAGGAAGGACATCACTGAATGAAGGAACGCTCACAGATCTCAGGCTTGCAAAGCCAAGAGCCCCAAATGCTTCCGCGACTGCCGCGACTGTGAGAACTCACCATCTGCACGGGCGCCAACATCGCCGACGTCCATCCGAGCGTACCCGCACCGGGCGGTTGGTAGCTCGAGGCTGACGAATTCGACGAGGGCCGCCCCCACGCGCCCGTGGGCCGCTCCTGCGCGATATGGTCGACTGCACCGCTGCGCCGGCCTTGAACCCAGTCTCGCGCGCGCCTGAGCCTATGTTGCACGGATGCAAATGTCGCAGAGTTCGAGATGACTCGGCCAGAGCGTCGGGCGTTTAAGGGTCGTTTCTGCGTCGAATTGCATGTCGCTGAAAGGGGATCGTATGGGAGCGACCATCAGGAACGAACCAGAGAGAGACATGTGCTCACTCCGCCCGACTGAGACGCGTCGCCCGCCGCTGAGAGCGGACCCGGGACGCGTCCTCAGGCCTCAGCCTCTGGCTTCGAGTCTTCGTCGCAGTTGATTGAACCCTCGAATTCTCGTATTCGATGACGCCGCCCCGGCGTTTCGTTCGCTGGCTCCCAACTGGGTCCAGGTCCTCCCAACGAGAGTCAAATTGTCAGCGACCGGTTCTGGTTCTGATTGCGGCGCTGGGTTCTAAGGACGTTAGTGGACAAAGGCCAACCTGCGCACAGCCCGAGTCGCTCGTCCGCGCGTCGGCGGAGAACATCGACTGGCACTCACCTCGTGCAACATTGTCCCCATTGCCCACCAGCCCGTCCGCTGCCTCGCGGCTCGCGCGTGTCGCGTCGCGAAAGCGCATCTCGAAGCTCGTCAGCCAACCCAGGCAGGGCTGTTCCCTCTCCGCCCAGCGGCGCCGGAAAGTCGTCCGACCGCTCCTGGGATTTGCAGCATCATCTGATAGCCTCCCAGGTCATGTGAGGAGATAAGATAACTCCCCACACGGCGAGCGTGGCCCGGGCGAGAGGGAGCGAGGGGAGGTCGGCATAGAATTCAAAACACCGGTCGACAGGCCTGGGAGCGACCTGGGATGCCCAAGCTCAAGAGTCGATATTCAATACATACAGCACCGTCCGATCGCGAGCGCCGAGGGTCGACCGCGCAAGGGTCGGTGGGAAGGAGGCTAGTTGACGTCAAGCGCTGCGAACGCAAAATTTACTGGACGTGGAATCGTGGATGGCTCGTGCTCGGTACGTAAGACAGACATACAGACGTTACTGCAACTTTATGCGTACATAGTCCAGAAGGGGCGCAAACTGCAAGGAGGGGAGGAGCGGGGAGACAGACTATGAGGTACAACAACCGCGGAACGCACCTGCAGGCGAGGGCGGGCGCCGCTGTGCCCTCTCTCTACATAGAGCGTCGGAACGGGACGGGACAGGGCGGGACATACAGACAGACATACGTAAGGCGTGAGTTCGTGTACAGGAACAGGGAGATGGGAAAGCAGAAACAGGCGAAACGCCACACGACACGAGACCAGAAGTGGACAGAGGACGGCGAGGCGACGACGGGTGCAAGTCCGTGGACTTTGCGCCTATCGCCGCCGTCTACGGCCGCCTAACGTCCCCGGCGAGCTATCGTACAATTCGTACAGGGCAGGCAGCGAGCGGGCGTGTATGGGCGACAGGCTGCAGCCGGAGGAAACAGACTAGTGAGTTGAATCACCGGACGGGGCGGGGCGGGGCGAGGCGACAAGCGAATAACGGGCGGGCATTCAAGGAAAAAGAAAAGCCACACGATGGACGAATGCGGTTGAGCGCAACGAGGAAACCGCGCGTCACGCGGAGAGACGCGGTGGAGGGATTCTATCGAACGAGCTTGGTGGAACCTACCGGAGGCGTGCCCACTGCAGGCTGCAGCGCGAGGTCGCGAGTCCGACACAATTAGAAGTCGTCCTGGCGACAGTGCACGGCCGGGAAGACGAACGCGGAGAAGGCGTGGTCGGAGCCCCAAGCGTCGTACTGCGAATGCGCGGGGCCGAGCGCGCCAACGATATCAATGCCCGCGGGCTCGTTCCAGTCGCCGTAGAGCGCGCACGCCGCGGCGTCAAACGCGTCCGCCATGACGCTGGGAGAACCGGGGCCGTCCACGTAATGGCAAACCTTCGCGAGCGGCGAGCTGATCGGCGACGCCTGTTTCGGCAGGGGGCTCCCAGCCCACCCTTCGAGCGACGAGTACGACGAGGGCGAAGGCGCGGGCGCGTACGCTTCTCCCATCATGTCCGAGATGCTCGTCGGAGTCCCGATGTCGGCGGACTCCTGACCCCAGCCGTACGCGACGGGCGTCGCCACGGGCGAAGTCGCGGGGCTGCCGAGCGCATCACCATCTGGCTGCAGCGCAGGGAGGGGCGGGCTCGAGAAGGCACTGGGCGCAAAGCCGAACGCGTCTCCGGATCCGTCGAGCTGTGGCCGGGGGAAGTTGGGAAGGGGCAACGCCACAGGGTTAAGCGAGTCCAAAACGTGTGATCGTGATGCACTCACGTCATTGACCCCGATGCCTCCGTCAGCAGTCCGCGGGAGAATGAGCGGCGCGGCCACACCTGGGCTGAACGGCTGGATCGAAGACACGCTGTCGTGCGCATGCCCCGTGCCCTCGCGTGACGCGCTGCTGTCGAATACGGTGCCTGCAATATCTCCGCGCAGGCCGCCGCTGCTGTCGAAGCTACTCGCGCGTGCGTACGAGGGAGGCGCCGCGCTGAATGAGTCACGACGGGGAACTGCCACATTTTGAAGTTCGCCGGGAGTACGGGCGCGAGGGGCGGGTGCAGATGACGACCGTTTGAACATGGCCGTGAGGGGGACCTTGAAACGCCCATCCGTCGCAGACCGAGGGGAGACAGACTTCACGTCCGCGCATTCGATGGCAAGGGTGAGAGACGGCGTGGTATGCTCACTTCGGGGGCCCTCCACGGGCTGCACTTTGACGTCCGCGGTTGCATTGCCGGCGTCGCGTGTCTGGCTCTGCACCTGCGGAACGCCCATGACCGTACCCTCATCCTTGGGCTTGCGACCCCTCCCGACCTCGCAGTCGTACTCTTCGACGGCCGCCGCGAGGTCCAGCCCGGTCTTCCCTGCAACGATAAAATCGGCAATCTTGGCGCACCTCTTCTCGCGACTGCGTTCCTCCTTCTCCGACTGCCCTCGCCCCTTCCTATTCCCCCTCTTCCGTGGACCGTCCTTCACCTTTGCGAGCGCATTCGCCGCGGGCTTGAAACGCCAGTCTGGGTACTTCCTGCGGTGCTCTGCGAGCGCGACGATCGCCTTTTGCTCCCACTCGGCGCGTTCCTCGCGCGGGAGGGCCTTCCAGCACTTGCCTGGGAACGGGGAACGCGTCAGACACGCGGCGGCCGTGCGGCAGGGAAAGGGTGACGTACCGATGATCTTGGAGAGCGCGCTGTGGTTGCCCTCGATCTCGCCGGGGATGTG
Source organism: Earliella scabrosa (assembly GCA_022605405.1). NCBI lineage: Eukaryota > Fungi > Basidiomycota > Agaricomycetes > Polyporales > Polyporaceae > Earliella > Earliella scabrosa. Next base: position 263,494 of record JABYQQ010000029.1, read on the forward strand.
CTGGGCACGGATGAAGGAGGAGCGGAAGAGGATGAAGGCGTTGGGGGGCCGGGGGATGTAGGACGCGTCGCGTCTCTTCGCATGCGAAGCACGAGTGGGACCGAACATGGGCGTGCCTGGCGGGGAGTCCATCGCCATCTCGGGGGCGACGAGTTCGGGCGGGCCGTCGTCGTTGGCCCCGTCGATGCTGTAGCCAAGCGGGGGAAGCTGGGTCGTGAAAGTGAAGGTCATTGGTGGGAGGGGATTGTCGACGAGCGGCGGCATGCCGTCTAGCAGGGCGAGGGTGGTGAGGGTCAGCACGAGGCGTGTGTTGGCCGAAAGAGGAAGGTACACGCACCGTCGTCGTCAAATGCCATCTGCTGCACTAGCGGGGGCGGGATCAATGCAGACATGGCGAGAACGGAGTCTGCAGAGGCGAGAGGGAGAGAGAGGAGAGTGAGCAGACGCGCAGAGGATCTGAGCAAGGAATCAGGCGGACCTAGAGCGTCGAACCCAAATGTCGACAGCCTTTATTCTCTTCTAGGCAACTGGGGCAGGTGTTCGCGCCGGAGCCTGTGTGCAGGTGGGAGGCGCAGTCGTGCGTGGCGTAGACGTCTCTGCCCGGGCTCGTGCTTCTCGAGAGCGATGAGGACGACCGCGGGCTCTGAATAGGAAGTCTGCGCCGGGAAAGGCTATCGCAGCGCACCAGACCGAGGCAGTGGCAATGACGAGGCGAGTTCCGTGCGCACGAAGCACGCACGCCGGCCGGGCAGGTTATATCTTCGCCGCGGCTGGTTCATGGCTGGTGGCTTATGAACGATCACCTCCGCGCAGATGCCAGCAGCATCGATAGTTCCGAACAGCTGTCTCCGCATATGAGCGAAAGCTTGTCCCACACCTCCCATGACCGCGCATACGCTGATATTCAGGCGATATCGCTCCCCTATCACCCGGGAAATATACTTCCGGAGCGAAAGCAGACACTCACCTTGGCGGCTCCAGGTGCGCACAGCCCGCCCCGGAATATCGATACGACTTCGGGGCGCGGCCGCATGACAGTCCCGCTCCGCGTCCACGTTCCCGGCAGCCCAGTCGAATTATTGCGCCGAGAGTCATTCGTCTCTATCTGTCTGTGCAGCAAGTGCCACAATTGCAGCCTCGAGGTGGATGCACGAGCAGGAAATGGAAGCAGTGAGCAGTGTGAACGCCGCCAGCAAAGCCACGGCACACTGTTGGCGCGCCACCCGAGCGGTGCCAGGGGTCCTCCCGCTACCCCGCCTTCGGGCCACCGTCCCGAGTCGCCGCACTCATCCTCTTTGCGGCTCTCTCCACTCAACCAGCTCAACGTCCAGCGTACAGCCGGAACCAAACCCTCTCTCTCCGCCTACCACATGCTCGGAACATCTCTGATCCTCAGCTGCCTGCCGTCAGATCGTCTGCTCTTGTCTCTCTCGCTTCCTCGTTCTCGCCGCCGCCCCGACAGTTCTGGTTCCGAGTCTCTAGCTCGCTCTCCCTTCGGTCCGCTGTTCCTACCACTCCAACCCTGACCATCACAAAAATTCGCTCCACTACCAATCTGTAGGGATCCGCAGTGATTAACCACGGCCACCCCGGGGAAGCTAGCAGCAAGTTCCGGACGCGGACAGGGACGAAACTGCACAGGTACGCTCAAACCACGTCCCGGGACCCTACACTGTCTCCTCGCAACCACCTGCTACACCAGCCTCGAGGCCGCGCAGCTCGCCAATACTCTTCGGCCGTCGCTGGTCAGCGGTCACGCCATGTCGGCTTCTTGGTCCGGCTACTATGTCTGCACCTGTCTGATTTGCATCCGAGACTGTCGGTCAGTGTCGCGCCTCGACGTCGGAGATCTCGTGCGCCCGCATCGTATCTTGGGCGGCCCTCGGATGACCTCCACAGTCGCTCAAACTATGCCACAGACACACCGTCAGCAGTCAGCAATCGGACCGGACCATTCGTAGACGCGTCCTCAATCTCCTTCCGGCCACCAGCGCGAACGCTGTTCCGCCACATGATGTCCCCGCCCCACCGCCTTGTACGAGATTCACGTCCACCGGTGAGTCCATCATACGCGCCGTCTGTCGTCGTTCAGTACAGTCGTCTTGTGATATTGTTGAGGTCTGGGTCTCGTGGTATCGGCACGAATATCCGTGCGGATTCGGGTTGCAATTATAGGTTGCAACGCAACAACGATAGCCTTGCCCTGTGGGTGAGATGTTCGCCAGAGTCCTATGATGATTTCGCACTGTGTGCGCCTGATGCTTCCGAGGTTGTGTTCATGCTACTCCGAGCTCGGCGGGGAAGGACGTAGGAGATCTCCGTCCAGGCGTTGCCAAGTAATGACACAAAAACCACAGACCGTTGAATAATGTGATCCTGTGCGCGTCTCGTGCTGGGCTGGTCCCAGGCTGGTCCGAACGAACGGAGGGGAACGCCCGAGGCCACACCTCCGCGCGCGTTCCGTTACGTCCGTATCGCACGAAGGTTCGCCTTGCACCAAAACATCCATGCGCCGAGGTTCACGTCATGGCAGCGTGCTGCTGACCAGCACGAGCGCAGCGAAGTTACGTGACACCCACCATCCCCACAACTTCTCGCCGTGACATGCGCTTCCAATCGTGCGCGCAGTCTTGCTTATCCGAGCCACGAGCGGAGCATGCGACCGCCTTCTATCCTCCGCCCGCCGTCGGCCACAGACACATAGTCGCAAGAAGTCGCTCGTCATCCCATCTCCGACGGATGGTATGACAGGCGCTCCGTGCTCCGCGACATCGGACCGAGCGCCGAGTAGTCATGTGCACGAGCGCTTCATTGCCTGGTATTCGCGTAAGTCGTCTTCCCAGCAAGCTTCTCACCTCCGGCATGGCTGGCCACAGTCGACGCCACGGTCCTGCTGAACATCCTTTTCTCCCCAATATTTTTGCTCAGACGTCCTCGGGCAGCTCGGACTATCCTGGAGCGCGCGCAGCGGCCATGTCACGCTACTCATTCCATCCACAGTCCAACTGAGAGCGTCGCCAGTCGAGACGTCCCTTTGTTCTAGTCCGTGCACAGCGTCACTCATTAATAGCCTCGGTACGGCACTCGCCTTACTGCCTTGGGAACGAGATTGGGAAGGCGAGGCTCTGCACCCGCCTTCGCCCCTCCTCCGCGTCTTCCCGCCTTCTGGTTCTCGCGTTCGTCCCTGGAATGCAGCCTGCTGCCTGGGCAAGATCCGGGAGCGGTCCTGCGTCTTCCCCGCACCTCGATACAACTCCCGAAACTCAATCCTCGACCGTCGGCACCACCACTCGAGAGCCGCCACCACACCGACCGACCGGCGTGACAGAACAGGAAGCGCTGCGCTCCCATATTCCAGAGTGTCGGTGTCGGACGGAACGAGGAGCGCGAAGCTCGACCCCGCGCGGGGGGCCCACGGTCGCGCTGCCTTCTCCCTTTGTCCGGGTTTGGATCTCGGATTCGCGAAGAGAGTTTAGGTGACGTCCTCCCGGCTGGGAGTCATCGTCGCGGCGCTTCCATTCTTACTCATCTCGAACCCTAGCTTGCGGACCGTGCGCCCATGCTGACGTCGAAGGCGGCTCGCGTGAGTCTTGAATGTTGGATGTTGAATTTTGAACATGAAAGACGATCCCGACCGTCGGCCGCCATTTGCTCTGCGCCCTCGGACTCTGATATGTCAAGTCCAATCCGGCCGCACTGACGCCACAGTTCCACGGGGCTTCTGGACGTACACCGCTGCCAAAACGAGGATGCATTGCGCGCGCGACAGAGGCACGAGACGGACGAGAGAGGAAAGCACAACGAGGAAGAGCAAGTGCGCGAAGCAAGAGCACGACACCTCTACCAGACCCGACCCTAAAAACAGACGCGAGAAGCCCAAAGCGGCCGACACAACAAAGACTTCGCCCGACTGGGACGACGCACGGACGCGCCGACTTCATCATGCCGACCGCACGACCCGCTCCCGTCCACGCCTCGGAACCCTCGATGCATTCGGGCTCGGGATCGCGAGAACGTGGAATGCGCACTGTGGCGTGTCGGACTGGGGGGTCGAGTCACCACCGTCGACGCTCCGTTTTCGACCACTCATCGTCCACCGCATACCCGCACGACTACGGTGGCGGCCCCACGAACAGCATGAACCCATTCCCGTCCGGCGCCGGTGCGAGCCCGCGAAAGAATGGCGCATCTCCCAAATAATCGACCCGCCTCAGCCCGTCGTCCCTCGGCGGCCGGCGCCCGCCGACTTCAAGCTTCAGCCGCCGCCAGTACGCCTCGTGCGTGAGCGCCATGCGCCAGTACGACATCGCGCACACCTCCTCGTCCCACAGCCGCTCCTCAAAGTTGGCGAGCAGCGCGTCGAGCACGTCCTTGACGCACACCGGCAGCGCCTCGTGCCGCGCAAACACCGTCACCGGCCACGGGAACGACTGGTGCCAGTCCCCCGCGAGCGCCGTGATGCGCAGGCTCGGCACCCCAGGGTACGTCGCCGGCTGCGCGCCGTTGGGCCCGTCCGCGCAGAACTCGAACATCCCGACCGGGACGTTGCTTGAGGTCGAGGCAGACCCAGAGTGCACGCTTGGCCGCCCAGCGTTTATGTTCGAGGGACGGGTGCTCGGACCGGCTTCTGCTGGCCCGGGCCGCCAGTTTGTGCTGGTGCTGGGAGGTGGCTCCTGCTCTCTGCAGTCGAGCAGGATGTCCTCCACGCGCATGCGCAGGTCGAAGTGTATTGGCGGTCGTCCTTTGATGCGGTGCGCGAGGAACGGATTGAGCTGCAACTCTGAGGCCAGCGGCTGATACGTCAGCCGCGGTGTCGGCCAGAGGGTGGGGCGCGAGGGCAAGGATGGATGCTCCGTGCGCGGAACCCATTTCTCAGGATGTCGCGAACCATCGGGGCTGCAAAGACTTGCGAACATCCCTTCGACCTGTAGAGGGCTCATCGGGGGGCGCGGAGATTCCGGCGGCGCTGACGTTGGACGTCAGTCGCGCTGCTCGATGGTGATCATACGACAGGTGAGTACCCACTCGCGTTGTGAACAATGATATCCCACGGCGGACCCAGATACGGACGCGCCCAGGCGCCATACGCGCGCCACTCCGCAGGCGCGACCTCGCGCGTCCCTGCGTCTGGGTGGTTGTCGCTGTTAGCGCATCCCCAATCCATGGGGGGAGCGTCGCGCTCGTTCGCAGCCACAACACGGCTTCTCCCTGGTTGGTCAAGCTTTACGTCAACGCGCCGATCCCGTCTGTACGTACGCTGCGCCTCGCCGCACGCAGCACGGTCAGCGAGATCGAGAGAGAGACGGACACGCACTGAAGAGCTTCTTGAGCCACGACACGGGCCTCTCCCGCTCCCGCTCCCGTTCCTTCTGCTTCGCGCGCGGCCGCGTCTGTGCCCTCCTCCCACCCTCAACTTCAGCCTCAGCCTCAGCTTCAGCCTCCGCTTCGTCCGATCCCCGATCCGCGCCCGGTCCCGGCGCGTTCTGTGCCTTTTCTCGTGGGTGGGCTAATGTCCGTCCCTCCGTTCCTGTACGTGTGTGGGCACGATGCGCAGGTGTGAAGACGGACGTTGACGGCGCGTGCACCCCATCCCCGGGCTGCTGCTGCTGCTGCTGCTTGCCATGCCACGCAGACGGGCGTGCCCGGCTCTCTTCGCGTCCGTATGTCCGTGCCACCACCCCATCTCCCAGGGAGCTTCCGTGCTCGTGGGTCCCACGCGGACCTGTCCGAGCACGGGTGGCCTCACCCCGGCTTTGGCTCGTTGCATTATTTGAATGTGTGTTCGTGTTCATGGCGTCGGGCGAGCGCATGTCCGGCGACTCGACCCACGGGTGTCTGAGGTCGACCGCGTGCGCCGCGTTGGCGAGGTTGGCGGGCCAGTTTTCGTGTATGTGCATCTCCGGCATCTCCGGCACCGTGCGCACGTACGTGAACACGGGCGTGTACGGATGCGAATTTGATTGGGGTCGGGAGAGGGAGACGGATTGGGAGCGGGCGTGTGCGTGTGCGCCCGCAGATGCGGACGATGCGGGCCTGATCATGCCAGTGCTCGCTCGTGAGGGATGGGAGGCCTGATGCGGACGGTGTGGGTGCGGATGCGTCATCCCTGTTCGCTCAGTTGCTGCGATTGGAGATTGCGTTGGAGTTTGGATGAGGAATCAGTCGCAAGCAAATGAAAGATGCCCAGAGCCTGTCCCTGGAGCGTGAAGCTTGAGCTTACTTGCCCGTGGGGGCGTCTGCGCTATTGTCTCGGGCCTAGTGTGAGAGCGGTGAGAGCGGGATCGAAGCGAGACGTAGAGCGGGAAGCAGCCGAGCACCGAGCGGTCTGCAGACTGCAGCTGAGCGGGGTGCGGGAGTCGTAGTCGGGACGAAGAGAGGAGTACGCATGCGCCGCGAGGCGTGAGCGTTCCCTGCACAGCCGTATCGAGGCAGAGCAAGATGTCCTAGGAGAACTTGCTGCATTATCGGCTATATCAGCCTCGCTCTCGACCCACCCTCCTCGCCTGCATACATAAGGCAGGTCGTGGGCGTGGGCGTGGCAGGTGGGAATCTCCGGCCGGAATAGGCTCGAGATCCCACAGGCGCTCTTGTTCCCGAATTGGGCTGCATTGACTCGCGTAAGGCTGGTTGCTAGCCATCCTCGTACGTCTTGTAGTAGTTACGATAGTCAAAGCAAAACACGTCAGTTTGTGTGCAGTCAGTCTCTGGCGAGTGATAGTCGAACGTAACACGACTTCTTGCAGAACGCTGGGGCACAGTTTTCGCTGCCTCGCCGGCGCCTTGCACACGTGATCGTGGTGTCTCATTAAGTCGAGGCGCGACGCATTGTCGGCACGCGGCAGAGCAGAGTGCGCGAGACCGAACAACGTCAGTCGGGGGGAGTATGATCCGCTCCATACGCTCGAAACACAAACGGCGCGCACCTGCAGCACAAGACTTGTTACGGCGTTGCTACGACATCCGACGTGAAGAACGAGCCTAGCTGTCCTCATGTTTGATAGTGGGATCGTCGACACTACCGACGACCTCTTCATCAGCCTCAGCGATCGTCGCGTCCATGTCCTCGTCCTTCGCACCCTTCTTCTCTCGCAGCCACTTCTTCAGCACGCACTCGCCCTTCCCACCGCTACTTCCCTTGCAGCCTTTGCACCGCCGGCCGTGCCCGACCATCAGTACGTGTAAGCCGTATTTGAGGTCATCCGGGATCCGCAGATCGAGGTGCGCCTGTGCCGTCACCCTGTCGGCCTTCTGCGGCACCCATCCGAGGAGGCGCGAGAGCCGGAAGACGTGCGTGTCGACGGGGAAGGACGAGCGGCCGAGACAGAAGAGGAGGACGCACGAGGCGGTCTTGGGGCCCACGCCATCGTACGAGACGAGCTCCTGCATCGCTTCCTCGTCCGTCGCCGCCGCCACGCCCTCCTCGGCTTTCACCTTGCCCTTTCCCTTCGCATTCACGTCTGCCTTGGAGCCTGCGAGGTGCTGGAGAGAGTACCGCCCGTGCCGCCCGTAGACCTCCTTCAAGATGTTCTGTATCACCCCCGCCTTCTTGTTCGCCAATCCCCCTGTCCTAATGGCCTCCACGACCTCGCCCTTCGGCGCAGCCGCGATCGCAGCAAAGTTGTTCCGCCCAAACGCAGCGTCGAGCCCGCGCTTGGCGGCGGTCGAGTTGCGCGAGGACGTGTTCTGGCTGAGGATGGTGCCGATGAGCGACTCGAGCACGTCCGGCACGCTCCCGCACGTCCGCGCAGAGTCGTTTGCTGTCGACGGGCCGCGGCGGCGTGCGGCGAGGTCGGGGTGCGCTGCGGACAGGAGGGCGTGCACCTGTGCGGCCTCGGTGGGCGTTGGGTGCGCGAAGTCGGGGAAGGGCGAGGCTGTCGAGTGAGAAGCTAGCAGTTTAAGCTTTTTGGCTCGTTGGGTTTGCGGAGAGGGGGGTTCGGATGGTTTTGCGTCGCCAGGGGGCAGAGACGGCGACCGGGACCGCTTCAACTTGGGAGGCATCTCGTTTCGCGGAGAAGAAGTCGCTCAGAGCCGTAGTCAACAGCAGGTTAGGTACAGAGACAGGGGAGCCCAGAGGAGGGAGAAGACAGTAGTCGGGTGGAGGAGAACCAGACGAGGAGCGGAAGCAAAGGAGTGTGGCCACGCACGTGGCGTTTCCCTCCAGATCTGGTGGCTTAGACGCCAGTGATTGTCGATCCGTGCCCCTAGACTAGGGCTTCTACGTCACTCGTTGCCAGCATGCGGCCGTGTGTGTCGCGCAGTCGTCGACGCTCTCCTCCGCCTCTCATGACCTCTCCAGATACCTGCTGCACTTATCTGATCCTCCGAATCAACGGCCCCTGCTGTGCTGCCGGACAGCGGTGTATCAGGATAGGAGATGGCCACCGGACGGCAAGAAAATCCCAAGTACTCAACACCAGCGCAACACGTCCTCGCACGCGCCGAGCCATCGCAACTTTACACATCTTGGGCAGATCGTTAGTCAACGAACACAACTCGCTGCGTCACTCAACCTCTCCCTTACGTGATCGGGCGACGGCACGGCCAGGGGCATTTCCAGCACGAAAAGGACAGAACGAGAAGGTCGCACGAAGGTACGTCGCATCAGCCAGCATCCGGTCTTCTGCCGGTACATTGGCACGGTATCTACGCGCAATCGCGTCCCGTGGTCCTCGTATTCTCATCTCCCGCCCCCCACCGCGCGCGCCGTCCGCTCATTTCCCTTTCATCTCCCGCTCGCCCGGGTCGCGCTCACACGCTGTGGCCACACGCTGCACGGCGGGAGATGAACGTGGGCAAACGCTAACTGTGCGCGCATCTGTCCCCGGCTGTGATCCGTCACCCCATGTCCATGGCATCCGCCTGCGCTAGACCCCGATGGGCTGCAGATGTGGCGGCGATGGCCCTCTGGATAGACGGATAGCGGGCTGCAGATGGTCGGGATAGGATTGCACGGGCGAAGTCAGCTGGGTTGTGGGATTCCGGATGGCGAATGGATGAATGGATGCATGGATAGCGGGATAGGGCGACGTGCCTTCCCGAAAGAGGATGGGGAACTCTGAAGGTTAATGTCTCACTTCGCGTGCTGGCACAGCTAGTGGATGACGGACGGAGGGTCTTCTGGCTCCGGATCCGATAGTCTGAACTCGGAGCTGCAGTTGCACTGTGACGCTCTGCTTCCGTGCTGCCTGCAGGCGTCCAGCACGCTTGCTGGAATGCTGGCAGGGACGCGTTCGGCCATGCCGGTCACCCATTCACGCTCATAGCGAGCTTCTAAGTGCGGTGTGACGGGCGGCTCCGCATTAGGTCCGAACGGCCTTCACTTGCTTGCCGAGCAAGAAGCAGCTGGTGGTTCAGCGTCCCTGCATGCGCATGCGCTGGTGGGGTCAGGTAGCTTCATTCGAATCAATGTGCCATGTTTGCCCCGCCCAGCGGTTGGTGATAATCGGTGATCATGATCGCGCTGCCTCCATGGCACATGCATATGATTCTCTCAGCGTGCAATCCTTTCATCCGCGGCGCACGATGCACGCTAGGGCAGTGCTGGCACAACGCCTACTTGCACGCGTGCGGACTGATCCCTGCCGCGGAAGCATTCCGAACGGATTCTGCCAAAGGCACGACCGCGCTGTAGTTCACGTCCATCCTCGTGTGTGACGGCTGACCGCTACACGTTCTCGTTCACAGCTCGCCGCAGCGACTAGGCGATCCTATGAACTCATAGCCCGCGCCAGCGCACGCAATGAGTGACGTTTGGAGAACACAGAATCATCAAGTCGATCACCAGTGAGTACTGCGCAACCGCAAATTTGTGCCCCGCTCTGGCGATGTGACGTGCGCACGTATGTGCGCCCTTAATCTCCCGCAACGTATGCCGTCAGGGATCGCTTGCTCGCGCAAACGAAACGCATTGATGCGGACGCTCCCGTACATCGATGTCCCACTCGCACCGCAAACAGACACGGACCCCATGTCCCAGCCCTCCGCTCTGCTCCGCTTGTGCGTCCGAGTCCTAGCGGCCGGAGGAGGTTATCGCACCCATCACCCGTGCGATCGCAGGCTAACGCAGGTCGGGACGGCTCTCGAGCTCCCCTCCTCACATGCGCCGCCGCGAAATCTGCACTGCGGCCTAGGAGGAGCTCGTCCGCGTCATCTGATCCCCCCCGCCGACGCGATGAGATACGGGAAATTAGATAGGAGGAGAGCGAGGGCCGTACGCAGAGCACCTTGGCTCGTCTGGTGCCGACCTGTGGCGTGCCACCGCTAGAGGCTTGGGCTGGCGGTGCGGAGGAGGAGGGCAACGTGGCCGTGGGCTGTGGCTCGGGTAGGGGAGGATGCCTCGTTGCCGACGATGCGCGTGCGTGGATCAGTTGCTAGGCAGGCAGTTACCGTTGAGCGTTGAGTCGAATGATACTCGAAACGCAACGGAGGCAGATAGCATCGTCTCTGCTCCGACCATCCCGACCTTCCGAGCTCCGAGACATGCGTTGGCATCACCCACCGCGTATGCATACTCCGAGCCCCGTGCGTCCGCCCGTGGAAGGATGTGCGAGAGCCCTCCGCCCTGCGCGTAGTTGTGGATGTCTTGTTCGCGTTGACGTTACGGCGCGAGGAAAAAATTGCGCCTGCGCACGCACCGCCCGGTCATACGCGTGTTTTCTGCTGGTCGGACGGTGTGACTTCGGGGCCTCGGAGGTGTGTCAGGTGGGTGCAATGCGCACGGAACGATGACGATACGGCTCGGGCGATTGTCACGGCGCAGAGCAAGGCACAGGGAGTGTGTCCGCCGGTCTGCATTTGCGTTTGGGTTTGCGTTCGTATCAAAGCTAGCACTCTGAGTCTCCGCTCAAGCATCACTCGAATGCCTCATGGGCACACGTCCATCTGCTTCCGACGGGACCAGGGCAGATAGACGTCGAGATTGGGAAGGGCGGCTGGAGATCCGATGGCGAGCTAGCTGTCCAGGGTGAGCGTGCTTGCTGTTCATGGCGAGACGAACACGGCGCGGACGATCCGAGCTCAGGGCGCAGCGGCGATCGCGTTAGGCTTTCGCAGTCTCCAAACGGTATGCTCAATGCTGCCATATACGTCGCCAGGAAGCCCGCGCCCGCCTTCCGCATTGCTCGCCCGCCTCGAGGCGTGCCCTGGTGCGCACTGCGCCGCCTCCGCCTCCGACCACTGTGGTCTATCGCCCGGCACGCGAGCTGATCCGGATGGGAGACAAGGAGAGGACGTTCGCGCGCTGCCCCGCATGGGACGGCGCCCAAGATGGTCCGGGAGGAGGTCGTTCAGGCCCGAGCATCCGAGTCTGCGGTCACGCGTTGTGGCTGTCATTCCTGGGGTCCTCGGCGGACGGGGCTCGGAGAGAGAGGGGCTCGGGGGCGCACAATGCAATTATGGACGGCGGCGGGCGGGGCCGCGCGCGGTGTGGCCTGGAGAGCGTCGCGGAACCAGATGAGGCAGGGGGCGGGTCTTGTAGGAGGGCGGACGAGAAGGGGCGTCGCAGACTGTCGATCTGCAACACGATCGAGAACAAGTCGCCCACTCTCCGGTCTCTCAACTGCCTCCTGCCATATCCGACCCCTTTCCCACCGTTCTGACGGGTCCGGCACGCTGGGCCGTGCGCTCCATATCGGGGTGGCTTGCAGAGGCGCGGAGACAAGACGCGCGAAGGCGGGCGCCAGTGGCGAATTCGGACTCGGCCTCGGATATTCGCAGGGGGTCCGCTCGTGCTGGAAAGTCGAAGCTGGCCAGCGTGCGCAAGCTGGATGGGCTGCAGTGGGATCATCCGATATCCTCCCCCGCCCGCCCGATGACTCAACGCCCCCGACTGCCCCCGTCCGCTTGCTGGCCTTTTACGACAGCGGCCTGCACGAGGCGTTCGGTACGCTCCCAGCCCACTCCGGCACGCCACGAGGTCGTGCGCGCCCCCGCGGCGTCCTCATCGGGCCAGCTCATTCACATTGCTTGGGATGGGACCGTCAATGACTGCGCGAGGCTCGAGCGCCCCTCCCCTCCCGCAACGTCCACGTCTGCCCCCATCGGGCGAGTGTGACTCGGCGTGAGCTCGCTCGAGCTCTGCGTGCGCACGCCCCGCGCCAACGGGGATTGCACGGGACTTTATCGAGTTTTCCATCGAGCCCCGCTGGGCGTGCAGATAACGGCATACGGACAGTCCTCCAAGACAATAAGCACGCCGGTTCCTGTGCCCGAGTCGGTGGGCCGTCGAAGTCTGGCGAACAATAAGACGCGTTCGCCGAACGAGGGATGAGAAACCGCCTGTTTGACTGTATTTGGTCACGGAATGGAGCACAGATTCACCGTTACGCTGATTCGGGTTTAGGTCCGCTCACGCGCTGGAGGAGAGAACACAATGAACCGATCTCCAGATGCGATCTCTCCTCTCTACGCGGGGGGGATCCAGCGTCCGGCGCGAGTCCACCTTCCTAACCTATAAAGATCTCCTGCGTATTGTCTTCACCCCTCCGTCCGTCCTGTGCGCAATTGTTCTCCTCGGGGCCTCTGTGCCACCTCCCATCATCCCTCCTGCCCATCCAGGAGCGCCCTATTATTCTGCCTCGAGGAAACGAGCCTGCGTTTACCAAACTCCCTCATCTTTTTCCCTTCTGCTAACGAGAACAATCATGCCTGCTTACCGCACTCGCGACGCCTCTGCGCGCAGTAAGTCCTCTCTCCCCATCCCCGCCCCCGCCCCCGCCGCACCGTACTCACCTCGCGCCCTCGCGTCCGCCCCGCGCGCAGCCCTCGAAGTGTCGACGGACGCCCCACCGCCCCCCACCGTATCCATCATTTCCCCGACGCCGCGCGCCTTTACCTTCCCTATCAATGACACTCGCTTCCCGACCTCGCCGTCCAGTTCGCCCTTCGAGCCGACTTTGAAATCCATTCCTTCGACGCCACCACCTTTGCGCCCCTTCTCGCCGACATCCTCGATCGGGTCGGACTCTTCGATTTCTGTTCTATCTTCACCCACGGCCCCGCCCTCCTCGCAGGGCTCGTCGCATCGCCGCCGTAGATCGACCGCGAGCGACATCGGGGAGCGGCGACCCAAGAAGGGCGACGACGACTACATCAAGCGGCCAGAGAACGCCTTCATCCTCTTCCGCCGCAAGAAATGCGAGGAGCGGCAGGCGGCGCAGGAGGAGGACGACGGCTCGGCCGGGCCGGTCAAGAAGCAGCGCCAGGCGGACCTCTCCAAGACCATCTCCCAGCAGTGGAAGAGTCTCTCGCCCGAGGAGAGGCAGTACTGGGAGGACCTCGCGAAGGAGAAGAAGAAGGAGCACGAGGCGATGTACCCCAACTACGTATACCGCCCGCAGCGGACGAAGGACAAGAAGGGCAAGAAGGGCAAGGGCCGCGGCGAGCACGACACCGACACCGAGAGCTTCTCGTTCCTCATGCCCGTCTCGTCCTCGCCCTCGCGCAGCCTCTCGCGCGACTACGTCCACGGCGGTCACGCGCTCAGCCAAGGGAGGCGCGCCGCGTCTGCCCCGACGCCACCGCCCACGTTCCAGACGATCCAGCTGCCGACGGTGCTCATGCCCTCGTGCCCGGCCTCGCCGACTCTCATTCCGAGAATCAGCGGGCGCTCGCCAGCCCCGATGGCGAACATCCCCCCGCCGAGCGAGTCCGCACCGCTGACGACCTTCGATTACGCACCTAACGACCAACTCTTCATGCCATCGTACCACCCGCATTCCGCGTTCGACGGGAGCAGCCTCCAGGTATGTCGCGATCCCCGTCGTGTTGCGTCTGCGTCGTCGTCGCCCGCGCGTTGCTGTGGCGCGCGCGCAAGCGCAAGAGAAAGAGAGCGCGTGAAGCTGACCCCCGATCTGTCCGTGCAGCAGTCAGCCGAGGTCTACCACCAGAACATGTTCCAGATCACGACACACGAGAACGCAGGAATGGGCGGCCCCCTCCTTCACGCCCTCACCATCCCGCAGCAGCCGAGCGCCATGTCACCCGCGGACGCCATCGCGTCGAGCCTCGTGTCGCCCACGGACACGTACGCGTCGAGCCTATCAAGCATGTCCCCCACGTCCTCGCACGGCGGCCCCTTCACGCCCGCGGACGCGCTCCGGATGATGTCCCTGGTCCAGAAGGACGTCCCGGAAAACGTCGGCGAGATGGACGGCGCCGAGCACGACGTCCTCGCGGGCCAGATGCCGTTCGGGTTCTGGCCGAGCGACACGCTCTGGGCGAACGTGGAGGGCCTCATGCCCGAGGACTTCAACCTCGGCGCGATCCCACCCGTCGAGCTCGGGCTCGCGCAGTTCGAGGCGCTGCCCACGTCGTCCGGCTCCCAGGACGCGACGCTCGGCGGGGAGTGGCCCGCAGGCTTCGAGACCGTCGAGTACGCGGTCGAGGGCCACATGGGGCCGCCGCCGGCGGAAGAGCACGACTTTGACGACACGCCGACGCCCGGCGGGCCGGACGGCTTCTCGGGGATGTTTGGGGTGAGCCACGAACAGTTACACATGAACTGGTGATGACTCTGTCGGCTCGCGCGGGCGTGGGTCGACGCGCTGTTGTTAATACGGACGCTGTCAGTGTAAAATTATTGGATCGCGCACTCACCTGCTCTTCCCTCCCTCCCGTCATCTCTTTTCTAGCCCCCGCTCATCCTACCACCTCATCTCTCTCATCCGCACACGCATCCACATTCACATCCACATCCGCATCGCATTCATCCTCCTCACCGTCATCATCCTCCGCCAGTCCTGCGATCCCGTTTCCTCTGGGGTTTATGTATGGGCACGCCTCGCGTTTCGGCGCCGCTCGTGTATTTTTTTGCCGCTCCGTCTTCCATGTTGTTTTCTATCCGCACCTGTAGTTTTATCAGCCAACGCTTCTCTCGCCTTCACCGTGTACTTACTATCCTCCGCTCCTCCTCCTCCTCCTCTTCCTCTGTACTTTTCCCGTTATGGTCCGCCACGCATCGCTCACGCACCTCATCGCATTATTTGCATACGACACAACCCCCACACCTACACCCCTACCTTCCTCTTCTCTCCACGAGACACCCCCGCCCCCTAAGCGATCCTCGCGTCCAATACCCGCCACCCCCGAACCGCCATACCTAGTCGCATCGCGGACAGCCCTCCCCACCCCAACCCCCCTCCTCACTTATGACATTATTTGCTGCTTACCGTGTCTCCTGTGGCTACATATCCCGCACCGAATACAAGGAAGCGCATAGATGAGATTCACGACATTCGAGATGCGTTGCTACGGCCGGGTTGTGTGACAAGTGGGCATGGCGCCAGCCTCCAAGTGATGCGTGGCGGGTAGGTCGGTAGTGTGCGACGAGGGGGAAGACGGCGAGTTCGTCCTTCGGAGGAGGGAGAGGAAGGACTCAAGATTGAAGGCGAGAGGAACAAAGGTTGATAGGGAGGGTGGACGCGGGTTGTGAGCCTTGAGGATGCCGCGCACCTGGGAGGCGTTGCCACAGCGCCTCGGTCTCTGCCGGGCGTTTCGGTCGAGTCCTCACCTCGTATTCACCAGTGAGTCAGAGGGTTTGTTGTTCTACATAAAAGGAGTTGGCAGAAGGAGAGCGTCTTGAAGGCCTGGGTGGACTGGGCCTCATCTTAGGAGTGAGGATGGACGCGACGCGGTCACCCGACCGCGCGACGCGACCGTGACGCGACTTGGACGCGACTTGTTGGACGCGGTTTAGCCGAAGTCAATAGGTTGGAACAGTTCTTTGATATTGCCTGACTGCCTGGTTCTTCCCGTCTGGTTCCGCGGAGACAGCGAACACTATGTCTATGTGGAGGTAGCCATCGAATCCGGGAACTATGCGCGTCGTGGAGGCCAGAGCGAGCTGTCCAGGCACGGTAGTCCAAGATCCGCGCGGTTCTTACTCACCTCATCACGGCGGGAGTATCGTTTGGGGAGTGATATCGAGGGGGTGCGAGGCGAAGGTGGAGGTTATAAAGAAAGAGCGTCGGAGCTGGCCACTGTAGTGGCACCGGCCGAATCTTCTCGTCACGGTCTGCAAAGGCGCGCCACAATCCGGCCCGTGTCTGGAGCGCCCGATTTTTTCAACTTGACCTTGGACGTCCACCGGCACCATGGGCTGATGCAATGTGCTCGTCTGACATAGGCTCGTCTGCGAATATCGCGCAGAGAAAACCCATACAGGACGCTACTACGGTTAGCTGATACTAGTATAGGTCGCGGACTCGCAGTCCCGGGTCCGACTAGTGCCAGACGTACTACAATCCCGGATCGGGACTCGGTAAGTGACACATTCAAGTTGTGCCGTACGTAGGGCAATAGGTGGCGCCACTATGTTGTGAAGTACAGCTGACAGATATATCATAATTGTAGTGAGGGCCCAGTCAAGGAGTCCGAGTCTACTGTCCGAAGGAGACGAACACCTCGGGAATCATAACCTCACTACTGGGGACCTATACAGCCGTTGAACCTCTCAGCCACATACTCGCCGCAGGTTTGGAAGAGGTAACCGATCCTGCAGATGCTGTGCTGTTGTTGTTGTTGTTATTTATGTTATGTGGGTCACTTTTCGGTTCCGCAGGGCGGCGGCCCACTTAGGCAAGGCAGGGAAGATCGGTTCCCACCGTTACCCTCCTCGACACCACCAACTGTGCCTACGCCGCGATCGACGAAATATGCTCCCCCACGTCGACCACAACTGGCGCCCTCTGACTCAGATGTCACTCAAGGTTTGCCTCAAGTGAATGATCATTGCGTTATTTGCCATACACCGAAAAATGCATGGGTCGCGTATGACAGTCTGACCGCACACTGGACCGTCTTGGGCGCAACGGTTGGACCTCAGCGCTGTAATACGGCACGAATGCAGTACGTTATAGAAGATCCGTGCATTACATGTAAATAAAGAATCCGCGTAGCGAGTGCTTGGATCGTCAACGAACCATCGGGTTCGGAAGTACACATGCCCACACTCGGACCTCCTTGCGATTACGACCAAGCTGAACCTTGGCGAGCTCCGTAGCAACCGTGTCTGCCTGTGCCTACCCGTCTTTGTCTGTGACGACAACGAAGTTCCACTGGTGACCAGCTGCAGCATCGGGAGGGAACGCATTCCAAAGCTTGCGAAGTCCTCCTTGCGGACCGAGTGGTTCATCAGCCACGGTCGCCTGTAGGACGTAGATGTCTCCGTCATTAACGAGGACACCGTCGACCCCAGGGAAGTTTGCGGTGGACGGGAACCAGTAGAAGGAGAAACCGTCAGCGGGATCGCTGAGTGCGTCCACCGTGCCGGCCAACAGCTTGGTCGCCGTTCGTATCGTCTCGACATCGACACCGCGGGAGATGGTCAGGGAATGAGCAGCTGTACCGCAACTCAAATGTACGTGCATCCTCCTCTCGAGGTCCCAGTCAGTCGTATCCTTCGTCCATACGTGCGGGCTGAATGCGTCATAGACAACGGCGAGCTTCTCCGGCGACAGCAGCTTTCGGTGACCGTCGAATATTCGAGCAAGGTGTGGCGTGGGTATCGTGTAGACCATATCCGCAAGACGTGGACGACCGTCGGTGGGATCGATGGTTCGAAGGGGGCGAATGAAGACGAGAGCCAAGCCACGGCTGTTCGCCGTCCACGTATGCACATTTGAGAGCGTCAAGACGGGGTTGAGGCATATCTCCTTTGCGGCTGACACCGCGAGTCTGTCGCGGAGTGCTTCTTGTTGTGCACGTGGGCCCTGCAAAACGCGCAGGACTGTACGGATGTCAGGACCCCACGTGCGTGCAATTGCGACAGCCTCGGCAGGGTTTATGCCAGTCTCCCTTCTGTGCGTCGCAAGAACAGAATGCTTTGTGAGCGCAGAGCTAATCGAGACATCGTGCAGTACACGCACGCTATCGCCGCAATCTCGAGCAGTTTAGGCAAATCGGCGATGGCGATCTGAGCCCCCTGCCGCTCCACCCATTTGTCCCACTTGTCGGCGTTGAACTATGGTGTGAAGATGATGCGTGCGCGGGAAGACCGAAGTGCAAGGCAGGGGATATGGACGTCCTTGTTGCCGTCGACCAGAGCCCAGCAATCTTTCCGGCGGATGAACTCGTGTGTGCCGTGGATTGACACGCCTGTAGCATCGAAAAGAATGAACTCGTTTGCGGTGAATTGAACCGCGGTGGGAAACCCCCGTTCTAGACGGTAAAATAGCAGGTATAGCAGGAAGGTCGTCTTGCCTGTCAAACGTAAGCACCAAACCATCCATGTTGAACGAACAACGACCTCACGGACCTATCCCAGGTTGCCCTGTCACTACGAATGACCCCTCGCTTTGGTTCAATGTCTCCAAAAGCCAGGCATAGTCTGCCCGGACAACGATGACATGCCGAGTCGTGTTGGGATGATTCGCAGAGGCGCGAATGGCCTCCATGACTTGGTCGATATTGAAGAGACACGTGTAGGTCCCCTCGTGATTGTGTACGGCGTCACGGTCAACTGGTGTAGGGGAGACCCACATCGGTCGGTCTGCGGCGGAATTTACCTCAGCGGTTTGGCCCAGAAGTTCGGGGTTGAGCGTAGCGTCCGTAGTTCGGCATGTGTCGAGCCCAACATCGAATCGGGAGATCGTGCAGGTCTTCTGCGAGGCCCAGCGCTTTCCCCACATTTGCTGATAGATCGTGTTCAACATAGCTTGTCGTAAAATGTGAGACTATACGTTGCGCGGGGTAGAGAAAGGGCAGGACACTCACCCACTTGAGATATGGCGACTGGCGCCGCTGAAGCAGTGGAAGGCCCGTTAACAGTTCGCACATTGGAAGTGAGATGAGCGATCATATGGGCCATGAAATATGCTTAGCATCCTTCTTAGAGAGACATTATCGAGTCATTGAAGCCAGCCCCTAAATGCAGCAACAAGAGCCAGATGCCGCACAGCCAGGTTGATACTCACGAACTTAAGCTTGATGCTCGGTCGACTGGTTCATTTGTTTCACCGTGAACCTGTCAAGGTCCTGACGGTGGATGATGGCCGCTTGATTGCCGGACATTGTAGCAGGACACTAGTGCTCACAGTGAATAAGTTACATGGACAAGAGGTCGGACTCCGAGTTCAGGCCTGGTGTCGCTTACGTAATTGGGCGCCCGTTTGATGTCGCCGCCGCTAGGAACGTTGAACGTAAGTAAGTTGAACCCAACTGTGACTTGACTATCTCCTCTTTTTCCGATCAAGAGCACAACACGAATCTGACTCTGACAAGGGCTCGCACTGTGCTAGCTTCTTTGACCCATCAAGTAGACAGTTCCAATGGTGAAGCTCGAAGCGCTGCGGGTCCGAAGGTGACACGTCGACTACTAGAGGAAGTTTGGTCTATCATAATGTACCGTACCCGAGATCGTAGGGCAGATGAACGAGAGTAGGTAACTGTGTGGGGTGAATTTTGACGCGGTCGAACTCAGAACGGGCAGCATGGCAGACGTGCCCGTCAGCACATGCATGCCAACCGCCGGCACATGTCCGAGTCTGATCATAGTAAGCTCTCAGGATCATTTTCCTTCACCACGATTAACGCCCTATGTCTGACAGAGTTTGACCGTAGCTGCTTCGGCGCTTGCCCTGATACATATACCATGTCTTCGCTTCGACAGCCATTCAACACATTCGCATCCTGCCATGTTGAAGCCGATTGTCCTTCTGAGTTCTCTACTTGGATTTTTAGATCCTAACGTATTTGCTGCGAGCGATGAAAGCCAGGTGCGTTCACCTCGCTATCGACCAGATCTACTAGACACTTACTGCGACAGCGTAGGTTGATCTAGGGCCGCATCCCGCACCGTACCAAGTTGTCGATTGTCCTCTGAATATCACCAGCTTCGAGTGTGGTATAGTGGAAGTACCTCTCGACTGGCAGGATCAGGGTGTCGGTACCACCGCCATCCAATTTTTCCGTCATTCAGTCCACAATGCAACTGCGCGCAAGGGGACCATCTTCGTGCACGAAGGTCGGCATCATGTTCACCGTTGATCTAGCATGATCCAATGTCGCTGACGACACGAATTCTCAGGTGGATCCCAGCTGGGTCATGATCATACAGACTGGCTGTTGGGCTTGCAGTTCATGCTGGGGAGGTCCCTGGACGGCGTGTTTGGAGACGAATATGACTTCGTTTACTGGGCGCCACGCGATCGGAACCTCACCGGGCTGTGCGTCTGCTCTCCCTTCTCGATGACTCATGCTCTCACCCTGCGCATGCTTGGATTCATCTGGGCCCATTCAGCCGTACTGCTCAGTGCTTCAAACACGATGTGGAGAGAACCACGTTCTACAAGCGCATGTTCCGCCACGAGCTCCAGTATGAACCAGAGTGGTATGAAGACGGGACGGTGACGTGGGATGATGTTCAGGGTCCCGAAGACGTCCGTATGTTCCTCAAGGCGCAGGAGAAAACACTCAAGTACTGCGCCGAGAAGATGGGGTCAGCAGAGCTGTTCAAGTATGTCGGTACCGCGGCTACCGCACGCGACGTTGCAGCCTTGGCGGATCTCTTGGACGGACCGGGCTCTCCAATCAATATGTGGACACAGGGCCACGGAAGCGTTGTTGCCAGCTATGTCATGAAGCGTGCGTTACTTCCATCGTGCTTTGGGTCTACTGACAGACCGATATTATTGCAGTGTTCCCTGAGGTGCGCTCAACATTTGTATGTTGCGCAACATTGACTGACCGTCATGCAGCGTCTAGGCAGGATCGTAATGGACAATCCGGCAGACCCGGTCGCGTTCACAGAGATGCCCGGCCATTTGGTACGTGGCATGTAGACTCGAGTGAACCCGTCTTTCTGATAGATACATGCAGCGCTGGCTGGCAGACGTCGCTGCTTTGAACAACTCACTCGCGGTTCTGGAGGAAAAGATGAGGGCAGGAGTCGCAGATGGCTACACGGTGTCAACCGGCTTCCTGGACTACGACATTGCCAGATACAAATCAATCGTGAATGTGAGTATGTTACTCTCTTACAAGGTCTATCTACGGATTAATCGAGACGCGCGCAGGATATGAGTGCAGACGTCATCGGATGGAAGTACGTCTCATTTGCACTCATGATTCGGAATATAGTATTCACCCTCGGGCACAACACAGAAACCGGCTGGACAGAGAAGCGCTGTGGGACGCTATCAGAGAGCAAAATGCAGCTTGGTCATCTGCTTACTCTCTCTCCTTATCGATTCCACTGCATCGCGGGATCACTGGGGCCAACGTGTTTAGGCACAGCCACAGAGACCCCTCTACGCTGGGAGGCATGCCGTTGGTCTGCGGGGACAGCATTAATGCCGATTCCGACGACGAGAGCGCTCGTATCGCAGTCACCGAGTTCTTAGTCGACAACATCGAAAGCGCTCCAATCCTGAGTGCGTACCGCCTTCCTTGCTTCATTCACTCGTTTGCAATTAGCTGACCACTAGAACAGCGGCGAGCGCGTTCCCTCCCATGAGGTACCTATGCCATCTCTGGCCCGTGCGAGCCGTAGAGCGGATTTCCCTTCGTCCGCCATACGAAACCGACCTGAGCGAGCATCTCTTGGTACTCCTCAACAAGAAGGATTATTGGACTTACTTCACGGTGCTCGAGTCGACCGCTCGTCAGCTCTGGCCTGGTGCCCACGTTGTCGGCGGCTTGCAGTACGGGGT
This sequence comes from Earliella scabrosa, assembly GCA_022605405.1. Taxonomy (NCBI): domain Eukaryota; kingdom Fungi; phylum Basidiomycota; class Agaricomycetes; order Polyporales; family Polyporaceae; genus Earliella; species Earliella scabrosa. The sequence continues at coordinate 285,141 of JABYQQ010000029.1, forward strand.
AAGTTCTTTCAGCTGGTTTTGTTGGACCACACTCAAAGCACCGATCCGTGCTAACGATACACTTGACAGGAATACACCCGCCTCTGGGACCATGACCAGTGCAGCCTTGACATCGTCGACAGGTTCTTCCGTGGTCGCACGATGAGTCAGGTTGTGTCGGCACCGTCGCTTGCGCGTGTATCTCACGTCTACACAGCTTCCTGACAGCTGTTCTCCTTGGGGAAAAAACCAGTGATAGCTTCGAAGTGAAAGCGATGGGAAAGCGGCGCATCCTCTGCTCATGCTGTATAGTACCACGTTGTCGTATCGTAACGCACTCCTAATACTACTAAGGCAGTGATTCTAGAACTATGACTGTATACTGGACTGGCACCCGAGTGATCGGTAGTGCCGTCCCTCCCGTGATCCTGGGATTCAACACAGGGTAGATGCTATCAAACCACCCGCAGCGAGGAGCAGTGTCAGCGGTGACCTAATGCGGGCTTCGGCACTATGCTGCCAACCTATAAGTGAAGAGACTATTACTAGAGTCCGCTGTTCCAGGAACCCCACTACAATGCCTGCCTTCCAGTTAGTTCGGGCTCAGTCTACTTTGAGTGTGATTGTCTGTCTTTGTCTAGTCCCTGGGGCGGTCCTCGCGGCGTCAAAGGTCGACACGGTGCGTTTCTTCTCGCGCTGATCTATACACGCTGGTCTAATCCCATTTGACTTGCAACATAGGACGTCCCTTGCGCCGCCTGGCTGTCCGAGCTCCCGAACGTGAGCTGTGGAACACTCCAAGTCCCTCTCGACTACCATGATCAGAGCGCTGGCACTATCGATCTCTCGTTCGTCAAGTGGAACGTGGCTCAAGCAGAGAAACGTCGAGGAACGATCTTCTTGCACTCTGGTATGTTGAACCAACACCACTCACAGTCCGCATACCAACCTACCCTGATCGTATCAAGGCTACCCTTCTTCAGACCGTGGCTGTCCAGAGAATATGTTTCTGATGTCCGCGAAGAAGATCGAGGACATCACCGGCGGAATGTTCGACCTCGTCATGCCCCGGACCCGTCGCGATGGCTTCAATTCGACGTGCGCGTGCTCAGCTTCAGCTCGCTGTCGTTCATCTTGGTGCTAATGACGGACTTGTAGAACCTGCGGCTTTGAGAGGTGCTTTGTCGACGCGACAGAGAAGTCTCTATTTTACAACCGCACCTTATCTGAGACGTTGGAACGCCACTCGTCATGGAACGCTGTGACGGGGGAGCTCACGTCACTCCAGACCCCAGACGACGTTCAGCCCTTCCTTCAGGTTCAGGAGAAGCTCATAACGCACTGTATCGCGCGTTCCAAACTCTCCGACAGCAAGTATCACGGTGCGGCTGCTATTTCCCGGGACATCGCCGCCTTGGCAGACGCATTGGATGGGCTCGGATCTCCAATTAACCTATGGACGGAGTCTTATGGCAGCATACTCGCCAGCTATGTCATGAAGCGTACGTGCTGCCAGTGTTCGTCATGGCATCCATGGGCTCGAGGCTGACGGCTGACTCGACCACAGTCTTCCCAGAGGTACAGAAGACGCACCGGAGAAAGCCTTCGTGTTGCTAACGCATGTACGCACATGTAGCGTCTCGGGAAGATTGTCATGAACGACCCTGTGGATCCGGTTGCGCACACAGAAGAGAGAAGTCACCTTGTGAGTTCAGATCCCCTACATAACGCAGCGTTCCCATCGCCAACATATCTACACAGAGATGGATCACCGACGTCGCCGCGGCAAATGAAACACTCGCCCTACTAGACCAGCGACTTGCTGATAACTCCCAGGATGGTTTCCAGCCTTCGACTGGGAACCCAACTGTGGATGAGGAAGTCATCCAGACAACGACCCGGGTAAGGTGAAGCGACCTAAGTCCGAACTGACGGAGCTGACGAGCCGATGCTTAGTACATGATATCAGAACTACTCGGCTGGTAGTATGTCTCATTCATAGACGGATCTGACAATGTCGCTCACTCGTCACCATCACCATGTAGCACACAGAACTCGCGCAAGGCTGTTAAAGCGTTGATATCCAGATACATGAATATCGCCGGTTTACAGAACGACCTCCTTCTGCCCATAATGGGTTTGCGACACATGCAGTTCCCCAACTCGCTCCGCACCATTACATCGGCAGCCGGATTAGGGCTGGGAGCCATGCCCACCCTATGCGGAGAAGCACTTAACGAGTATGACCCGAACGACGTCGCCCTGCAAGCCGGAGTAGAGAAGCTGATTGTCGACAACATGTACAACGCGGCGTCTGAGATGGGTGCGTGCACTCGGGTTGACCTTTGTCGTCTGTTCTCAGTCGACTCATTCATGTTCTCTTGCCATTGATAGCAACCAGTGCCTTCCCGTCGCTGCGATACCTGTGTCAACTGTGGCCCATCCGCTCCGTAGAGAGAGTTTCGCTTCGGCCGCCGTTCGCGCAGGACCTCAGCAAGCACATCCTCGTCCTCGTGCACGAGAAGGATGCATGGACGTACGCCTCAGTCCCCGCCTCTGGTGCACGCGACGCCTGGCCCGGTGCCACTGTCGCCGGTGATTTACGCTTTGGGGTATGTGTAGCTGGAGACGCCATTTCTTGATTCGCCTCACGATGGTTGTGCCGTGCTAGGATTTGGTGTGGAACCACCGGCAATGCGCGGTGGACATGGTCAAAGATTTCTTCCAGCACGACAAGGTGGGCGGAGGTTCCCTGCTTCTGTTGGAGTATCTGACGGGCTGCAACCGACGCAGGTCTCCGCGGATCTGCAACCATGTCAGGACGAATAGAAAGGATGCGAGTGTGCTGAAATACTCTGAGGGCTGAAGCCTTTGCGGGTCGGAGCGTCACTTGCATAGCGTATGATTTGCATGACAGAAATAGTTGGATAGCCGGTACGAAAGAATGAATGTACGAAAACAGAACTGGAACGTGTCCGCGTGAGCGGTGGCAAACTGGTTACAACACCGACTCCACTACTCGTCGAGACGGTGTCCGAGGTGGGGAATAGTAGGGAGGGTATCATAGTGGAACGACAATTAGGTATAACGAGTCGGAAGCTTAGAACAACAAGTGAACAACCGACGTGAAGAAACAAGCCAACACAACCAGACTGAAAACACCAGGCGCGTGCACACTCGCACCAGCATCGAACAGTGGCACAGACTCCCCGATAGTGTGGTTGAGGCAATCGAGCAGACCCTTGTCGACGTAGGCAGGCAGCGCGACAGGCTTCGCGTCGCCCTTGAGCCCAAGTGCGGCCGTGTTGTTATAACCATCCAAAGTGAGCACGACGCTGCTCGCGCGATAGTACTGCACCGCTTGCTCAGGACGAGGTTCACTACTTGCGCCACGGAACGGGGCGGGCGTCTTCGACGATTTCGCGCCGAGGACGGCCGTGCAGTTGAGGTTGATGGACGCGATGAGCGCGACGACGGTGCTGTTGTCGGACATTACGTGGAACGTCGTGTTTGACGAGCGAGAGGTGAAGGCGGCTTGCATCTCGGGCCCGCCGGGTCGGCTAGTGTTGTCCGGCTTGCCGTACTGAAGGACGAGGGTGTTAACGCGGCTGTGGGGGAGGGTGGTTAAGGCAGACGCACCTGATTCGTATGAGGGTGTTGAGGCCCGTAACCAGGATACGGTCCCCACACTAACGGATAGAAGTAGAACGGGAATCCCGGGTCCGCCACACCCGACGACCGTGGATATCCACTGCCATAAGCCCTGGGTGGTTCAGACATGGACGACGTGAGCACGCCACCTTCCAATAAGTGTCGAAGAACGTACGAAGTCCCATATACATCGTTCCGCGTTCCGCCACCCATTTGCCGGCCAGCAAATGGTTGTCCGGCAGGTATGGTGACGACCTTCGGGCTCCCGTAACCGTAAGACGTCGCCTGAGATTTGCCCGCGGGAGCCTTTGGGATCGAGACCACTGCACCTTTCGAGCCGGGGGGTGCTGGTTTTGTAGTACTCTTGGAGCCCCCGCTGCTGCGACCGCCACCACTTCGACCGCCGCCGCCTCGACCGCCGCCGCCACCACCACCACCGCCCTTGGGATCTCGACGGCCGAGGACTCGATCCAGGGTAGCATACGAGGATCGAGCGTAGGTCGAGAGGAGTGGAATATGCATCTGCCAGTGGTGGTGCTGCGAGATGGGAGGTGGTGAGTGGAGAGAACGGTGTGGTCGCTTTAATGGGCTTGGACGCGCTTTGACCAGGAATGGAGATCAATTGTTCGCAACCCGTACTTCCACGTGCGCCAGGCCTTTGGTTTACTTCTGTCGCATTGCATTAGCCGACTGGCGGGCTGCGTTGCGATGGTACCAACTGGCGTGCCCAATACCAAGTGCCACTACAGTCGACATACAGAAAGCGCTTGCAATTGAGGTCTTCGCTAGAACTCTGATTGACTGTCAGTCTCGGTGAACGAGGCGTCGCAATACACAACAAAAACACTTGCCATATACCGCCGATGGGAGGTGTCTATACTGACCAGTTCGGACAATTGGCGAGGCACATCAGGACTCCATACCTCATGGCTCGGTCATGTCAAATCATCATACAACCACACGATTCGACATCACGCTGCGTGTGGTGGAGCGGCAGACGCAACTTGCACTCAGCCGGATAAATGAGCAGGCAATCGTGAACGTCCAAGGGACGCCAGGTTTCTACCACCCATATTTCTCAGAACGAAGTCAAGGTCAGACGTACCAGAAACTCACATGCTTATGTAGACCGAAGGTGGCCAGGGACCATGAATCGACCAAGAAAGAGCTCGACATTGTGTGGTTACGGACAGTAAACCTACTCGGTGCCAAGCGGCTCAGGTCATGCTCTCAAGCAATGGGCTGATATACAACATCTGTCATATCCCACACGCAGCAGGTACAGTTCGCCATAAGTCGCATGGATGAGATTGCAGGGGAGATGGAGGAGAGCAGAACATGACTATACGTAGAACCATACAACGTGCGACCGCATAGGATAAGTGGTGACACTGCCAAGAAGCATTTTACGCCGTGGCCCTGAGTGGGTGCGTTCGTCAGTATCAACTTGAGCGGTCAAGGGCGCGAACGACATACTTCTTGTGTGATGCCTTGACAGCGGCCGCCTTCTCCTTCTTCTCGGCGATACGCTTGGCGAGGAGCGCATCGTACTCCGTCTTCTGCTCCTTCTGGCGCTCGATCCGGCGGCGCTTGAGGGAACGCAAGTGACGACGACGCTGGAGACGGAGAGGGGTAACCAGACGCTGGATTTTGGGACTGAGGTGCAAGATGATAAGTCGTCGTGATAAATGCATAAAAAGGTTGAACGTGGTAGTACGCACGCCTTGGTGTAGGGCTTCGCGTTCTCCTTCTTCGCGCTCTTGACTTCTCTCCGGACAACGTACTTGCGAACGTCGTCCTCCTTGGACAAGTTGAAGAACTTGCGGATCTTCGTCGCCCGCTTGGGACCGAGACGCTTGGGGAGGACGTTGTCGGTGAGGCCGGGGATCTCGTTCTCGCCCTGCTTGACGATCACGAGGGAGAGGACGGCGATATCGGGGCCGACGATGCAGCCACGGACGGACTTGCGCTTGCGCTCGCCCGTGCGGCGAATACGGTAGCAAGAGTCACCGTCCGAGAGGAGGAGACGGACACGGTAGGGGAGGAGGACACCCTGCTTCATGGGGAAACCCTGCTTGTCGTTGCCACCCGTGATGCGGAAGACGTAGCCCTTCCACTCGTCGCCGAGAGAGTCGGCCGGGACCTCCTGCGAGATCCGCTTGTCGTAGAAGACACGGCTAAGGTAACGCAACCGCGCATATGAGATGGGAACAGAGGGACAAGGGATTGTTGTGCGCACTATTTCTTCTCGTCATCGTAGTCGATCGTCTTTTGTTCCCCAGTTGCGGGGTCTAGCGTCGACGTCCTGGTCAGAAACACCGTCCCACTACCCCCTCCCGACAAGCGCGAACTCACTGGCGATGTTGAGCTTCATACTGCAGCCGAAGTTGTACGATAAGTATCACGATGAACTTGGAAGAGAACAAAGACGGACCTTCAGTCGTTGAGGGGCGTATCTCGGCGACGGCGACGACGACGACGAGATAGTCTTGCGCTCGGTGTCGGATGGCTTGAGGCGTGCACAAACACGGACAACGCCCGAGGCATGTGGCGGAACAAGGTTTGGTACTGTATAGTTACATCAGCCACCGCGCTTCCGAGCACGTGGCCTGTACCCCCACTGCAAATCTGAGTACACCGCTGAGCCCAACGGCACGCACGACGACCTCAAGACCTCAAGACCTCCCCTTCCTCTAAAAAGCTGTGAGTCCTCGTCGCCATCGTCTGCGTCGCTGACGAAGTGCTGACCCTTGGCGTCAAGAGTCATCATGGGTCGCATGCACGCTCCCGGAAAGGGCATTTCGTCCTCTGCCCTCCCCTACCGCCGCGCTCCCCCTTCCTGGCTGAAGACCACGCCCGAGGACGTCGTCGAGCACATCATCAAGCTCGCCCGCAAGGGTCTCACGCCCTCCCAGATTGGTGTTACCCTCCGTGACTCGCACGGTATCCCCCAGGTCCGCTTCGTGACCGGTAACAAGATCCTGCGTATCCTCAAGTCGCACGGTGAGTAAATACCTTTTGTGCATCCTTGCGTGTGGTTGGAGCGGCGGAGTGGAGAGGATTGCGACAAGAGGCTTATCGGCGACGGCGGCAGGTCTCGCGCCCGCGATCCCCGAGGATCTCTGGCACCTCGTCAAAAAGGCGGTTGCCGTGCGCAAGCACCTCGAGGTCAACCGCAAGGACAAGGACTCCAAGTTCCGCCTCATTCTCATCGAGTCCCGTATCCACCGCCTTGCTCGCTACTACAAGTCGAAGCAGCAGATCCCGCCAACCTTCAAGTACGACTCCGCCACCGCCTCGACCCTCGTTGCATGAGCGTCTTGGTCGTTGCGTGTTGAGGAGGGGATAGGTTCAACCGTACGAGGGGAGGATGCGGCAGACAGCGAAGGGTGGGCTGTCGAGACTTATATGTTATCGCTTGTACGCTTTCCACATGACACCCAATGCAGAACCTAGGGCTATGCACCAACCCTTGTGTGACCGACTCTGAACGATATATGCTGTCATATGCTGTCAGGACGGTCGTCGTGGGTGTTCACCCGGGCTCGACTGAGATATCGACAATAATGAGGAAACTCGACAAGCACCGACTTGGACGATAGCTCGGGCAAGGTCATATGGTTGGTACAGATATACAATTGTCCTCGGCAGGCTGTAGGGAATGTCACATAGCGGTACAAAGCACGTACGAACTAAATTGACAGGGTGTACTCGTACTCCGTGCTGACACTTTGCGAGATCCAAAGAACGATGGCAGAGAGCATCAGGGCTACGTTCTGGGACACATTGGCGTACCCATAGTACGTGTACTGCTCGGGGTAGTGGTTGAGGATGTACTTGAGCACGAGCACAGTCTGGATGCGCAGCATTCGTTAGCGTCATGACTGCGCGCACGCCTCTCCCGTCCCACAGCAACGACAACCTCCACCGAGGAATCTGTGGGAGGCGGGATGCACAAGAGAAGTTGCGACGCACCACGCTGCCTGCCAGCCCGCCTGCCATGAGCGCAAAGCCGATGAAGAGGAAGAGCCTTGCGCGCCAGACGGCCCGAGAGTCCCCAAAGTCCTCGTGTCCCTGCACTCGGTCCTTGTCGATGAGGTTGATGACGATCATGCCCAGCAGCGAGCAGATGCCCGGGAGCCAGTCGAGGAAGGTGACATGTACCGGGGGTGGAATCTGCACGTCGCCTTCGGGCGAGTGTGCGTGAGCGGAGAGGATGGCTGCGTCGAGGAAGGTCCAGTTCGCGAGCGCAAACTACGACCCGACCATGTTCGTGCAAGTTGATTGTACCACCAGAAGTTCAGTCAACAGCAATAGAGCACGGAGGATAGGAGAGACGTACCAGACCGCCTGCAAGGTATATCCCAATCGTCCGCCTGTGCTTTCCGAGTGTTATAGCAGGGAAGGGGTTGATGCAAACTCGACGGGGGTCGTAGTTCGCGCGAGGGAGGGCCATGGCGGTCGCTGTTGGAAGGAACGACGCGACGAGACTTGGGGATGTGGAAGAGGCGGTGGTGGTACAGGGAGAACGCTGGGCGCTCCTTGCGCTGCGGGACTTGCAGCTCCTCCGCCTCGCAGCTCAGTCGCAGCTTCAAGCCGCCTTTCATCATCCCAGTTAGCACCTTCGCCTTCCACCGCTGTGCAACACGGATCCACTGCGCTGCTAGACGTAGTATAGCGGCGAGATGGATCTTCTCTGGAAGCCTAGCCTCCCGAAAGTCCTTCCCCATGCACCAAGGCTAATTGTTCGTTGGCCAAGTTACAAGTCATGGCGCCCTGGCTTGACGGAGTCCAGCGGAGACCCCACTCGACAAGTTCTACTATGTAGAAGTTGCTGGTACCCCATGCATAAGCACTTGTTGCTCGCATCGTCACACACTCCAGCACCTTTCCACTGAAGCGGACTGGCTCATCCAGGTCTCTGTGCGAACGTATGGTGAGCCCTCACTGAAAATTCCGTATACGATCGCATTGATGTAGCCTCCACCTCTGACCATGCGCATGGTCGTCACGCCCCATGCACTTGACCTGGCTTACGTCGCCGGTCCCTGAGCAGTACTTACAATCTGGCAAACATTTCAAGCAGGGATCCTACTTACATGAACGCAACAACTCCCGGAGGTCCGACACTCCGAGTCCTCATCTGCTTACGAAGTTCTAGACAGTTACCGTTACCAGTCCCATAAACACGACAGATCGATGTGAGCTTAAGTCTGATTGCTTGAGATCTTGCACAATGCATTGATCAGCATCATCACCCCGAGCATAATATCGATATCTCCATACCTTTCTTCAGAACTAGTCGGCCACGAGGCTAGACTTGCACGTGGAGGGCCCACTGCAGATGGATCCCATCGCGGATCGCGGCTTGCGGCTTGCCTCTGCTCCTGAACCAAGGTCAAATCAAGACGGAACAACGCTCAATTAGAGCGAAACATAGGTGCCGACATGGTCGACGTCAATGCACAAGATATAGATGTCGTCGCAAGTCCTCTTCTCCAGCTTGCCTTTGCTGAGTACCTGCAACGTCTCACCATCGAAGGTACGCCCTCTTGATTCCTATTGCGTCCCTATGTCCCTACTAACGCTCAGCCTCATCCGATAGAAAGCAGAATGCGCGAGGCCGAGTGCAAGCTTGCGCTGAGCGAAGCGGAGAATCTGGAGCGCGACAAGAAATTCACTGAAGCGGGAAAGAGGTTCGCGGACGCCATCGACCACCTTCTGGGACAAGACGTGAAGATCCCTATCGATGCCACCAACGATGGAGGCGTGAGGTTCCCCGTGTACCTCAAGCTCACTATGGACGAGTGCCTTACTGCGATGACATGCGCCAACGCCATATCGCGCTGCATGTTCGAGACCGGAAGACTCGCAGAGGTGGGTGCACCGCGTTGGGGCTCACTGACGACATTATCTGACGATTTTCAGGCTCTTGACTGGACGATGGAGGTCGACGTATTGCACAAGAACGCTCGCTTTGCGTCTCCACCGCTATTCGGTGAGCCTTGATGAGCCACCTCGATCCTACCGCCACTCACCTCTGGTTGATAGACTGGGAGATCTATCACCCACCCGCTTCCGCCCTCGAGTTCCACCGCCAGCGGATTATGGGGCTCCTCACCGCGGCCGATGTCTACGTTAAGCTCGGGAACACCGGCGCTGCGGCGTACTGTCGCAACCTGGCCAACGACATTATCGGCAGTCTTCCGTCCCTCACCGACCAGCACGTCTTCCACCAGGAGCTGCTCTCCCTGTCCACGTTCCGCTCTGCCTTGCAGCTGCGCCACCCGGATCCGTCGATCAGCAGGACGCACGAGGTTACAGACCCCGCCTTGCAAGTACGCGGGTCATGGCAGAAGCTCCGAGTTCAGGTCCATTCGCGGATCGCCTCGCGCATGGCCCACGCCTGCTTCATTTACAAGAGTGCGTCATCTCCCATCTCCACCGTCTCTGAGCTCACGGACACTCCGCAAAGGCCGGCTGTACGTCTGCGGCGGGCAGCGCAGCGGGACGCTCGAAGTCTACAACGACCTCTGGTGCCTCGACCTGAACCGGATGGACGGCTGGCGCGAGCTGCCCTCCTACAGCCGCCCGTTCCTGAACTGCGAGATGGTCGTGCACGCCGGCAAGGCGTACCTCTTCCGCGGCTTCTCCTCCGTCGACTACTTCGACCTCGAGCGTGAGCGCTGGGGGCGCGTCCAGACGCACTTCCTCAACGCGCGCGGCGGGCGCGACGAGTGGCCGTGGTCGGACGTGTCCCTCTCGAGCTACGCCACGTGCGTCGTGCGCGGGCACATGTACGTCTTCGCGGGAAAGCACAGGCGCCACATCGGCTGCAACCTCTTTGCTGTGCTCGACATCGAGCGGCGGACGTGGACGCGCCTGTCGGGCACGACCGACCGCGAGCCGCTGCTTCCCAGCCACGACGTGCCCGGCGTGCGGCACCAGCTGGCGTGCTGGGTCGACGGGCGGGAGGAGCGGATCTATGTGATGTATGGGATGGCGGATAGGCAGGCTGCGCAGCTCTACAACGAGGAGTTTGGCGGGCCGGGGTTCGCATGCGACGATTGCTGGTCGTGGGACATCGCGCGGCGGGAGTGGCGGCGGGAGCGGGTCGCGGGGAATATCCCCTGTCCGCGCGCGGAGATGTCTGTCTGCTACGTGAGTGCTCTGACAGCGGTATATGGATGCAATGCAATACTCACCTCACTCGATGCTGCAGAACAAGAAAATTGACTCGACGATCATGTTCGGCGGGTACAGCCCCGCGCTGCCGTTCTACGCGGACATCGGAGCGGGCATCGTGTACGGCTACAACTACTTTGCGGACACGTTCATCCTCGACCTCTCCGCGCCTGCCCCACGCTGGCGGCAGGTCATCACGCCGAGCTTCCCGACGTACCGCGCACAGGGCCAGCTGCTGGCGGACGAGGCGACGGGCAAGATGTATCTGTTCGGCGGGTACACGAACACGGACTGGGTCCCTGCGGGCAAGTCCGAGGTGACGCGGAGCTATGGGGATATTTGGCAGCTTGTCGTCGACGTCGCTGGGGGGCTGTTCGAGGGCGTCGACTGGGAGGACGAGAAGCGCGCGGCACAGCTGGGGCCGTGGCAGGTGTGCTATATGTGCAATTCAGTCGGGATCCACAAGAAGTGCGGAGGTATGTGGTTTACGTTGCCGCAGGCTCGGTTGAGTATGGGCTGTGTGGGCGATGACTGATACTGACGTCGGATGCCTGCTGCAGGGTCTTGCGGTGGCCGTGTGTTTTACTGCACGCCGAAATGTCAGAAAGATGGTTGGCCCGAGCACAAGGAGAAGCATGGGTGCAGGCGGTGAGGCTGTTCATCGTCGGTGTTCGCGCAAAGCCTTCGATCGTGTCCGCTACGATAGCGAGCATAGTTCATTGCTCTCAGTGCACTGCCATGGACATACTAGCATGTCTATCGATATGGTTCTTCGGGGTGATTGCGCGCGTTCGTCAACATGGGACTACTAAGATAAAACGTGAAAGACACCTGGTACTATGTAGTAAGCACTACGCTATTCTATAGCATGGCTAGAAGTGCTCACATTCCGAAAGGTTTGGACTGGCCTACATGCAGTTCCCACATGATGCAGGCGGCCATCAAAACTCCGACGCGCGAATTCTGTGCGATCAATGTCCTTCAATGTCGGAGACAGAGACAAAGGTTGCCGCGCGTTCCGGGTATTCCGAGTCAGCACAACGATGCTGCGACACGTTTGGGAGAGTATTAGGCGCGACGTGCTTACCTCGCTTCACCGCCTTCGGCTGTTCAATCGGAGTAGGCCCACATGTTCCGCAAGACATCTCCTTTAGTAACTAAAAATTCGATGCAGATTCCTACGTGGCCATGTCTGCGTAAGCTTTCTTTTGTAGAGTTGGCCCCGAAATATCGCATCGGTGGTGATTCAAACCGTATTTGTCCGGCATCTGGAGCGGAGTCCCGGCAGGGCGTTATTGAGGATCCAGGAGGCTGGACGCTGCGTCACTATCGGGGCTTGCGAGGGTGGAGGAGCTCCTCAGGCCTAAACTTGACACAAAATTAAGCTCGACAGTCGTCTGTAGGTATGCCCCGTTGGAGGACCGCTAGCGCTGCCAGAACAGCGTCACCGAGGTCACCGGTTGGCAGCCAAGGGGCCGATCACCAAGTAACTCCGGTCACTCAGATGGCACAGCCCACCCTAGTAAGACCACTGAAGTGTCCTCAGAGGTGGTCAGAGGTTGAGGCTCAGGTATACAAGTAGAGCCCATGAGTGGTTTGGCTATGTAGATGGGCGTTATGTGACACAAGCACTGGCTAGGACTCCGTTACGTAGCGGCTAGCCTGATCACAGGGTCGAAATCAGCATACCTTGCGTCAGAATACGGTAAATATTACGGCGAGAGAATTCTGATTATGTTTACCATACTCTGACCAAGGTCCTGTAAAGCTCTTTGTACATATCTTGGATATTGGCCGCTCTGTTGTGTTCGTCTGGTGATGTCTACAAAGGCTCTTCATGAGCTTTACCATACCTCAATGTCAGATCCTGTAAAGACAATCAAAATTGTTTACCCATAATCTTTACCATAATCGAAGTTAGGTATGCTGTGATCCATCCTGTGGATGGCACTGGGATGGCACGAGCAAGGGACGTGGAATGGCGGGCGTCTCAGATGACTGTGGCTGTACGTCGGAAGTACTACTATTGACTCCGACGGCGACGTCCCCAAGCGTCCCCACCAGGTCCCCACCCTCATCGCATATATACTCCTCTCATCTCCATCTCCATCCATACCACACGCCCGCCCATATCAGAGAAGAACGCTTCTCAACGAACCCCCGCGTGCATGTACGTTCCTGGAATCTCAGAGCCCAAGCGTCTATACCGGCGGAAAGGAGGAGGAGGTCGGGGTGGAGGTGGAAGCAAGAGCGGTTCATCAGGAAGGTCAGGCAGTTTAGGCTCTGGCACTTCGGGGGGCACAGGCTCAGGCAGCAGGCCTCCCAGCAGCTCGGGCGGTAGCAGCGGAGGCGGTGGTAGCATCGGCAGTCGCGGAGCGTCCGTCCCTGTCTCCGGCTCAACTGTTGGAAGAAGCAGCGCTGTCTCGTATGGCCAAGGGACCACCAGGGTCATCACTATTCCCGCAGGTCAGCCATTTGCAGGCCGACCCTCGGGAGGAGCGACTCGTCAAAGCATTTACGGAAACCAGTGAGTGTCGTCCCAATATTTCTCGCCCAACGCTTTCCGCTGTCGCTGACCTTGACCCTCCTAGGCAATATGGCAGTGGCTACCCTAGCAACACTGGTCTAGGAGTAGCCGGTCGCGGTTTTCCGTTCGTATTCTGGCCCCTCGTATGGGGTGGAGGATTGGGGTACGGGGCCGCATACCTGCACAGCAACCATGAGGTACGCTCAGTTTGAGTTCCAATGTCGCCCATTGGCCACCACTCATCCTCCTTCGCAGTATGGCAACCCGAACAATTCAAGTCGACCGGGTGGTCCTCAGACCTCTGCTGCATTTTTCTCGAACACGTCCAACTCTACCTTCCATGTTGTGGCTGACAACACAACCGTTGTCGCTCTCATTGCTTCCATCTCTTCGAACTGCACGTTTGCCTCGAACTCCTCGAAGACCCCCGTTGCCTTCACCGGTGTTGCATCTGACCCGCTGCCCGAACAAGCCATTCAGTACTACCGCGCGAGCAGCGTCGTTCTCACGCTTGACGGCTACAACAACACCGCTGCTCTCACCGGCGACGAGAGGGCCGCCCCACCTCCACTGCCCGCGAACGTTGACAGGACGCTCCTCAACTGTTTGAACGCCACCATTGGTGAAGCTGTCCCACTCTTCGACGACAATGGCACCAGCGCCTCGGCCTCGTTGCCCATCCCGACTGCCGGTCTGGCATGTCTCGTGTATGTTCTTTGGTGCCTCACTTCCCTCGTCTGATCCCTTGTTTCCACATCCTTTCGTCGTGTGATACCTCGTCCCTCATTCTCGTCCGTGCTATGCCTTCCACAAGTTCATTCTCGTGACGATACCACTGCCAGTGATGATCCCCATGGACTTTGGATTGTTCGTACTCTACGCCCCCACAGTGTTACTAGTACATTCACGCCTACTGTAGCCTACATCTCATTGCTTCATTTGTCGTGTACGAAGCGCCACGAGGCTTATGCGAGTGCTCTCCGAGTGCGTTTGTTTGGGTGTATTTGTGTATCGTTGTGTCCCCGGGTAGTGTTCACCCAGGCGAGTATTACTGTTTGCATGCATGCCGCTCATTGATCGTGTCCTCATCTCGCTATCTCAGATCCTGTATGACGGTTCTTCCGCTGTGCATCGGTTGATCGTGTTTCCCTGGCCGATCTGGCACGCTGATAATGCTTGCTTCGCGGATCGCGAAGTTAAGGTGTTCTTGCCATATGACGGCTCATCATTCTGTCCATGTGGGCGTTCTCGAAGCGTGGTTATGGTCGCTACCAACAACGCCATGTTCTACTACTCATGTATCTGCAGGGTATTGCGGATGGCCGATGGCTACTGCGGCGTAGGGTTGAACTTACGTAAAAACGTCGTGCAGTGTTCACGCCAGCGCTGCCACCACACTTGCCTCCCTCCACCGTTATCAGTACTGAGCGATACTATTCAGTGTTTCAAGACGACCCGACTGGTGCCCTCATGTCACATGAGCAGGATCTTCCACGTATGAATCATGACTCAGAAAGCCTGGAGAGCCTGCTATGTGCTGTGCTCGACGAGGTCAGGAGCACACGAGGTACATTGGCCGCTCCTGAAGACACAAGGTCAGGATCCACATTGATATGGACGTATGGCTATCCATTTGCTCATCGAATCGATGCAGAGGTGGCATAGAGGCGGTGCGGATCCCCATAGATCTGCCCAGTGGTCGTGTCCTGAGAGCCACTGTAACCCTAGTGGCACTCTGTCTCCGACAAACTTGAGCAGGCCCTCTACATCGCGAAGAGACATATCAACGCTCTGCAGCCCATCAACGGTCTTCCGCCCGAGCTGCTGACGAGGATCTTCGCACTGGTCCCGAAGGACGTCCGGGTAGTCAGTCCTGCCCTTCCCATATCCAATTGGTGGCCGTTTTTCGTGAAGCAGACGCGAGACCTCGCCTCCGTCGTGCAGGTCTGTCGTCACTGGCACGCGGTGGCAACCTCGACACAGGCCCTGTGGTCTTGCGTCTGTGCCGGGAAGCATATCACGGACATCACATCTTATCACGGCAACATTGGCCACGGCCTCCGTTATGCGCAGTGGTGTCCTACAGGACCGTTGGACGTCCTCCTGGATGATCCGCTTTCTGAACCGATGCTCAGATTCTTGGACATGCATGCATCCAGGTTCCGCCAGTTACACCTCACGCTTCCACCGGGGTTCAAACACTCTAGCTCCGCTGAGGGTACGACGTCTTTGGAGGTCGTCTCTTCCTGGCACGTCCACAACCTGGAGCATTGTATGATCGCGCGCTCTCCCCAGCGCCCAAGAAACCTGCTACAGGACGATTCCCCCAGGCGCGTCGCTGTCGGCCGCTTCTTCGCCAGCGGAGGCGCAAAGCTCCGTTCGCTTTATCTCAAAAACCTCCCGCTCTTGCCATCGGACCACTTTCCCTCTCTGACCCGGCTCGTAATATATACCGACATCCGCTGCCAGCTCCGTTGGGAAATGACAGACCTCTTGCGCTTCCTCTCCGGCACTCCGGCGCTGGAGTTCTGTGCTCTCCCGGACGGCATCGATGACCACCCACACGAGGACATGGATGCAACACCGATGGTGGAGCTCTCCCGTCTGCGCGTGATCGCACTCGGAGCTGTCGATAACCGGCCGGATCCCATGCCCTATTCTGTAGTCAAGAGACTCTTCTCGCGTCTTGCCCTTCCTGCTCATTGCCTCCGCTGCATCGGGTCAATCTCCAGCGCAGAGTTCCCGACTCTTTTCGCCGACCACATGTCTGCTGCGTCAGATCTTGCCCACCTCCACCTCAACGTCGCAGACACAAAGCCCATCGGCCTCAAGTACGTCTCGCACCAGGGTCTCGCTGGCCTCACGTGTTCGATACACTACCCGCGCGGCCACGCCCGCCCGTTCGGCTGGCTAGAAGACGTGCTCAAAGACCCCTCCGTCGCGCTCGCAGTGCACGGGCTCTCGGTCGATGGCTCGTCCGTCGCGCGCGGCATAGACCTCGTCTGCAATCTACTCCCACTCCTCCCCAACCTCCGCCGCCTAGCGCTCTCGAGCTTCTTGCAGTTTGAGGAGATCGACTACGGGCCTCTCCTCGGCCTCCTCGGCTTCACGGAGCACCTCCCGTGTCCCGCCCTCGAGAGCCTGTCGCTCTTCCTCGACCAGACGTGCGCGCGGCCGGGGACCACCGACCGGCTGCTGGCGATGGTCGAGGCGCGCGCCGCGCGCGGGCGTCCGATACGTGATCTGCTGCTCGGACATGTATCTTGTCCGCCGAGCGAGGCGTTCGTGGACGCTGTCACCGCGCACGGCGCGCGCGTAGCGTGCGTGGATACGATGAGTCCGGTGGGCGGGGTCGCGTGGGTCCTGCGCGGCCCCGAGGCGCATCACGTCCCGGACGTGGTCGATACCGAATGGAGTATGCTGAGGCAGCGGGACTGATTCAGAGGGGTTTCTGGGAGGTGTGGGCTGGCGGTTCGCATCGGGGTGCTGGGAGGAGTG
The DNA here is from genome assembly GCA_022605405.1 of Earliella scabrosa. Classification (NCBI taxonomy): domain Eukaryota; kingdom Fungi; phylum Basidiomycota; class Agaricomycetes; order Polyporales; family Polyporaceae; genus Earliella; species Earliella scabrosa. The sequence goes on from JABYQQ010000029.1 coordinate 301,981, forward strand.
ATAGCGTGTGGGTGCCGGCATTATTCGGTTTTACTACGTGTACATGTTCTGCATATACCCCTTTGACTTGCAGATGTGGATGAATATGGATCGCCCCGAGCACGACTTCACGCCGCGGACCGCCCCGCGGGACTCTGCGGGGACGACAGCGGGGTCATCTCCATGCTCCCGCTCCTGCATATGTCCTTCCCCCTCTGCCCGCTCTCCAGCGCCAACTCACCATCGGGCTCGTCCCGCGCACCCGGCTCCCTCCCCTTCACATCCATCTCCTTCTCCTCCACGACCTCGTCCTCGTCTTCGTCAAAGTCCTTATACGAGTACGTCCCAGCATCGAGCGACGAGCCAAGGGAGCCGAGCACGCGCTCAAAGACGAGCGTGTCGAGCTGGCCGGGGCCGCTCGAGCCGGAGCCGAGCTGCCAGCCGGAGGAGGAGGCGAGGGTGAGGTTGTCGGGCGAGCCGAGGTGGAGGACGCGCCGGTTTGCAGCTTGGAGGTGGAGGAGGAAGCGGGACATGAGGATTGAGGTGAGGCTGGGAGGGGTGGGACGGCGGGTCAGTCGGTATTCGGGGCACGTAGTAGAGGGTGAGGAATGAGGGAGAGGAGATGGACATAGTGCAGGGAGGGACGGGTGGTGGCGGCGGTGGAGACGAAAGGAGGTGTGGTGCTAGGCGGGAAGACGTACGGGTCGGAGAACTGGGTAACGTAGCCGACGTTGCGCACGGAGTACTCGATCTGCGTGGACGACGAAGATGGGGCGGGAGATTAGCACGCGTGTTCTGGATGTAGAGCTGCTAGCTGCAACAGTGCGGGCGCAAGACGTACCGAGAGCAGGGACAGCGTCAAGTGCAGCGAGTTGAGGATCGCGAGGATGCTAGCCCATATGGTGAGGATACGATAACGGTAGCTCAACCTATCCGGAGACGTACACGAAGTAGATGGTGCCTATCGGACCATCAGCTGAAGTCATGACACGGCAAGAGAGCAGTCATGCATGCGCACCATCTCGAAGCAGGACAGTCATGAACCGGTTCTTCACAGTCGGGTGCTTCGGCCCCGACTGGCGGTACATGTTAAACCAGGTGACGTAGACGAGGAGGACGTCTGCGGTGATAAGACACGAGCGCGAGGCGATGGTCACTTGAGGTGGTACACGGTCAGTGCACATTCCCGCATCGTCGAGAGTTGAAGGGACGTACGCCTGGCACACATAGGGGAGGTCAATGCGGACTGCCGGCACGCTGTAGGTGTAATCGAAGGCTCACTTCCTGGCTAGTTCTGAGGTGACATCGTCTGTTGTTAGACACCCGGTGTACGGGTTGTTCGTCCCCGTCGAGTTGAAGTGGAAGTGGGCCTGCAGGATACCAACGATCTCATGTGTAAGCCCTAGACCTCCTAGGGAGCTCCCAAACACACGTACGTAGTTGACTCCCATGGGCACGCAGGAGAGGAGAAAGATGAAGGTCGAGAGCGGCCAATTCCGCGTCAGCGCGAATGCGCGCAGACCGGAGAAGACTGAATCCGTCGCGCGGTGAGCTTCACCGAGCACGCGTCTGGCATCAAGACCCAATGGCTCACCTGCCCAAGGGAAATACTGGAATATCCCCATGATCTTGCTCGACTGCGCGAATGCCGGGCAGCTATGTATGTAGAAGATCAACAGTCAGTCGTGTGACCCGCGCACTACGCGTGAAGAACGCACTCCTACACGCAGCCCAACAGGGTGAGTTCAAAGCCGAACACGCAAAAGCAGCGGGGAAATGGGGCGGGAACGTGACGCACCTCGTCCGAGATCGGCATGTTCATGACGATGCCGTATATGTTGTTGACGAGGTTGAGGTAGCGGTTGAAGTAGAAGAGCACGGCCGCGCCCGTGAGCTTGTTCGCCCAGAACAGCTCTACCTCCTGCCCGAGCGTGATGAGGTACTCCCATACGATCAGCCCTGCGGTTCGCGACGCGCGCCCAAGCAGGGAAATGGGAGGAAACCAGGATGGAGAAGGAAGCGATCAGCCGGGAGAAGATGCATAGGGAGTGATGGACGATTCGGATGGGTGGAGGACTTACCCGATCCCGCGTTCGCGCAATAGTTGGAGACGAGGCTGTTCAGTGCGCGGCGCGCGTGAGCGACGCATGAGATCGCGGAGAAGAAGATCGCGGACTCACAACGCGAGGGCTTCCGAGGCGATCGCTGCCCGCTCATCCGCAGAGGACATTGTTACTGGTGTTGGCGTCGTAAATCGCGGTCGCGGTCGTGGTGGTCGTAACGGTCGTACGGGCGAGGATCCGGGGAGAGAGAGCACTGGGGAAAGCCGGGATCCATGGAACGACCGACCCTTGGCCAATACTTATAACAGAGCCGCGAGCGTACAGCGTGCAATGGCGAGACCCGCGGAGCGGGCGGGCTTATCTGGTATCTCGCTGCCGGGGAGCAAGGGGGCGATCTCCGTGAAGCGCGAAGCTCGACTCCAAGCACAAGTTTGCGCGCGCGATTTGTCACGCCGCGTCGGAGGGATGGGGCCTGACGGTACGCTAGAAGATCCTTGAAGAGCCACGTTTACGTTTGCCGAGCCTAAGGAGATCAGCCAAAGGAGGATAAACTGCAACACCATGTCGCGCAGTCAGACCATCGGTCGACATTGACAACAGATTCTATAAGTATGTACTGTGTTCGTACCTCACCCATGTAACTGTCGACTTGCACTTCCGACTTCAAGGACTCTCCAGCATGGCTAGTTCGAGCTGCTCTTTGCCTCGCCCGGCCAGGGAATCTGCGGTCGACCACGAGGGTAGCGTCCTTCTACAGAGAACAGCTAGGGCGGTCACCGGTGAGCGGGCCTTGTGCTGCCACCAGTATATCGCCGGAGCATGAGCGGATTTTACCTGTTCATTCCGGTAAGCTCGGAGTGCATATACTCGGAGTCCTGCCAAGGTGTGTACTCTGAGGAGACAGAACGTCGGGCAATGCGCTGAAGGGATGGGCAAAAGGCTACGCGGCTAGCCTTGCGTCGGATTGTCCAAGCGAACTCACCCGTGCGTGCTTTACTGGTCGCATGGACGTCATGACCACAGGCAACTCCTGCACATGGCTATCGTTGCACCACTGCGGAGCTGGATGTCCTCATCCGCGTTGCTCAACACGCACGTCAAAATCTTCACTGTCTGTTGATGGTCGCAATGATTGTTCATGTCAACTTTAGAGCGGCGGCGACGCTGGAGGTCCGCCGCGGGGACCTCGAGATTGATGTTGTCGGACTGGTGGCGGCCAGCTCTTCCCGGCTTGAATATTGTGCAGGTGGTGCAGGTGTCGAAGGTGAACGTAACGGTCAGGATTGCACGATAAGAGCCGCCGTGGGCTGGAGGTCGAGAGTGAGTAAGTGCACGATGGTAAGTCGGAGAGTAAGTATCCAGTAAGTCACCGAGTAACCGGGTCGATCAACCATGTTATTGATGATCAATATCGATCAATCTTCGATTGAAGCGATCGACCTCGGTCAGTCACCATAACGCAGTCTAGCTTCTTCGCTCCCTCCTCGAGCTCTGCTGCTAACTTTGCTATCTCTCGCACTCGGACTCGAATTCCGTTCGACACACACTCTCGCTCTCGTCTGGTTCTCCACGGTGCGAAATGGAGCACGATCCACGGAACCCATAGGCGTCGTCTCGCCAAAGCCCGTCTGGTTGACAAGTTGAGGCGCACTCACTGCCGCCATCTCGGGTGGTCCAACCTGGACAAATGCCACCGACAGAACATCGCATTGCGTGCTATGGACGGCGTCGGGAGATGTGATGCCCGCACGGAGGGGTGATAGGCGTCCCGGACTCGCCATGATGTATTCGAATGGCGACAGAACCCTAGGAGAACCGCCCCACATGCCAGCCACCCAACGTAAGTAGGTAGCTTCCCTGCTTCTTATAACATGCCCCCGACAGCGCTCACCGTTATCTCGCCCCCGCAGGCTATATATCCTCTTCCTCTTCTTCCCCGCACTTTCTCGGGGCTTCCCTCTTGACGGCGTGCACCTTTGCCTTTCGACTTCCTCGCCATGTCCGTCTCGCTTGGGTCTTTACGCAAGTATCTTCCTTCGCTACGGAAGCGTGAAGAGTCGGACGACGTCGTGGTCGAGACGATCACGGAGCCTGTGGACGCGAAGAAGGAAAAGAGCACGGACGATGCCAGTGACGACGATGCCGCATCCAAGGAGCTTACGACGAAAGCCGACCCGGAGCTCAACCCGGGAACGCTTTCGTTCGAGGAAGGTACGTCTACAAGCATCCTTATCCATTATCCTTCGCAAACGAGCCTTGCGCGCAGACACTGCCGGAGGTCTTGGTCGCCATCTGGGTGTCTTCAGCTGCACCCTCCTCATGTGAGTATCATATCTTACACGTACCCGAATCCCGCCCAACCAAGCTCCCACTCCCTCCAGCGTTGGGCGTATTATCGGCACGGGCATCTTCTCCACACCCTCCTCCATCCTCGGGTCTGTCGGGTCCGTCGGCGCGTCCCTGATGCTCTGGGTCCTCGGCTTCGTCCTCTCCTTCTGCGGTCTTTTCATCTGGCTCGAGTTTGGCACCATGTTCCCGCGTTCTGGAGGCGAGAAGGTCTACCTCGAGGCCGTGTACAAGAAGCCCAAGTATCTTGTAACCGTCATCTTCGCGACGAACGCCATCCTGCTTGGGTTCACCGCCGCAGGATGCATCGTCTTCGCACAAAAGTACGTCGCCGATCATGCTATTGCATGCTTATCTTGTGGGGGAGGGACTGACATCGGTCTGTAGCATCCTTGTCGCAGCCGGACACACTGCCGATCGATGGGTCACTCGCGGTATCGCACTTGGAGGTACGTGGGCTTTGCTCATCAGCACACGACGTGACACTGACACGGATCAATTCTCGTAGTGATCACCTTCGTGACGCTCCTGCATGGGCTCACCCCCAGGCTCGGAGTATGGGTTATGAACGTGAGCAAACAGGCTTGCTTGGCTCCAGAGTTCAATCGTACTAACTGTACGCACATCTGCAGGGCTTGAGCGTGTTCAAGATCCTCATCCTCCTTGTCGTGGTCGTCTCCGGTGCGTCTCATTCCACCAACTGTGATTGTGAGATGACCAAGTCAGACTGACATTCATCTAGGCTGGGTCGTGCTCGGAGGCCACACACGCGTCCAAGACCCGCACGCGAACTTCCGCAACGCGTTCGAGGGCAGCTCGCACAGTAGCAACGACGTGCGTACTCCCAACGTTCCCTCTCGAACAACACTTATCTGACTCCGCCTTGCCTCATTTGTGTATGTGCGCCCATCAGTACGCAACGGCGATGTTCAAGGTGCTCAACGCGTACGCGGGCTGGTCGAACGTCAACTACGTGCTCAACAACGTCAAGAACCCCGTTCGCACTCTCAAGATCGCCGGCCCGCTCGGGCTTGGCATCTGCGCGGCGCTGTACTTGCTCGCGAACATATCGTACTTTGCGTGAGTCCTTCTAGTGCTCCCTGTGACTTGCGCATTCTCACCCAGGCTGACCGCACTTGGAATGTATGGGGTCGGACAGCGCGGCAACGAAAGAGGAGATTCAGAGCTCGGGCGTGACGGTGGCAAGTTTGTTCTTCCGCAACGTGTTCGGTGCACAGGCGCAGAAGGCGCTTACCGTGTTCGTCGCGCTCAGGTGAGACTCATCCTGTTCCACCCATTTCTCGAAGTTCGAAGAGTCGGACGCTAATAGGCTTCCTGCAGCGCGCTCGGTAACGTCATCACCGTCGTACGTCTCTCCTTTGATTCCATAGGCACCTATCCTGAGCGCTGAGCTTGCACCCTGCAGACCTTCGCAGCAGCCCGCGTGAACCAGGAGCTCGCAAAGGAGGGCATCCCGCTCCCGTTCGGCAGCCGCTTCTGGGCATCGAACTGGCCCTCGGGCAAGTCTCCCCTCCCCGGACTCATCATCCACCTCATCCCCTCCGTACGTCGCCCCCTCCTCCCTCCCCCCGCTCTTCCTCTCTCGCGACGGAGCTGACCCCGAATCGTGCGCGTCCCAGGCGATCGTGATCATCGCGCCCCCTCCCGAGGTCGCGTACCCGTTCATCCTCGACGTGGAGGGCTACCCGCAGCAGATCATCAACTTCTTCATCGTCATCGGCCTCTTCTGGCTCCGGTACCGCAAGCCGAACGTCCCGCGGCCGTTCAAGGGTGCGTCTCCCCCTCTCCCTCCCCCTCCCCCTTCTCCTCCCTCTCTGTCGTTTCCGAGTACTGACACTCTGGCTTGTGCGTGCCCGCAGTCTGGTGGCCGCTCGCGGTGTTCTTCTTCGCGGCAGCGGTATTCCGTGCGTGTCTCCTCTCCTTTCACCAACGGACTGCTCAGACTGACGACGCGCGCGCATGCAGTGATGATCGCGCCGTTCCTCCCGCCCGCGAACGGGGTGGGCGACACGCCGCCGCTGCCGTACTACCTGTACTGCCTCGTCGGGATCGCGATCCTCGTCACCGGCGTGATCTACTGGGCCGCGTGGCGCATCGTGCCGCGCTGGTTTGGGTACGAGTTCGTGCCACGGAAGGAGACGCTCGAGGACGGGACGGTCGTTACTTTGGTGCGTGTCTTTTTTGAGTTCGTGAGCGGGAGGGGTGCTGATGCTTGTTGGTTACAGTTCTCGCGGAGGAAAATTGAGTGAGGGAGGATGGACCTTTAGGTGCATCCGCACGCCGATGCCCGCCAGTCAACGATGGGATGATTTGCATATGTATCCGCACCTAATCTATAGTTTGTCTTTTCTTTCTTCTCTTGGTTAATTCGATGATCATCGTAGTGCGGTATGGAGAGAGTGCTTCACCAATCCGAGTCTGAGCTCCTGTCGCACAGGTACTGATCTCGCTTTCCTGCTGCAGTGCCATCAGACCACCTGGACTGGCTTCCTGCGCATTGCGCATGGGAGGTCAATCCACAACCAGTACATGCCGTGATACGCATCACAGCTCCTTCCGCTAGAGGTCCTGTCCTCATCGCTGACGAGATCCTACCAGTGCCGCTCCTGCAAGTATACACGCCCATTTCGTGCCACTCACCGTGTACAGCCGTGTATTCGCTGATGCTGTATTCCTAGGCTTATAGCCATGCACCGAACTCGCGCGCAGACGTCATGGTGCGGACAACGTGCGCCTCAAGCTGACCAAGCAGCCTGCGGGTTCCGACCCCTCCTCCACTGTGATCCTCAAGTAAACAACGATAAGCCGCATTGCGCGACTGTCCTGCGACCTCCGTGACGCTGTACGGGACAATCTTCCTTGATGACTGCTCCTCCTGCGTCGTCGAATGGGACATCCGGTACGTCTGGTGGCTAAATATAGGCCTACACGTGTTGTTCACGCTCGCGGACCAGCACAGGTCGATGCCACCTTTTCCATTCCATTGCGTGACAGCGTCAAGTCCTCCTCGCGCCTTCTCCACGTGGTGCCCGTCTGTTGAACACTTTGCACGCCGGAGTGAAGTGCGGTGCATCATGGCGATGTCTGTCTCTCTGCCGGGCTCAAAAGGCGAGCGACCCCAGGTCCCTCGTCTTCCCCACCCGCCTCCAGACATCCACCCCAGCTTCGACTTCGAAGATTCCCCCACCTTCTGCCTTCTAGGATCGTCCTGCGCTATACATGAGCACGATCATCCGTCGATTCACCAAATCATCTTCCACTTGCTCCAAGACTCCGTCATCCCCGCCAACCCGGACGCCGATCCGGAGGGCGCTGATCATTGGCATCAACTATGTGGGGAAACCCCACGAGTTGCGAGGCGCACAAGACGACGCGAAGCGCTGGATGAACCTTTGCATGAGTACGTGGCGATTGGTTCTCTTTCCTGGCGTGGTTGGGATCTTACAAGACTGCGCGATGTTCAGAGACATATAGCTTTCGGCGATCGGACATCACCCTCATGCTCGACGATAAGGACACCCCGTCTCACTTGCAGCCGACACATGCCAACCTGGTGAGTCTGTTCATGTCAGGTATCCCTCCCACACCAGTGGTTGTGACGCAGTTCTGTTTTCAAAGCTGGAGCAGATCACTCGCCTTCCGCAAGGACTGGAGTTGGGGGACGAGGTGGTGCTCTTCTGTACGCCTTTCTCTTCTGCTGTACACCGTTGCGCGTCAATGATGTCGGGCGTAGACTCGGGCCACTCCGGGCAAGTAGAGAGCAAAGATCCTGACGAGGACGACGGGCTGGACGAATGTACGCCGTGACCCACATGACTACGGTCATTGCACTCTGTCATGTGGACTGACCTGATGCCACACATAGGCCTCGTTCCCGTCGACTACGATTGGGCCGACAATGAAGACAGAATCCTCCGCACGAACCTCGACAAGCTCATCATCGACAATGTCCGCTCCCTCACTCTCCTCACACGTTCACCGATACTTACATACACCACACCCTCGTCAGGAGCTCCGCCGACTGCTCGTCGACCCCCTCCCCGTCGGGTCCAAACTGACCGCTGTGTTTGACGCGTGCCATTCGGGGACGCTCCTCGACCTCAACCACTATCTCTGTAACGAGATTGTGTTCCCTTCCACTAGCCGTGGTTTACGCCGTCCCTGCTCTCGGTGGATGAACGTCCGTGAGTATGATCCCCGTCTTGCGATGGTCGCGCTCATGCTCAATCGGATTGAGGACGTAGGGCGGAAAGACGGTCACGGTACGGGTGCTCCCAACATCCCATCTGTTGTAGAGGGACGAAGCTGACTGTTCACCGGTAGACATGCGCAACTATGGCGTCCGAGTTGTCCGTCGCACTGAGAGACAGGAACCCAACCGAGGTGAGGCTTCCCTTCGAGGTACAAGAGCTGCGGGTTGAACGCAATCAACCGTTTTGCTAGCTCGCAGCGCCAGCCTTCGGAACGGCGTCAAGGACGTCCGGATACACCGTTTCGATAAGATTGCGCCCGAGCGCGCACTCAGCATCGGCACCAGTCTCGAGCTGCTCGCTGGGACGGCTGAGCAGGAGAACGGGCGCAAGCAATACCAGCTCACCACGCACGAAACGTACCTGCGTACGCCATCGCTGCCGGGTCTAGGAAACAGAGGCCAGTCCGACCACGCCCCTCCATCGACTTCGCTCTCCTTCGGCAGCGTCTTGGGAGCGGCCACGGCCTACGATAGCGTGCAGCTCACGCGTTGCGCGTCTCCTGAGCAGATCGCGTCGCGGACGTGCGATGGCAATTGCGTGGCGGATGACAGGCCGGGCCCACACGTGGTGAGTGTGCATCGGAGCGGTGTCGTGGAGTGGGTCATTGATCTGGCGCTTTGTGCTTAGGTCTCGATTTCCGCATGCCATGACCAGGAGTTCACCTACGATACTCGCGATCGGTCAATGACCAAGGTTGGTGGATCCTACCTTGCAGCAGTCCCCTTCGACGCGAGCTAACTGGGCTTACAGATACTCGTTGAGATACTTGGTACGTATTGCTCCAGACAGCTCCGCGTGGTGTATGACACCCTCATCATAATGTGGACAATCAGAGATGGACCCGCACCCGTGTTGCCGCACGCTCGTGCAGAACTTGGGGTATGTGTTCGTCGGATTACACCCGCAACGGATATTCTCGCTCATACAGGGGGGCACAAGCTTTAAGCTCATTGGCTTTGCGAACGGTCTGATGGACAGGAACAAGGCGAATATGGAGAAGAACCGCGAGGCGGTGAAGAAGAGGAAGCGCCCGAGGAGGCCGGTCCTCGACGTCGACTTCTTCACGCCACAAGTGAGTAGTTGCTCTGTATGAGATTCGTGCTAGCGACTCACCCGGCGTACGCAGCTTGGGAGCCACACGCGTCTTGTATGTGCTGAGAATCCGGTACAGATGTTCCCGCCACGCTGACAATTCCTTTCAGCTGGATGACGACTGCTTCATGAAGTGGCTCTGATCATCTAACGTTATGATACCCCCCCATGAAACGATACCCTTCCTGCTCTCTGCATGCTATGCTCTCTCTATGCTCGGATGCCGCTCTCCATACAGCTATCTACTCTCTAATGGCAGCGTTTACCAATGTCGTCAATCTCCCATCATGACTACTGTGATTCATACCTCGCCTCAGCGTTACCAGTGCTTGACTACGGTAGCTCAGACCACAGTTATGTCATGATGTCTTGTACGAACTTGCTACTAGCCACCAGGAGTACGCTGGCCGAGTATCGCCCGCGCCCACTCTTCACATCCCTCCCACGATATGGCCCCTCCTCTTCTATCCTGGTGCCTGAATGGGGAACGACATTCTGCTTGGCCGATTGCCATTTTCTCCTTTGTAAGTTGCTCTTAGTCTCTCGGCTGGTCGCGCCCGGCTGTAATGACGAGGGTCTCTGTCTCTGATCTTGATGTTGACCAACGCACTGCAGCTTACTGTTTGCGACCTTATGATTAATCCATGTAGAGCTCCGATTCCATTCAAGTGCAAAATCTGCGCGCGCTCTGCCACCACTCGAGCCTTGGTCACGGCAGCTGTGGTCGAGGTCGACGCGTTAATGTGATGTTGTTATGCGCATTGCGGCGAGGTGACTTGAACTGCGTCGTCTCCAAGTTTTCCGTGTACCCGCCAGCCAAACTAACGGAAGTATGGCGCATCTTCCGCCGGAATCCGCCGGAATCCGGCGGATGATGGCGGACGGCTTGGCAGCCAAGCCGCCCAGAGGAATGGCTCGAAGCGCCCTGCCCGCTCTCCCACATCGCTGTTCGATACCTTCGGCTAGCCATTCACATATTATCCATAGGACACGTTGTGAGCATTCTAGCCACACTTCCGTGAGTGCAGAACATAATAAATCGATAGACCTCTAGGTATGCTAGCCACTGGTGTCAACGCCTTTCCCTGTAACAGCCGCAACGGCCGTAACGGCGTACAATACCGGAATCCGAGGGAGTATCGTAGCGCGGTAGACCCTTACCACTCAATTGATTGCGCGGGAGCTGAGGCAGTGTGAGAGATAGACCGTGGAAGGTGTCTCCTCTCCATCGTCACGTTATAGGACGACGATTACCTTCATACAGGCACCCTAATTGTCTATCCGAAATATGATGACCTGAAATGTGATAGCGTCCCTGTCCTCTGTAGACTATGCGATATGTCAGGGCGATCCTCGTCACGGTACAGCTATTTGCTCTCTACTGGTATAGGCAGTGTTTGTCTACGCTCCGGGTCTCCATCGTTGAAATCGTCACTCTCACCCTCGGCGTCTTTGTTGTTATTTTTGCTGTGATGTAGCGGAAATTTCATGAAATAGTCTTCAGAGGTCTACGAAGGTCAGAAACATGCATGAGTAACAAGCCGCAAGCAATAGGTATGTCAAAATACAATGGGCTCCATACTTCCAATCTATGCTTGGTGTAAGCTTAGATCATCAATTGAGTGTGTATAAGTACACATACCTGTGGTATACTATACTCTTTGAACTCGAAGTAACCTAGGTTTCTTCTTGTTGCTCTGGCCCGCATCTTGCGCTTGACATGTTGTGTGTATGTATGCTGCTCATGTCTGCCAGTGATAGACATGAGTGGGTAGGAAACCAAGTACCTGCTGAGATGTTCTATTTCGGAGACATACCCTAACATTGCAACCAGCTGAGTGTAGGATGGGTGTGGGTTTTTCGCTGTGGGACCATTAATAAATCCGCTACCTCAGATCAAGTGGTGAAGCTTCACCAAGCACTTTGAGAGCAAACTAATTCTCTGTTAGCTTTCTATAGAACAAGCAAGGCTCATATACCATACTTGGGTCGCTGTATTTCCTGGATATTTCTTACCGCTCACCCAATGCATGGCAGTCTCAATTGAGACCTACAGTACGAATATAGGCCCAAGTCAACTGCAGTTACAGTATCACAGAAAAGACAGACTTACAACCCAAGCTTTATCAATTTCACTTTTCTGGCAATCACCTGTACACACCATCATTTGCTCTGGAGAGGTGCAGCGCTGTGTTGTTGCATCTAGAACCCATTGGCTCTCTGCTATCTGGCAGAGTGCCTGCTCCTCGGTCGGCTGTGGTTCTTGCTCATAAACTTGAATACAAGAATCTAACAATTAGATCAGATATATACCAACCAATTCTGTCCCTAGTAGAGATTGAGACTACTGACTGAAAGCTTGATTAGCATATCTCTTCACACGCACACCCTGCAAATCTTTGAGGCATTCAGATTTCAAGTCTCACTATCAATATGATGAACACACCCCAAGCATTTCTCCCTGAGTTGTGCGTGACATGTCAATGGCAAAACAGTCTTGACTTTGGGGTAATGACACACTTACGGATGCATGGAGGCCCAAATGGCCGGGTCTTTGTACAGTCTCGGTCTGCTTGGCCTACTACAAATGGAAACCAGACATTGTTGCATAGATAGTGATCCAAGTTCAACAGCTCAGTGTCGCAAATATCCAAGAATGCTGTAAGCGAGCATCCCACTGGAAGGGGATCCACGAGGATCTTTCGAAGCTCCTGTAATGAGCTGAGATGGAATATGACCATTACACTGAAGCGTTTCAAACTGACCTCTCCAGAGATCATCATATTATTATTGTCAACAAAAGCTCCACGAGTGTTAGCAGGAAGAAGATCTGGTCTTTGGAGGTTACTTCATAGTTAGACAAGGTGAGGCTACTGAGATAACATACATGTGGTATAATCATCATTGTTGCTCCCATATTCTGCATGATTCTTCGCAGAAAAGCCGGTATCTACATTGTATCTTTTAGGACCACACAGCAGACGGAAATATATTTGTACACACAGTAGAATACTAGTTCGTCCTTGTTATGTACGTTCTCGACTAGCTTGCCAATTTGAGTGCGCTATTGATGAACATGAATATGTCTTACAGTAGACAGTATGTCATATCGCCTACTTACAATGTTCTCGGTCGTCGGTTGCAAATGCGATGGCGCGCTCTCATGGTCAAGCATCATAGTTATGTCCGACGGATTATAACCATAACGATCTGGGGTTCGTGTCACAACGTAGATATCATTCCAAGTTTGACAATCAAAGGCATCGTATCTCACCAATGCAGAGCTCCATCCATGCCCTGGCATCATTGTGTGCATGGATCAGGGTATGATCTTCGGCGGAGTCCGAGTCATCGTAGCGAATCCCAATGATGAGTGCCCTGCGTATGGGCTTGCGAGGAGACTCCATGGGCTAATTCAAGGCAGTAGAGGTTTGGGCTCAAGGACTGAGAGAGAGGTATTGGAAGGTCGTGACTCGCCGCCATCAACTCTACGAGTAGTGTGTTGTTTGTTCATCGATGAAAACGCAAAAATTTCGGACTGGCTTGGCACGTGAACCACCCTCGGAGCGCCGAGTTAGCAAATTCCCGATGAAGTCTAGATATGGTACTCTCGTCTTCTCCTGCCAGTACTTGGACCTCGTATCATTTCTGATCATGTCTCTCAGTGTCCCCCTTGAGGTTTCTGACACTATTATCGACCTCCTGCTTGATTGGCCTCCATATTTTCTCGCTTGCTCACTGGTTTGTCGTGGATGGCATCCACGGTCGCAGTTTCGCCTTTATGAACATGTGGACATCAAATCCAAGTTCCAGTTGCGCTGCTTTGCTCGCACGGTTACTGAGAACAAGAGCATTGCAGGATTAGTTCACACTGTTTCAGTGTGGATCTCTCCCGAACCGTTCAGTGGATCCGCACAGTGGCCGGCTATACTCACCATGCTCGACGGTATCCCCGAATCCCTTTCACAACGTCTACCCCATCTATCCCGTCTGCATATCCTCTACTACGGACTTCTGGATCCATGGACAAACCCCCAGAAGTCGCATTCATTCTACTTGATTGGTCGTCGCACCCTTGGAAGCCTCAAGCGGTACACTGGTGTCCATGAACTCTCGCTCAGTGGCGTCACATTCAGGAAGCTCGCTGATATTGTCCAACTCGTGACAGCTCTGCCGGCTCTTACTGAGCTGCGGTGTTGCGATATTCGCTATTATGAGCATGGTGCAGGAGCGGGTGTCCGCAGATTGCTTGACAAGAGTGCTCGTCTACGCACTCTATATGTGAGTCCTTATAAGTTATGGACCATCCATTCGACTTACCTTCCTAATCATTGATAAAGGTTCATGATGTTGACGAAGAAATTGTGCAAGCATTAGTTAGGACTTCACAATCTACAATCAAGAAGTTGTCTTTGCATGCAGGGGAACCCTCCATGACGAGATTTCGGGCTGGTGTGTTAAACCCTTCTACATCACGACTATACACTGAGCTAGTTACAGATGAACACCCTATTCTATATAGCTTCCTGGAGATGCTGGAACAATTACAGTCACTGGAGTTGGTTGTTGACGTGAACGGACACCCCCTCGACGTCTTACACTTTCGCTTCATTCATCACCTAGTCAAGCAGCTTCACTCGACCAAGCTTCACACTGTCACCCTTTCACCCATTGGCTCTGTTGAAGACCAATTCGGTCTACCTTCCAAACTTGGAGTGGACCTCTCGACGATACATGTGTTGCAGGCAATGGAACACGAATTGCTGACGTCCCACAATCTACCTCACATCACCCTCTTGGTACCAGAGGATTACGCCGATGCTGCCATAGCGTGGAAACATGCAATGCGAGACACGTTTGAGAAACTCGATGTACACACCGAGTGGACCTATAGGGAGCCCTTCAGACGACACTCAAGTGAGTATCTCAAGACTCGAATATCCTAACACTGTTGAGATCCACTGGTGACCAGGTTTTCGGACAAATGAAATCAAGCACACAGACCCGATCAAAGCTCTTGCCATCTCTCCCGACAGCATGTGGGTCGCGAGCGGCTCCGATGATGGATGTATTGTTCTCTGGATGGCCAACAACTCTCAGAGCAACGGTCAAATGTTGTTTGCCGATAAACAAACCCGTGTGTGGGATCTCGCGTTTTCCCCTGACAGCCAGCGGCTTGCATCTGTGCTGCGGGCTGGAAACAGCCACATTGCAATATGGGATGTTTCCAAGCTGTGGAAGAGCGTCCTAGCCTCGCGTCAGGACATTCGCTACGATGTCAAGATGGTTTCGTGGTCTATTGATGGATCCAAGCTCGCGTCGTGTTCGAACGATGACAGAGTGCTCATCTGGGACACGACAGCTCCAACTCACCGACAAACGGTCCTCCTTGAGGGTCACACGGACTCCGTGTCATTCGTCCTATTCTCTCCCGACGGAACAATGCTTGCGTCAGGCGGTAATGACAGGAGCTGCCTCGTCTGGAATGTCGAGACGGGTGCCCTCCGACTCACCCTCCACGGCCATGGAGACTCGATCCGGACCGCCGCATTCGACCCGGGATGTCAACGGATCGCAACTTCATGCAAAGACGGAAGCGTCAGGATCTGGAGTACCAGCACAGGCGAGGAGCTTGTAAGACTACACGAGCACAGCGAAGACGTCATCTCCGTGTCGTTCTCCCGTTCGGGGCAGTGGATCATGTCGGCGTCGTGGGACGCGACAATCAAGGTCTGCGACTCGTTCAGCGGAGAGAGAGCTCTGTCCCTCCTCGAGCACGATGGACCTATCTACTCCGCGCAGTTCTCACCCGACTTGGACAACAAGTTCATTGCATCCGGATCCTACGACCATACGGTTCGGCTGTGGAGGATGAGTGATGGCTCGTGCGTTAGGATCTTCAAGCAGCACACGAATGCTGTATCATACGTCCTCTTTACTCCCGATGGGAAGTCGCTCGTATCTGCGGGATGGGATGGACGCGTTATCATACGCTCGAGACGAGAGTGGGATCCAGACATGGACCAGTGAACCTGGTTGGAATAAGTCAATACCTGGTCTCGGTGAGTCTGAATGCGCACTCTATTGCCAGGATTGAGCACTAAACGACCTCATCTTCCCATAGTAGTTCGTCGAGTAAAATACATGGTGAAGACCTGCGAACTTCCTCTCGCAAGGTTCAGCGGAGTCGTCCGAACCCAAAGATCTCATCATCCTCGCCATAAGCATGCTTCCAAAGCCTTCCCTCACATTCTCATTCTCGAATGTACCTACACCTGGAATAGTCAATTCCGGAGCCCGGCAACGGCTATATTCATCCACCGGGCCCGTCTACTCGTCTTCCGATACGTCCAGCCGCACATGGAAATCTCACTCAAGTCGCTATCATCCCCCTGCCAGAATCGTTCCGAACCAGTTCCCTCAGTGACGCCAGATTCTATCTTCTCTTTCCCTTCATGTTCATCTCATACACGCCCTTCATCTTCTACTCGAGCCTGAACCAGCAAAGTAATGTCGAACGACGAACATAAATCATGCCCATCTACTATGCCGTCACGTCTTCACGACTCGCTTCCTCTAAAAGCCTACCCTGCAACCCCACCCATACCCGCAGAGGACCAGCCATGACCATCGCAACGTCCGATGGGATAGCACAGTGGCAGTGGCTCAATGCAGCGCACCGAGAGCAGCTTCTCCGAGAGAGCTCGATCGCTCCGAAGCTCAACCGCTTTCATTTGCTGACGGTGTCCATGCCCACGGCAGCGTTGTCGGACTCCCGCGTCGTTCCAGTGCGAGCACATAGGATAGGCAAAATCACCAGAATAAGCTATCGAGAGACATGTTGATCGGTCCTGTCCGTATGTATTTGTCCGTCCGTGGTTTCATCAGCATGAGTAACCAGTAGAGACGTAACGATACACTGGAATGCCCGTGTAGGAGAGCAAAGCAGATACGGAATCGCGACGATGGTTGTAAGATAGTACTACATATGATTAGGAGGCATCGCGTAGTGGATCGATGTAGAAGCAAGAGGATCACATATGCGACAGAGCATGAACAGCGATGACATACAGTACAGTAGGTAACGGCAAGCACACAGCCGAACGCAGGACGGGCTATAGATGGAAGCGCTCATCCTCCGCCTAAAGCACGAAGTCAGCGACCATCACACAACTTTCAAGAAGACCCACGCACCAGAGGATCCATGCTGCCCAGCTGCGGACGGTTCGCAACATGTTAGCGTTGGTATGCGGCTATGTAGTACAGCCGCACTCACTGTGGGCTCCGACCCGTTCACGACTTCAACCGAGGGCAGCTCCGATAAGGGCTTGTCGGATGCCCGCCACTCACTGATCTGCTTCGCACTCCAGCGGTGGAGCTTCAGCGTCGTGCTTTTGTGCAGATCATGGCTGAGGAGCGAGTATCATCATTGAGTGACCATCACTACCGATAGCAAGGGAGAACCATGGACGCACCCCACGGTCTTGATCAGCTCGCGGTATGGCGGATGGGGATCGCGATCTAAATTCGGCATATCGTTAGTCCTCAACATCGTGAAGGGGAATATGTACCGTTGGCTTGGGAGAAGACGTACGCAATACCGAGATCAGCGACTACGGCCCCCTTGTCAGCACACCAAGTATAGCGAAAGCGAGAGAACGGCGTACCTGGGTCATCGTCCAGCCCGCACGTCCCTCCCACGTCTTCTGCGGGTCCTGACACGCCGATATCGACACCTATACGACGCTCAACTCAACTCAACGCAACTCCGAGGCCAGACCAGCACGTACAACATGCGCCTTCGTCTTCCTCAAACCCGGCCGGCACCACCCGTTGCACTCCAGCCAGCTGTCCGGCGAGCTGCAGCGCCTGCCAGTGAGCATCCCGACCGCCGCGTCCGCAATGTCCCTGATGTTCCCCGCGACGCCCGTGAACGTGAAGTTGTGGAACGAGAACCCGCGCCGCGGCCGGCGCGCCTCCATGAACGAGTCGCGCCGCTTGGCCTCCATCGTCGACGACCGCGTGATCACGAAGCGGCGCCCCTTCTCGGCTGTCGGCGGGAGCGCGTCGACGAGCGTGTTGCGCTTGAACATCGTGTCCGTGCTCGTACGCGCGCGCTCGTAGATGCGTACGCTGGGCTTGCGAGCGGAGGGTTGCTTGAGCGGGACTTCGGTGTCCGCGGCTTGGGGGGCTTCGGTGTCCTCGGCTGGGGGAGAGGAATGGGAATGGGGCTCGGGACCGACTGGTGGACCAGGATGGGCGAGGAGACGCACCTGTGCCGAGATCTGACACCGTCCTCACGAGGTTCAGGTCGACTTTGACAACACCGTGGCCATGTCGATCGGCATCTGAACGTAGTGGTGAGCGCGATGAGGGAGGAAGACATGGGGAAGAGGCAGCACTGACCATAACCGTTTCGCCGCACTGGATGATGGAGGGTCAGACATTTCGCGACTATGCCGCCTCGAAGGATGCTACTCACACACTCTCAACCGGGGTTTGGAGCAGATGTCACGCAGCCCCTTATTGCACCACGGGAACCAGACGTTGTTGCACACGTAGTGGTCGAGGTCGAGCAGCGTCCCGGAGTGGCATGAGTCGAAGATGGCCGTCAAGGAGGCACCGATGGGTAGAGGGTCGACGAGCAGATCTCGAAGCTCCTACATTGGTAGGGAGAGAGGGAGGGGCTGAGCCTCGTCTACCATGACTTGAGTTAAGACGCACTCACGTTATCGATGATCAGTCGTTGTGTCTGACCAGGAAGGACGTAGGGTATGATGGCTGATAGGGCGAGTATTTACTTTGGTACGAGCGAGAGATTGGGGATTCAGCGCACCTTCATCTAGCCCATCCTCTTCGTGGATACTATCGCTGGGCACTTGGTCTGTGTGGCCAGCATCTGGGACAAGGATGGGTGAGGGGGATGAGTCGACATTACACGGTAAGTAGACTCACAGTAGAACATGAACTTGTCCCCAGGGCGCGCGTCCTCGACCAGCAACTTGATTTGGGTCAACTGTTCATGGCACACCCACGGCTTGAGTGACAAGGAAGCCATCTCGAATGTAGCTACTCACGATGTTCTCCCGAGTAGGCAACAGATGCTCGGGCACGCCCTGGTCATCGAGCATGGTCGTGATATCGCACTCGCGGAACTTGTACTTGGCTGTGGTACACGACGATGTTGACGATCGAGAGTGGACATCGAAATGTATCGCGATTAGCGTCGAGCAACCAACGAAGATCCAAACTGGCGACGTACTGAGCAAGAGATCACGCCAGTCCCTCGCGTCCTTGTGCGGCGAGCGAAGCTCGTCGATCCCCTCCTGCTTCTCCTTGTACGTAATCGCGACGAGCAACGCTTTGCGCACCGGCTTCCGTTTGGCCTTCGCCGACGTCGACGTCGAGCTCCGGGACAGCTTGGACAGGACCGTCATCGACGAGTTTGAAAGGAAGAGCGAGCGAGGAGCGGAAAGGCAAGGGGGCAGGTGGTAGCGAGACAGACGTCAGACCGGTACCAGGCTCGGGCAGCCAACTCCCATTATATAGGCGGGTGAATACGCGATGGACATCTGGAGCGGTGCAGCATTTCGGACGGTCCCCGCGGGGACTGATGAGGGCGGTGAGGTCCATGGCCAACGGTCCATCCGCGCGTGGCCAGCAAAGACATGCCAGGCTCGCGCGCGTCTGGCGCGTGGAATGGAAGTTCGCACTCGCGAAAACTTGCGACTCCCAGGCTAGTCAAGTGCTCGCCGGCGTTGTGCGAGCGAACACATGCCTCGAGCTTGCGCACGTTGACGCGCGGAGTGTTGTTATCCGCCGAGCTCAACACATCCGCAAGATGCCATGGATGAACACTATCCATAACCCCCTACTCGGCCCTCGCAGCTCGAGTGTGCAGCCGGAGGTTATCCAAGACCAGATGCAAGGGAATATATTTCCAGGAGGAAAATGACCATGTGCGGCGTGTGGACAGGCGGATAAGTGCGGGGTAAGAATCGTGACGTGGGCGGTTCGCCCACGAACCCAGGAGCCCAACGAAAGTTACGAAAGCCAGAAGCGAGATGCAGAAGCGCGGTTGAGGACACCCATGTCATTAGAGCAGTGTCTTGTAGGCAATTGCCAAAGACCGTCGCAGAACCCAAAGAGTCTAGGCACACCGCCCCCATTCGAAGTTCTGAGGGAGATACGTTCCGAGACGCACTAGAAGCGAGAGGGGGAAGCTCACGAATCAACGATCGAGTCCGAGTGCATCCCCTGTACAGATGTAGACTTCGTAGCAACGATCTGTCCAGCAAGGATTAATCGATTACCGCTCCTGCAGGCTTCGATCGCCCGAAGCATGGCCGAGCGATGCATATGATACACCAGCCTGACGGTTATGTTCAGGGTCGGAGAGCGCTACAGTCCTTCGAGTCGCTCGTGAGTGCATGGTGGCGCGACGCGAACCAACGAGAACTCGCCTTCCTGGGTGCGATTATGATTCATTTGCGGTGGACCATAGACCAAACAATGGCGGCGTTCCGCACACGGGCCTAGAGACGTACTGCAACCGGGGAAGCAAATTGTGTGGCAGCGGCACCGCGAGCGGGGATGGGACGATCGATGCTGTGCGACATCAAAAGGCATCTGCATGCGTGAAGAGCAAGAAGCCCTAACGTTAGACTCACCGCACTGACCTGTGTGCATGAGCAGGGACGTACAGAGCATGTGGTCGTCTTCTTCTCGACTACCAGTAACCCAGATGTGGTCTGGGATGTATGTATGTCCCTGCCGTGTGCTGTGCGAACCTGCGGCGCGTACTGCAAGGGCCGGCAAGAATGCGCTTCGCGGGCGGAGGCGAGCAAGGAGCCATGGGCCGGCACAGACACGAACTCCGGCGCCGTCGTAGAAGTCGCGCGACGAATGGGTGGGATGCGAAGAAACGATCGTTGGTGGTGCCTGAAAGACGACGGAGAAGTCCTACTGAGTGAGCGGCCACAGCGGAGAGAACTAACGCACCTGCGACTAGCTGAATATGACAGACATGCTGTCCGATACCGATACCACGCATGACGGTTTGCGCAGGAGAACCTGTGGCGTCATCGGCTGTGCAAGGAGAACCAGGAAGAAACACCCACATTGAGCGGTGCTGGGCGGAGGGATGGACGAGGATCCGGACGAGAAAGCTCAAGCTTGAACATTGCAACGTCCATGTCCGAGCCCCCGCAGTCCATCTGCGCCTCTTCATCGCGGCGTTCGTCAAAGCCCGGAGATGCCCTTCCGACCAGAAGCAACATAAACAGCCTCCTACCGGCAACATCAGCACCAGATCCACACACGCAGTATGTCCGAGCCGTGACGACATCATCCGCCCGACGTCGGGCGCGGGTAGAAGGTTAATGTCTGCGCGACACCGCACACCCGTTGCAAGGAAGTCAAGATGCACAGGGGCGCATGATGTGTTCATCGTGATCGTAATCGAATCCTTGACGCCGCGTCAGATTGAGAGGCCGTCGGGCGACCTGCTCGGTTTGCTGGAAGTGACTTGAACCATGTGCATGCGCGGTAGGGGCGTGTCCGCGAAGAACGCACCAAGGACCCAGGTCCGTGGAAGGTGCAACGCCCCATCGCGGGGCATGGCGACATCCGGAGTATCCATGGCATTGGGAGAAGGCGAGCTGGTTGGGAACATGAACCTGAATCTTCCGGGCGATCTGACATGAATAGGAGAGGGGGCACTCACCGACTACCGCTTCACTGCGCTCCGTGCATTCTTCCCTTTTCCCCCTCGCGCGCCCCCTGAAACATGAGACGAGACAGCCACATACGCAGATATTGCTCGTCGCTAGAGATGTCATGATGGTCCATGGTCCTGACTCTTGAGCATGTTTGCGATCCAAACCAATTGAGCTTCAGTATCAAGCTGTTCACCCGTTCGTCACCCGAGCCCGGCGTTCTTCCAGCCAGCGACGATAGCACAAAACAAATATATTGGATACCAGATGGAGCTGCAATCGGTAGTGACAGAGACAGCAGACAGACTTGAGAGGCAGGCAGACAGGAGACTCGGACTCCAGAGCACAGTAGCTCGCAGCGAGAGCGTGATGGTTGCAGAACAAGGAACGAGCGCTTACACGCCTGTGCCGCAGTTGAATACATAGTACTTAAAGTCGACAACCTTCGCGCTTCGTCAAGCAAACGATAGTAAGGGCGAAGCACAGGAACGCCGATATACGCTATGTACACGGGAGTGGCAGAGTGGCAGTAATTTACGTTGTCAGTGTGTGTTTTCTAAGGTGTAGGGACTGTGTATGCGGTATACATGCGGGGCGAAGAGGTGGATACATGGACGTACGAGTGATAATTACGGCAAGCAGCAGAGCGAGGCGGGCTACAGTACAAGGAGGGAAGATTACAGGGTGTGGATTTACAGTGCGAGGCGCGGACGTGGCTCCGGGAGTTAGCAGAGATGGGTTAATCCAGTATCAATATACGGTGAGTATCAGGTGAGTAAGACGTCAGGTCGCGAGGGCCGCTGTAACCGATAACTGATCGAAGGTCGAGGCTGTCGAGGACGAGACATGCGAGCGATGCCTTGAACAACATCGCCCATCCTCCAAGAGCAGCAACTATAGCATAACCGGCTGGGCCAAGTCCTACGAAGCCAACACCATAAGCACCTCATCACCCGACAGCCCAGCACAAACTTCACTCACAATCCGGCGCTGCCCGCCCAACTGCGGCTCAGGGATCTCGCTATACTCATACGCGTCGAGCGGATGGCTGTCGTCGCGCTGAGCAGGTCCCCCTCCTGACGCCTGCGAGACGTCGGTCGCACTCGTGCCACTCCCGCCGCTTGCGCTTTCGGTGACGGTGCTGGAGCCGGTCGAGGACCCGGGTTCCTCGAGGGGGTGCTCGCGCCGGTACTTGGCCTTCATCCTGTGGCTGAACTCGTGCGTGTTCTGCGCGTGGTCGTACATCTTGTACCTGCAGAGCACGGCGAGACGGTTAGCACGCTTGGCACAGAATGACATGATGAGAAACACGGCCATACGTTATCGCCTTGAGGAACTTCCCGATCGGCTGGTGAGGGTCCAAGCCTAGACGACAGCAGGCAGACTCAGCGATGACGCGAATTGGGCTACATAGCGCGAACTTCACTTACGGAGCAGCTCAACAAGCCACTGCGTGAACGTGCCCTTCTTCGACTCCCAGGTGATCTGCGAGTCTTGACACGAGGAAATAGAGAGCTGACACATATAAGCCAATCCATAAGCATCTACCTCTTCGTCGAAGAGCAAGGAAAGACTCACCACAGTCCCGCCGCCCGGCGGTTTGTCGTCCGCCTCGCAGAAGCCATTGCACGTCCGCATCGACGTCGGAGACGCGCACCGCGGGCCCCCCAGCACCTCCCCATCCTCATCCAACGAGTCCATGCTCTGCGCGCCCTCCAGGACCTGCGCGAGGCTCAACGAAGGCTTGAGCTGCACCGAGGTGCGCCGGCTCTGGACGGAGAAGCTGCGCTCGCCGTCCTGGGAGCTCGTGATGTCGACCGAGGTGTCGAAGATGCCCATCTCCTTGTCCGAGAGGCGCTTCCGCTGGTAGATGCGCACGCTGCATGCCGAGTTCTCTGCGGGCGGCCGCCGAAGGGAGGTGTTGAATCTCCTGGCGACGGGAGAGCGATAACGACCGGACGTACCTCGGGTGGGCGCAGACGAGGTGTTGCCGGCCGCGGCTTTGCTGGAGTTGTCCCGTGGGGGGTGCTTCTTGGTGATGACCTTAACGCCGGATTGGCTCATGCCTGTTTGCGACGAGGGGAGAAGGGCAATCAGCGTCTGTCATCCTCCTTCTGGACTCTACCAAGACTTCTGCGGATCGCCAGAGGCGAAACGCTAGAAGCTACCACGGGACCGGATAGAGGAACTCACGTTGTCCGTCCTTCCTGCGCACGTTCAGCCACTTGGTCATGTACCTCCTGCGGCCGACGTTCGTCCACGGGTAGTAGACGTTGTTGCACAAGTAGTGGTCGAGGTCGAGCAGCGTGCCCGAATGGCACGAGTCGAAGATCGCAGTGAGGGAGGCGCCGACGGGCAGCGGATCGACGAGCATCTTGCGGAGCTTGTTGTCGAGGATGACCCTCTTCTTCACGTGCGTGTCGGGATGCTGCGCGTAATCGACAGGGACGAGGACTGCCACGCGCTGTTGTGTGAATGATCTTCGCGATCGCGTAGATGGTGAGTACTCACATTCGTCCATCCCGTCCTCCTCATCGCTGTTCGGATTCTCGAGCTGGCCAGAATGTCCGGAGTCTAGAAACAGCGCATTGATGAGTACGAACTTGGTGTCGAAGGACTGAAGAAGGAAGTAAAATGTCGAAGTTCCCTGAGTCCAGGTGAAAGTCGTACATGAACACCACATCAGCGCGACTCATTGCGAGCAGTATTGACTAGTTGTACGTTGACCGTCCTCCTCCATAGACATGGCGCAACTACAGGGATACGCTCATGACAAGAAGAGGGGTTGGAAGAGGAAGGGGGCAGAGGAATCGCGCCGGGCACACGTCAAGAGAGCAGACTACTCACAGAAGAACACGAACCGACTCCCGTCCTGCGCGCCATGCACAAGTCTCCGGATCTCCCTGAGCTGCATCGAGTATGAGGGCGCGGTGAAGAACGGACATAGAGGGGGCGCACTCACGATGTTCGCCCGTGTTGGCTGCAAGTGCGCCTCCGTGCCGTCCCCATCCAGCATCATGACGATATTCTCCGGGCGATAGTCGTACTTGACTGCACAATGCGTTCAAACAACAGGCATGGGAAGAAATGGGATGCAACGCACTAATGAGGAGGTCGCGAAAATCCTTCGTGTCGCTCCGAGCGCGACGTAGAGGACCATAGTCTGGGTCGTGTGGAGGATCCACATAGTCGATGCCGATGAGGAGGGCGAGTTTGGGGGGCGGGCCCTGAGGGGTCGACCGACGCCGGGGAATGAAGCGAGGCCCAATCTTCACCATCGTTGCGGGGATGGAGGAAGGTGCGTGTGTTGGGGTGTACGTTAGGCGTTATAAGGCATGGAAGGGTGGATGGAGGATTCGAGCAGAGCAGACGGCACAGGTGGCTTGGGAGAGTATGGGAGCGTGTGCAGAGCCTCCACCGTCCCCTCCGAGAGGCAACAGGCGTTAACGTTGAACGATGGAGGCGGAGAGTACAGCAAGTCGTCAAGTGAGCAGGGTGGCCAGGTGGAAATCAATAACAAGGCAGGGCAAGCGTCCTAGGACAAGGAAGACGGGAAGCTTAAGGCGATTTGGGCTGCACACCGCCTCGCAGACAAATGCACAGCGCAACCGGCAGCCGGGGTTTAGGGAGAACGAGGAGGTCATCAATCAATGTCCGAAACATATTGAAATGAGAGTCGAGCGACAACCAGCGCCGTCCTGTCCGGAGGCCGGGAGTAGCGTGCCGCTCTTCCGGCTCACACCTGCACCATCTCCTCACCGCCATGTCAATGTCACTAGTACTAAGTACTAAGTACCAGGTCAGTACTTACGGTGCTCCACCGACAGCATTGCTGCGACATTTCAGCAACAATATTCAATGCTAGCTGTATCGTAGACTGGATGCCAGGATAAACGACAACTCTAGTCACAAGTGGTAAGTGCGCGCGCATCTCCAAGTCCTTGTTTCTCAACGTGACGTGTCGGCGCGCATGTAATCTCTCTCCAGACAATCCGTGGAGTGCGGATAGAATGCAACAGATGCTGACCATGTGCTTTTATGTCTCTATCACAGTCTTTTCTCAGATGCAGACAACGAAATGTATGTAGGATTCACCATGTAGCACCGACACATCTCGAATGATATCGCATGCCAGGTTCTGTTCTGCCCCCGCTTCCACGGTATGCAGAGCTGTCGTCACGGAACCTCGCGGACGGCGATGCCGAAGGCCACTGATACCCATACTAGTGAGTTCCATTGCCTGTCAAGTTCAGTACCGCATTGCAACTGATGCTCTTGCCTCATCCCTGGTGGGTATTCGTCTGTATAGCCGTTATGAGCACGCTGTGCTCATCATTCCCATCTTCAAGAATCAAGGCTGCTTCTCGATGGAAGGCGTTCTATGCGCCATTCGCGTTCCTTGACTCAGCACAGCGACCTCGACGGCGTGTGGGCGGGTATGTACCAATCTGGCAATGTCTCAGGCCGTTGCCTATGCATATCTTGATCCCTTTCGCTGACACCCTCCGTTGGCAGGTCACACATGCAGATCACGATCCTACCGTGCAATCCCTACACGACCCTCCCAGAGTGCGTCGATAACTACGAGAGGTTCTCGCACTTCAGCGGTGATTGCTCCTCGATGCACATGAATCTCCAGACATGGACTCCCACGCGTAACCGCTACTTGGAGGGCTTCCCACTGCCCCAGCTCAATCTTCGACTGCACTGCCGGCCTACACCGCCGTAACCATGCATCAGCACTCAGCCTTCCCCACTCCACTATCGTTTCTCATGCGCGGGTGACCGGGCCAAGGATCGTCGCACCCGAATTCTCCCCAGACCGAGCACACCGACCGCCCCCCCTCTCGGATGCCGACGCACACTTCCTCATTGACCCCAGCGCCCATGTGGTTTACCGTGCCCATCGCCCTCCCGCGAATTTGATTGGCCGGCGCACAACCTGGACGCCCGTTGGAGCATCTGACGGACGGTCGCTGAATCACCGCACGGCAGAAGCTGAAGAAGACGTGGGTCTACTGCTGCACTCAGCGCCCTCTTGCCGGCGCAATTGACCTAGACGCGTCTTCGCATCTGGACCCGATGCCGCGCTGCACCCGCGGGCCTACGCAACCCGATCATCCTCACGTTCTGCGAACATGATGACGCACGAATGTGGGTCATGCGAGCACGAACGTTCGGGTTGTGTGCTTCCCTCCTCGATCGTTCCGTCTGTCATCCGCTGTCGCTGTCAACCCACAACTCACCCTCGGCGTTGGACGTCTGGACACCCATGCCCGTGTCCCACCCACTGGCGCCCTGCTGAGAGAAGATAGAAGGTACTGGACTTCAATTCCATGTTGCTTCGACGCTCGCCTGAAACGCGCCCCGATATTCACATGATCATCAACCCCGTCCTCGCCCTGTCACCGTTAGTCGCCTGTCAATCCACTTGCGCGCGAACAGTGGTACTGATTTCGTGGGTTTCTGATCACAGGAAGGGACACAGCACGTCAACTCGGCGATACAGATAGGTAACCAGGCTTGGTGCGTGGTTTCCGCTGAGCGTAGATATGTGGGAAAGGTCTGACGCACATCATCACGCTCCCTAGTTTCTTCCGAACGACGGTTCTACACGGTGGCGCATACAAGGATGCGAACTCTCGTACACCTTCCTAGCCGGAGATGCAATATGAGCCTGGGCTTCTGCCCACTGAGTCACACTCTGCGCCGTGGGTAGGGCAGAGTGTGAGAAGCGGGTGAAGAGCCCTGCCCGGCCTAGTGCGTTTGCGCCTCCTATGCGGGGCGGGGGCTTGTAGGGCATCCTCGATTTTCTAAGCGGAACACCTGGAGTTGCGCAGCATGCACGCCAATTGGGGACTTGGCTGCCGCATGTGCTCGCGCTCTCCGAATCCTCTCTCTCTCTCTCTCTCCTAGGGTCTTATCGGACGCTGGCGTTCTTCCCCGGGATGTCCGCACTGCCGGAAATATTGCTAGCGTATACGCACTGTGCAACCTTCGCCTTTGAAGCTCGAGACCATTTCCTCGCGCTCAGGAAGCACGACTGTCCAGCCCCTGTCGGAGGTAGTGCTGGAGCTCTTGTCACGACGCCACGAAGAGCCCTGCTTCGAAAGCCTAAACCCAGACGATCACCCTTCTCCGTCCGCTTCCTCGTCAAGAGACCGCCGTAACGCACGCGTCCAGTGCCACCCCCTGCACCTTCTTCCATATACGGCCTGCCACGAGGGTCTCATCGAACCACACATGGACGGACCGCCGATACATCGTGGCTGCCCATCTTCGAACTGTCCACGCACATCGTGAAGGTACCATGCTATCGTACTGCGCTTCACTTTGAGGCGACGTAGTCTCGGTCGTTATCGTGCCCGGCATCCCTCGTGTCTCCACTCAGGGTCCATCGCCCCCCTGCGCCCCTGCCCGTGCCGAAACCCGGACGCAGATGACCCACGGCGCGTGGCACGACGCGGATTTGCTTCGAGCTGACATTCGGCTTCGAATCGTTCCACCGCTACTCAGGCTGGGCTCCATATCCATCCATCCGCGCCCTCGGAAGACCCAACTCTAACGTTGTGGTCATTCAATCACCGCTGGCTCGTCGACCGACATTGCTGCAAGCAGTCAAAATGACCCTACGAACGGTAGCGTGTACGTACGCTCCTCCGTCATACGTGAGCTTACGTGGTGATGGTGACTGATGTAATGGTTTTTTCTCTGTGACAGACCAATCCACGAGGCTGGTTACGAGCCAGACCCTGGGTGCCTCTTAACCCCACGAAGGATGCAACTGAATTGCGGAGCAACGCGGTGGGGTTCCCAAGTTTCTAGTGTCACCTCCGCGCGCTCTTAGCGTCACGCTCCAGAGTCCCTTGGTCCCAGGGACGACTACTTTCGGAACTGTGATGCACCGCCCGCTCTCGCTCCTCGTAGCCCATCGGAGCTCTCAGCTCGCACCTCCCACGCGTCCACGGTCCGCACCCCTGACCGCCCATATACGCACGACGCGGTTGGAACAGACGGCTCAGGCTTCGATGGTTCGATCGACCGCACCATCACAGATAGTTACCCCCCTCTGCATCGCACACCGGGCGAGCCTCACGCCGGGTCTAAATGAGTCTGGCGTCAGCGCGTACTTACTGTCACTGTGGTCGCCGCGAACACAAAACCCAAATTCCTGGCAACTACAGACACGGGGCAGATTGACGATGCCACGATCTGCAAGCGCGACAGTACTGACAGAACTTGTCGGACGACCGCCGGGCCCGGAAATGAATTTGCCCGCGCAGATCGTCATCGCCTGGCCGCGAATGGGCCAGCTCCCACCGTGCACCGTCACCGAGTCCGAAGGTGACGTCCGGACACGATCCGTACTTATCCAGCTGGGATGCGCGGAGGAGGTTCGACGCCGTGCTTACGAGCCGGGGCAGGGCGCTGAGACCTTCAACTGCACCTTCCCATGATCCTCCAGAACGCCATGTCGCTCCAGAAAGGCGATTACCACAGCCCGGTTCGGAACTTGAAGTTGTCGCGAACCGGGCCCCTGGCTCTCCTCGCCCCAGTTTGTTGCTATCACGATCCGTTTCGACAGGGTTTGTGCTTCCGTCACAGCAGCGGGAACTTCTCAACTAGTGGCTGGCTCTCGGCCCTCAGGCCTCAGCCCCTGCGGCCGTGACCTGTACGGCATCCCGCCTGAAACTAGGACAGCCGCGACGCGCGCAACTCGAAGCGGCGACTCGATCTCGCGCCTCCATCCTACCTGCCAAATACGTCGGCGCACACACACTTCGCGAGAACACAGCCCGCCGCTAGCTCAGTCCTGGGGGCGTCTGCCGGTCCTCGCCTGCGTGCCGTATCTTTCTGCCCGCTCGCCCGTCAGCCAGGTCACAGCCCCGCGTAGGGATCCGGAGCCCGTACGCAGGTGCGCATGACGTCTGTATTTGGGTCATCCGCGCGCCGGGCGCCCTACAAGCTCCCTGTACATGTCAAGGTCCTAGGCCTGCTACCATCCGGATCCTGGACGGTTGGACCGCGTCCTCTTCCTCCGACGTCGGAGATACATGATACGTCGGAACCCGGCCGCTCAGCGCTCAGCGCGCAGTACTCTCATCGATGCAATCCGCGAGCCGTCCCGTCCCGCTCTCCGGGACCCGTGCTCCGTGCTCCGTCCGTCGAAGGCCACGCTTCCGAGCGCCGATTCGCGCTCCAGTCGCCGCTTCTCTCTCACGTCCTTGCGTTACGTTACGCGTGCGTGCACGCGCCAGCCAGAAGCTCAGTCCGATCGCGAACCCTGCGCAAGCCCTCCGACTCGAGCCCGAAACGCGTCTTCGCGCCCCCCGCACGCAGCTCATCTCCGCCCTCGTGCCGCGTCTCAATATACCCACTATTACACCCGAGCCCCGCACGCCTTCCTCCCCAAGCCGTTCTCCGCGCGCGCGACCCCCATACGAGGCGAGAAGAAGCAGAAGCCCGGGCTGAGTTCAATATCGACCGGATTCGTGGCGGCCCGGGGCCTGCGGGTCGAACGTTGTGGCGCAGGTGCACGGTGCTCTGACCGTTTGAGTACGTACGGATGAGTCAGTTCGTACGTGTCGCGCCCCCCCGCTCGTGCTCTCGGACGTCAAGGTTCGAGCTTTCAAGCTTTCGAGACACACCCTCCGACGCACCATGCACGATGGATGCTGCGTGACGGTGTGCCACGCGTCCGTGAGTTTCCGCGATTCATTCATGATCAGGGCTCGCACCGTGCGTGCGCGTCCAGAATCCTCTGAAACACCCATGGGTATTGCAACCGACCAACACGATCGACCACTTCAGCTTGCCCCGCGTGCGCTGAAAAAAATGGGAGCGCACCCGCGACCCGCGACCCGCCCTGGATCTCTGCCATCCTCGCGTGCTCGCGTCCGGAGGTCCGCGGATGACGTGTTCGCGACACGAGGCGTCGAGGCGGACGAGAACCCCCACCAGAGCACGCGTGCTACGCGCCGCACGCGAACGCTGGCAGTGCTCGGGGCCCCTCGCGTCTCGCGTACGCGCAAAGGGCCCACACAGGAACTCAAAAAAGTCGCGTCGGGCACGCGTAGGTACGCGCGGTGCTACAGAGTCCAGACGCAGGCCGCGGGCTGTCGGTGCGGTGTGTGCGGTCTTTGGAGGTGAGAGCGGAGGCAGGGCGCTGTTGGCCCATGCAATGCATATGCATCCTCGACTCGGACCGTTGCAACTTGCGCATGGGCATTGTTCGAGGCAGCAGCCAGCTACAACCCAACGCGGAGTCGCTGTTGTTCTATGTATTTAGTCCGCGCCCGCCGGTGCTATAGCAGTGGGCGCTGGGCAACGCCCATGTTGTCATAGTGAGCTTGAGCGAGCAACGGGGCACCTGGTCTACGGCGACGGTACCTGAAGCGTGAAGCGTTGGATGCTGGAGTGCGCGATTACCTCCTCTCGTTCGAACTCAAGTCTCACTGACAACATCCCTCCGGCGCGAGTCTCGACGTCCGAGCTCTGGTCGCCAACTCAATCCGCTGTACGTACTACGTACTCTCCCCGCACGACCCCACGCCGGACCCCGCACGCCTCTATACGTATAACCGCACGAGGCCATCCAAGAACCAGGAAGAACTGAAGATTTGAAGAACGGACGAAGAGCAGAAGAGAACGCCACTGGTCCGCCGAGCTATAGCGAGATGGGCACGCCACACTGCACGGAGACGGAGGGAGGCGGTGGCTATAGAGGCCGAGG
Source organism: Earliella scabrosa (assembly GCA_022605405.1). Lineage (NCBI taxonomy): Eukaryota > Fungi > Basidiomycota > Agaricomycetes > Polyporales > Polyporaceae > Earliella > Earliella scabrosa. The sequence goes on from JABYQQ010000029.1 coordinate 333,185, forward strand.
TCGCGTAGGCTATATCCGGAAGGTGGGCTGCCTTATCCGGATGGTGGTGTGCACTGTGCGGTGGTCCGGCCCGCCAATCACGGGTGCGCGATTTGTGCGGGCGATCCCGGCGCGGCGCAGGAGTTGAGCGGGAACGTCGTCAGAGTTGCAGTTGGGGACGGTGAACAGTCGACGGCGGGCGCGACGCGATGTGCGCGAGTTGTTGATACATTGACATATGCAGTACGAATCTATAGGCGGGGCTGTTCGCTGAGGCGGAGCGCGCGCACACGAACGTCGAAGATCACATACATCACGCAGAGGGCAGAGTAAGCTGTGATCATTTATTTCATTCATGTCATTCCCAATCATCATCATCATCATCATCCAAGAAACGTGAACGTCATCTAGGCTACCGTGGAAGTATCGTGAGAGTGTGAGGGAGATGGGAGGAGGGAGGGAGGCGGTGGAAGAGGAGGAGAGAAGACGAGGAGGAGAGGAGAACGGAGGGAACAGACGAGCGCGAACGAATAAGCGGGAGTGCATAAGTGATAACAAAACGACGACAAGACGACAAGGGCGAAGCGAGGACGGAGGACGACAAGAGGCGAAATACCAGAGACGAGAGACGAGACGAGGGACACTGACACTAGGGGGACTAAGGGGGCGCGTGCGGAGCGGGCGTACGTGTACATTTGGGAATGGGGATGGGAATGGGGGATGCGATGTCTAGTACTACTGTATGCGTATGGGCTGATTGATATGTATGAATAAACTTTGGTACAATGCTGCGGCAAATATGGTGTGCTGTTGTCTGGTCATGGTGCGATCGTGGGCGTCATCAAAGGGGAAGAGGAAGGGGTGAATGTGGTGGGAAGATCGGAGGCAGGGAGGAGGGGATGGGTGGGGTGGCGGCTGGGAGGAGGCGGAAGGGGGCAGAGAAGCTGAAGCGGGGGTATCTCGACGCGGGTATTGGTACACGTACTGTACAAGTAGATAGGCAGTCCGATGGTGTTTTGTGCATATTATGAGCTGCTGAGTCCATGGGAACGAGAACGGGGAATGGGGGAATGATAGATAGAATAAGGACAAGAACGAAGTCCGCGCGCGCAGCGGGGCGGTGCCGACGACGCGACGCGCAGAACGCGGGGGAATGGGGAGGCGGAGAGGGAAGGGGGCAACGGGTCACTGATGCAGGTAGAGAGGGCGAGTGCTCACGTCTAGCGCGCGCTCCCAACGCCTTCCACCATCGCGACCACTACACAGCCCGACCCACTCATAAGTGGCCAACGTGCAGAGCCCACACCGCGCCCGGCGCGAGGCCCTTGGCGGGGATGCCCCCAGGCACGCACGAGAGCCCGAGGAAGGCGCGGTGGTCGCGGAGGAAGTCGACGCGCTTGATGTACTTTGCCTTCTCGGCCTCGCGCTCGCGCGAGGCGGGGACGCGGCGGTAGCGGCGCACGTAGGCGGTGCGGACGCGGTCCTGCTGCGCGAGGTCGAGGACGCCGAGCTCGGGCTCGGTGACGCCGTTGCGGAGGGCGCGGTAGAGGACGTGGAGGACGTCGCCGACGGTGACCCAGGGCGCGGACCAGGCTGCGTTCGGGGTAGGGCCGATGGTGATCGTCCACGGGAGGTAGTCGCAGATGATGGCGAGCGAGGGGAGCGGGGGGTTCGTGGCGGGCTCGGCGACGAGGGCGTCGGTGAGGCGCGGGGGGAGGTTGGACACTTGGGGGCGCGCGGACTCGGCGGGCTCGGAGAGGTCCCAGTTGAGAGGGGAACCGTGGCCGACTGTGCGCGCGAGGAGGGGGTGGATCTGGACTGGGAGCGTACCCGCGATCGCGTATGGCGAGCCCTTTGTGGGCGGTAGTGGCGAGTACCAGACAGAGGGTGGTGTTGCTGGCCCCGAGGAAGTGGATGAGAGGGTCGAGGCGGAGAAGGTGGAGGAGGGGGTCGAGGGAACGTCGACGAAGTGGACGTGCTTGCCCGGCATTGTTGCGTACGCGGGTCGGGGGTAGTGGTGGTAGTAGTAGAGAGGATAGAGCGCGTACGTCGTGGTAGATGCTCTGGTTGTAGGTGATAGCAGCACTAGTTGAGAGGAGGTGAGTTGTGTTTGGCGGGGGCTGGAGATGTTGTTGTGAAGGAGAGGTGACGGGAGCTGTTATATGGGAAGACGCGACAAGGCAACTAGCGCGCCTGCGGAAGCGAGGGACGACAGGGCGGGGATCGCCTCTCTTCCCGCCTGTGCATTTCTCATAGCTTGTGGTTGGAGCCCCGCGTCGCCGCCATCGCAGAGGAGTCGGAAGGACTGTACTCAGCGTGAGTCATGGCGAGGCAGAGCAGCGTGCCTAGCCGAGCCGCTTCTCCGCAATGCTCTACCACACGCCTGACCTTTCTCTTAGAAGATCCACGAGATCGCGCGCCCTCCGCTGGCCAGCACGAGCCATCCCGGGCAATTGCACGTTCGAAAAGGCAACTTACGGCGACATACGCTGGGCGTCCGGCCGCCCGGACGACACCGCATCAGCATCGCCCACCGCCCTCCGGCGCCGACTCGCGTTGTCCCGCTCCCGCCGCCCGTCTACAAGGTTCGCACCGCGCACGCCCTCTATCCTTTTGCGGCCAACACTCTCTACTTTCCAGGCGGGCGGGCACTTGTTATCGGCCGGGATCTATGCAGCAGTCATCGTGGAATGACGTGGTGTCGCCACAGCCGTCCTCCGACATCGGAGTCGACACGCTCTCCTAGGTTTTCGAAGCTCCCCGTGCCGGCTACATACTGCCATGGTCCGCCACCGCCGCCTCTCAAAGCCCGTCGCCCCCGCCCCCAGACGTCTCGTCCGGCGACCCTGCGCAGGACCTCGGCCTCGGTTCCCCGGACGTGCATCTGCCCATCCCCCGCCTCCCGAAGCGCTCGGGGATGGTTGCTCAATGCTGCGCCCCCGCGTCCGCACGCAAATGGCGATCAGTCTGTTCGTCATTCTGCCCAGCATGTCACTGATATTCGCCCACTGACCGATTCTCTCCCCATGACGATCTACATCCAGCCATCCCACGTCCAGTGCATCCGTTTTCGTTCGTGGTTCGTTCGCCACGATATCTGTCCGTCGCTCTCCAACACGGACACGTGGTCCTGCCCCGATGCGATGCGGTGGCTCGGCGACAAGGATAAATTCGAAGACTGGGCAAATCACGTCCGTCCGCGCCTCGACTTGAGGTGGGACGCTGTCAACGTCCATCCAAGGACCACCGGGCAGGTGAGTGCACGTATATCTAACTCGCCATCATCGTTCTGCGTCCCCAGCATCGCCCGCGTCCGCCCGTATCTGTTCTCGCTCTCGGTCTCGTCGTACAGATATGCCTCTCCACTAGTGGCTGGTCTCGCACGACTGACACTGACATTGACTTGCCCCGGACCCGCCGGCACTCGTCAATGTTCGACAGGTACCGGCGGGCTGGGCACGCTCGCTCTACCGTCTACGTGACTACATGACTCAGTGTTTTTGATGCAGTATTTGAATTGGGCGCATCGGTGCACCGGTGCGCTGTGAACGAGAGCTCCGAGAAAGGCATGTCGCGCGCCAGGCGCTCGCTGCGGGTGGTTTGATGATCGCACGTCGCTCTGATCCCTCTTTTTGAAGGCAGTCGGGGAAGCGGAGCTCGACTGTGCACCGGCATTTGAAGACGTTCGAGGGCGTCTTCCGGAGCACTCCGTTCAGGAAGGTCGTCTCGAGAGCACAGGACGTACGCGTAAAGGTTGCACCGTCGTGCGTTCTGGACTGAGCGATGCGTGCATCCTCGTCGGCACTTGGAACCGTTACTTGGTTCCTCGGGGAGCGTGCACGTGCTGAGATGGCTGGTCCGGTCGACAATTTACCCGTTCGCACCCGATCCATGTCATGCATCTTGCTCCTGCGCTTGGGCCCAACACGATCAGTGTCTATTTGCCGCTCATACGTTGCGCTGCGGTAGTTGAGTGCATATCTGCGATCATGGCGGGAGGCATGGGGTGGCGGCGGCCGCAGTGCCCATTAGCTAGTGGGGCATACCGGTTTGGCAAGTCGCATCGAGCATACGCATGCATACGTGTCTGACTTTCCAACTGGGGCACCGCGGGCGCAGCTGTCTGCTTCCTCGGCGCTCGGCCTATAGGGGTGTGCCGGGGTCGATGTATGCGCGGTGGATCGCTGTCTGCGCTGCTCCGGTATGTCTTGCGTCGACAGCAGTCCATTCCGCGTTATGTATGCATCTGGCTCCTGCGCTTGACCCGAACACGATCTGCCGCTCATACGTTGAGCTGTGGTATCTGAAATCTGAGTGCTATCTGCAACAATCATGGTGGGGGCCCGTGCCATGGGCAGTACTCATGACTAGGCATACCACCGCTTTCGCAGGTCGCACAGAAGACAGTTCGCGCATGCATGCGCGTCTGATCTCGGGACTGGCTTCTTCCTCGGCGCTCGGCCGAGAGGAGTGCGCCGGGGTCGATGTATGCGCGGTGGATGGCTGTAGTCCATTCCATGCTACGACAACTTTGATTGCTCTATCCAACTATGGCGGGAGCCCATGCCGTGGGGGGCGGCCGCAGTCACCATGGCTAGTGGGGGATACTACCGGTTTGGCAGGTCGCACAGAACACAGTTCGCGCATGCATACGTGTCTGATCTTCATACCGCGGGCGCAGCTGAGCGTGCTTCTTCCTCGGCGCTCGACCGAGACCGAGAGGAGCGCGCCGACGTGTGCGGGGTGCCACCGGCTGCAGGTCTAGACCATGACATTGACAGTGATTTCCAGTTGCGGACTGTGCGATCAAGCCAGCCCTACTAGCGCACGGACGTGAACGTTTGAACTCTGTCCTTTCGCGGCAGCTGCTGCTCCTCCCCGTGCACGTCGGCCGCTTGATCGCATTGCTCGCGCTGCTCGGTCCTTCGCGCCCGCAGCATGTGGTGCGACTGGAGGTGTCGAATCTCGAGCATCGCCGCAGTCTGCGTTGGACGCGGACGCAGCCAGCACAAGGAGGGATGGTCGCGCACGATGCCATTCACGCTCGCATGCCCGCCTCGTGCTGTTTGCGTTTGCTGCTCAAGTGCGAGCGTCCGGTCAATGATTCGACGATGTTTTGCGGCACGGACGAGCTCGGAGCTGTGCATCGACACAACAGATGATACGTAGCACGTGCCGCACACGAACACGCTCGGGCCCTTTAGAGCACAGGCCGCTCATGACAGAGCCACAGATGCCGACCTTGATGATGCGGTGCGCACGCGCGCGGGTGGCCGGTCTTCGGTCTTGCCGCGCGCGCGATTGTTCAGCTGCAGTTCCAGTTCCAGCCCAAGCCAACTGAGTTGGCACCATCTCGTCGCTAGCACGACGAGGCCGCGAACCTTGTTATCACGCGTCTCCACTCCCGAATGAATGGTCGCGCGCGTGGCAAGGTTAGGGTTCGCGGGACCCGTCTTGATCGCGCGAGCGAGCAGCGAACACTCCTGAACCCTGTTGTTCTTGTCCTGTCAGTGGCCAGTGGTCAGCGCTCGATGCTGGCACGCATGGGTTGAGGATGTTCGCTGTTCCTGTTGGTGCGTATCCATCGGGCGGGTTCCATCCCATCTGTGTCATCTGTGAACGGAACGGGGCGCGCGCTCCTCAACGATCTCTCTAGACGAACCCCCGGGGACAGGCGAGCTGCGTTCGTCGCATACATCGTTCGAGGTTGAGAGCAAAGGCGGGTCCGAATACCGGATTGAGCATATTTGCGTGCCCTGACAGCACCCTCGGTCACCAGCGTACCGGCTGATGAACTATGGGTGCACAGATGTGCACTCAGCTGTGCGCGGACGCTGGACTGGAGCGGCTGAGTGCGCACTGCGCGCTGACGGAGAGTGGTACGAACTCTGCTTTGCTTGCTGATTGAGCGTGGCTGCCGCTCGTGGATGATCATCTGCATGGCTGAGCTCATATCCGCTCACCCCGCGTGCGCGCGCTGGGTCGCTCATCTGCGTTCGACGCGCGTAGTTGTGGACGGAGGCTGACGGTGATGACCGGCGTGCTTCCTCAGCTCAGCGTGCATGCCGGTGCATTCTGCTCCTGGACGCTCGACGAAACAGGCGTCCGTGTTACGATGCGTGGTGCATCAGCTCATGCTCCTGGATACCGTCTCGGATAGATTCCACATGATCTCAGACCTGTGTTATTTGACGCGGTGTTGGGTGTTGAGCCCTTCCTGGACGTTGGCGACCGAGGCCGTTGCTGTGCTTGAGCTTTTCCCCCCTTTAACCTTATGCGTTTTTGCACTTTCTGACCACCTCCTCTTCCGTATCAGGTCCTCCGTCTATCTCCGTCAGTCAGGGTTCAACGTTCAACGTTCATGGTCCCCCACTTCGATCGCGCGCGCAGGTGAGCGTCCGGACCCTCTATTGCCTGTTCGGCGAGTCTTCTTGGATCGGACTTCGTGCGCAATGCGCGGAGTGCGTAGATGCACATGGTGACAACTCAGCGAGCGCACCAACTACGGTCCGCGTTCCCGATCGTTTCGTTTGTAATACGCGCCGTCGGTCTCGGTGGTTCAGGCAAAGGCGCGTCTCGTTAGGTCGACACTGGACCCCAGCACCTTGGAGTCGTTCATGCGGAATTCTTGCAAGGGGTGCCGTTGTCCACTTTCGAGCCATATTCGTGTCTGGAGATGCCCCATTATGGGAATATATTTTGAAAAGGGGTCTGCGATCACGGTGCTCTGTAAGGGATCGTTGAGATATGCTTTCTGTCCACTTGTATCTTCTCGACATGTGTCCTGACCGCGTCTTCCAGGGTTCCATACCACGCGGCACCTCCGAAGGTTAGAGTTCTTAATCTCATTCAAGCAACAAACGTTGAGGTGAGCGTCCCAAGCTTCCCCGCTTCATACAGTGCTCATGATCAGCATTGGGTTGCACGGTGCGCAGCCTTGCGCGCCCTGTCTTCTCACTGGAATCCCCGCCGTTTCATGCGCGAGCACGCGACCGACAGCGCCCCCGCGACGGCAGCCCGGGGTCACGCATGCCCATCGCTCCATCCGCGCCGGCGACCTTGATTCGGACGATCAGCGTTTTGCGTTCGACTGCACGTGGAATCCATCCCCGAGACGTGCTTCCAAGAGAGGACCACAGATGGGCGCGCGCGACGGCGCGTCCCACCGACGGTGCGTTCGCGAGCGCGCTCGCGGGCCCCGCAGTCCAGTCCGCGGCCTTCGCGCGGAGCGACCCTCAGACAGATGACGCGAGCGTTTGACCGCGTCCCGCGCGCGCTATCCGCGCTGTCATGGGCAGTGGCACGGGCGACTCGTCCGCTGTCTATCCATTCTCACTCGGGACTCGGGGGGTGGCCGCGTCCGCCGCGAATTCGTCAGAGGGCGCTTGGGAAGCATCCGGCGACAGGTGCGCGTGAGTAGTATCTGATCATGGAGGCGGCACTGACCTGTGACGGCTTCCATGCGTATGTGTAGAAGGATTCCGGAGTTCGAGCGTATAGCTTGCGGACGGTGTCCTCCTGGAGCGACGTAGGCCGGTGGCTGGAGAGCGATTGAGGCCCTGTCCGTCAGGGTCACTTGGCCGTGTAGTAGGCGCTCAGTCACAGAAGGTCATCTTGGATATCGAAGGGAGCGGTTTGACCTTCGCACAACCATAAGTCGGTGCCCAGCTGCATCGGGGTGGTGGAGCTCCTCATTGAATGACGCGATCTGTTCCCCGTCGTAGATGGCCCTGGCACATCGATATGGCTGCCGCCGAGGATGTGGTCGCGACATGAAGTCATTCTCGGCCTATCGATCTGTCGAATCCCCTGTAGCTACAGACAAAAGATGCGAAGAGGCACGGCGCTCCGACAGAACCAGCGAACTGGTGGGACGGGTGTAGTTGGGTTCGGCAGCCCCGGTAAGCCGCCCATTGAACTTCTCCGCCGGGTATGATGTAGTCACGTCAACAGCTCAACAGCTAGGGAATCTGATGCGAGGTGCAAGGCTGCCAGTTCATCGGCGAACAGATGGGCGTGGGCGATGCAGCAAACCAGCCAACTTCTGAATCCCGTCAGAAGCGAGGTGCGATCCCGATGGGCCTCCCCCATGCGAAGGGAACATAGTCAACGCTCGATGCGAACGCGGTCACGATTCGGGTTACTGGCGCGCGCCCTGAGAGCATACACATCAAGCATCCCCGGGGAAGCTGCGGTCTGGCATATGGCGCGATGGCGTTAGCGGGGATGGGTCCGTCAAGCCCGCTATGGAGACTGCATGACAGGGTGAGTCGCTCGTTGTCTTCGGACCTAGGCCAAGTGCCACTCGTTACCCACACTCGGCTCAGATCTCCATAATTGTCTGTCGCGTTCTCATCTGCCGGCGTTTGGAGCACGACCTCTCGACCACACAATTGATTGTTTGACACTCCGCCCCTTCGTGCGGACGCGATATGCCGCCAGTCCCGGATGTTCATTCGTTAATGAGGATCCGGGTCGCGCGGTCTACCGCCGGAAGTAGACCTCGGTCTTTATGTAACCTTGTGGTCCAAGATGTGAGAAGGTGTGATCCCGAGGCTTCCATGTCCTCTTCGTGCTCAGATTACTTCTGCAGCACCGCTTACCCATTCAGTTCATTCTGACCTAAGTGCGTAGACCCGGCACACACGGTGCGCAGGTGCTGTGCTGTTCTCCGTGGTATTATCCCTGTATACTCACCATGGGTGCTCATTGGCTGCTTGGCAGCGCCTAGGTGCTTGATGAGCTCTACGAGAACGGGGGCCACTCAGGGCCGCGGCTGTCACACCGAGGATAAGGCATGATCCGAAGATGGTGTTATGCTGCTGGAATAACTTTTGCAATTCGACCAGAGACCTTCACATGCCAACAAGCGGGCTCTGAAGAAGTTCGAGCCTGCGGAGTGTCAGCGGAGCGTATCGGAAGCTCACTCGCGGAATCGGTACCGCGCGAGAAGCGAGAAGCTATTGCGTTGAATGATGCTTCTTGACGCTAGCCTCTCATCTCGCGCAACGCCCCCGTACGATCGTCTTTCACTACCAAATATGAAACTTTGAAGGTCGGGCGAACCACCGCCCGCGACCCAACGATTCCTCCCGGGATGTTTGAGGAAGGGTTAGTCTCGGGAGACGTGGTTCTGAGCATAGCGCGCCAGGCAAGCTGTTACTCACGATCTCCTAAGCAAGACTCGCAAATGCGACGGAAGTGAATCACCAAAGGCGGGAGATCCGTTGCGTGTAGTATTGATTGTAACTATCCGTTGAGAAGTAATCGTTAACTTTCGATACCTTTCCTCCAGGTTGTTCAGCTTCCAATGTGATATTGCCGCCAAATCGTGCATGCTCCTTGCTGAAAGATGTACGGATTTCCATGGAACATCTGATGAGCGGCCAATGATGCTGGTACGTCAGTCGGCATTTCCCTAGCATCTTGTGTGACTGGTTACCGCGTTGTTTAGCCACCTATTGTCTGACGTGTAATGCGGCCATACCAGACGATTCTGCTTGACTGTATGGCAGGCGAGCATGATCTTGGACGCTTTACATTTACAGTATTGCCTCAAATTAATGACTATGTCACGCCGCTTCGTATACACGCGGTAGCCTCGTGTTGTTCCCGGTATCATGCGCATGGTGAGTGTCTTGTGCCTCATTCTGTCCGCCTTTTACGCCTCTAATGCGTTCCGCACGATTCAACAGCTACGTAACGTCGTATCAACTCTGAATGTTTACATCTAACATAATAGGCGCCCGATCCGTCTGGCACGAAAGTGCCGGCAGGGCGTTACAACGACACGGTCCAGGCTCGGAGTCACGATTTATGACCGTGGCACACCTGGTATTTCCTGCCTCCGCGTCAACTCCGCAGCTTTTGTATTACCAAATTTGTCGGGATTTCCCTGTCCCCTTCGTCTAATCGATGACTGTTCGACGGGCAGTAACCGTACATTTTTGTTTCCGAATATATCCTATCGTGGCACTCATCTAGGTTTTAGGGAAGCTGCTGTACCGCGCGCATCTGATTGATTCATCGTTCGGGAAGGCGTCGGGCGAAAGGCAAGAAGGTGAGCCGTCTCCCCTAGATTGTGTCTCACTGGGGAAAAAGTTGCTGAAAGCTGTAGGTAGGCAGTCCCGTGGCGCGGCGTGGGATGGCGTCGGGATTACTGCGCCACGTCCCATCTATGGTGGTCGGTCCGCCGGTCGGGCGGTGCCCTAGGTAGTTACGACTATACCTGGCCTCGCGGACGTGGACTATCACCGTATACGTATTTCCCGCTCTGCTAATTGGAGAAATCACATTGACCGGCCACTAGATACACATCCCACCCGACTACCTGTTGACCTATGGGAATATGTGGAACTCGCAGGTCGACTATCCGAGTGCACGCGCCGGAGTGGATCTCGCTACATGGGCGACCAGTGGTGAGTGGCTGTTCTGTATTTGCCGACGGCAGGAGAAGTTGACGGTCGCCCTCCGCGCCTTCCAGACGTGTTCCAAGACCCACTGTTGAGGCAGACGTCTGATGGTTCTTCCACAACACCATGCCGTTCGGGGACAGGGTTCAGTCAAAAGCCGTTGGTACCCTTCCATATTTTCACACCGCTTTCTGGTGGAAGTGACGAGAAACTTACGCATTGGTGAGTTTCTTTGTCAGTCTGAGACTGCGGTGAGTTCCGCTTCTTTATCTTGAGGTCACGATGTCCACTCTTGTCCGTGCGTCCTCTGTTCCTCGTTCTCACAGCACGTCCGTTCTCCTTCCCCCAGGTACTTCCATCCATACAATGTTCACCGGCGGGGAATCCATGAAGTCCAGATGGGGAGGAGAGTTCCCGGAGTGGATCCTCGGCCTCCGACTTCTTCCTTTGAATTCGACACCAGTCTTTTCCTGTCGCGCCGGCAGCAGAGCGCCGCTCGTCCTCGATGATCTGTCGCTCCGTGCGCACCCTTACGCGCCTGCTCGAGCACTCCGTGCGGGATGTTTGTCACGGGATATAGATAGTGGTTATTTCCCAAATTCCTTGTCGAAGAATCGGGCAAATTTGTAGACGCGCAATGACCGGCCGGCCTGATACAGATACGGGCCCTCCTTCCAGAACCAATCTGGGCTCTTCCCGTGACCCATGGGATCCTCTGCCCAGACAACGCTACGCATTTTCGCTACATGGCACATTGGCTGCATTGCACCGCTGTGTCGGGCGATTAGAACACGGAGCGCTAGCGCAGACGCCGCCCGTTGGAAGGTCGAAGAGGATTCCTATAACGTTCGGAATTTGTCAGTGCCATTCCCTCGTCCCTCTAGCCTGCCTGTCATCATGCTACGCTGCCTCCCCCAGCGTCACGTCGTATGTGGTCCAAAGGCGCTGTTGCAGTGCCATGTCCCTGGTCCATCATATCCGAAAATACTCTGCACTTCGGCTGTCTCCACCTCCTGCGCTGATGCCGTTTTCGCAGCTACCAATGCAGGATCGCGCTCCCCGGTCAGCCTCAGCGTTGCGCAAGCTAGCCCCCTGCATGCATCGGCCAATTCTCCTGTTGGACTGCGACCCGGGCTATACAGGGTGTCGGAGAGCCTATCGAATTAGGAACCAACTCCATCTTGCCCGCACGATACTCATTTGGGATGGTGCTAGGTTAGGAAGGTTGCAGATGTGTATCATAGCGCCGTCAGGTAAGTCCCTTATAAGGACCTGCGACGCGGACGCGGGCCCGCGACCACATAGGACTGCAACCATGCCTACCTACTACAACGTCCCTACTCGCTACGCTGCTCCATCGAGTTGCTACCTCTACGCAAACGGTGCACCATGGTCGCGTCCCTCTCATTCATCTCCGGCATGGAGTGTCCAGCACTCCCCCGTCTGGACTGTACAGTCGTCGCCACCTCCTACACCATCGCCCCGCGGCCCTCCAGAAGCTCCCCGCCCTCGCACAATCCCCCTGCCCGGGATTGCCCGAGACGACCACCATCAGCCCGCTCACCCTCCTCAGCGAGCAAATTCTCCCTATCAGCTCTATCATCGTCCCACCTATCGACACCCTACCGGATGCGCATCGGTTGACCCCATCCTCGCGACTCCGCAGCATCCTACCGCAACACCATCTCTAACATGGGATATGATGCTGGCGCCAATGACAGCCCTCCATAGCAATCCCGCCATCTCGCCTGCGGAGCTCAGACGCTCCGCCATCCGCACGAGTGGCTGGAACAGACAGCCCATCCACTCGCTCGTGCTGATGTTCCCGTACCTTCCCATGGAGATCGAGATCAAGGCCTCGCGCATGTCGTCCGTTACCGTCGAGGACGTACTCGAGGGTCTGTACCACGCCCTACGCGCACCCATTGAACGCCAGGACTTCCGGAAACGGAGCGAGTCAGAGCAGAGCACGCTACTCAGGGCGTCAGAGAGGCGGCGGAGGTTACTTCCGGAGGATTCCTACTCGCGCGAAGCCCTCCTTAAAATCGATTTCTTGGGACGACGTCGTCGTTTCATGGGAATCCGACCTGCGCTCCCCTACGAAGTCCCGAGGGGCGGGAGAGGCGGCGAAGTGTACATTGTCGAAGTCGGGCTCTGCGATTAGAATCCGTACGAAATGGCTGTGGGAATCTATCATGTCATGGTTCGTTTGGCGCAGGCGGCGGTGATGGCCATGTGGGCGATTTAGGTGGACACTGCAGATTTGGGAATGAAAGTTCGAATAGTGTACAATTTGTATAATTAGTGCTACTCCCCTTGGGCTGGGCTGCCGCGGGAGTCTTTCGACCGACAGTTCGTTGTCGTTGCCTGTGCCTGGTCGTGGGAATTAGGGGGGCAGGTGGCTGATGACATGCTATCGATGCGGCGGCGGAGACTGTAGCTGTATTGCGATTCGATATCTCGTTTGCGTTGTGGACGAAATCTGATCGGTGTTAGGGTCACAAAGAAGAGACGTGCAAAGTTTACTGGAAGGATTTGAGTGATAGCGTGGGAAATTGACAATGTCAATTTTCGTCCGCGTATGGTTGGCATCTGCGCCCGGCCACATCCCTATGGACAGCGATGTTCGCGAAGTGGATGTTCCAGTGAACCCACCCGGGTACTCTTCGATGCCCTGATATAAGGTGACCGCAATCATGGGGACGCCAAACCGTGTCTGCTCTCCATTCTCCCTCGCATACGGAGGGTCGCTTCACTGGCATGGAGCACTCATCCCAATACCCCCAACTTCCGACGTCCTATGCTAGCCCGGACACGGGATCTCCACATGCCCGCGGTGACGCACCACCGTCCATCGCCACAGACTTCGCAACGGAGTCTATGGACGCCACTCTGGAGGCTACCATCTGGAACGCATTTCCCTCCAGTGTCCGTGCGGTCCATCCACCTTCGAGTGTGGATTCGGATGGGTGGCCGATCCATAGCCAGTGCGTGTTCCCAATCATATCAAGTTACATACTCTGAACTCTACATAGGTTCCATCCACAGGCCACTGGATCTCCGACGGTGCTGACAGAGTATTCGCACCTCTCTTATAGCACTCCTCGGATGACCTTTATGGATCCGAGTCAGGGGATGATAGACCAACATCTATTCACTCCTATGGCGACGACTCTGCCAAATACAGGCTTCACCGGGTTCCACGCGCCAGGCAATGACCCGAGCTCAGCAAGCTGGTACTCTCTCCCACTTATGGATAGCGCGCAGAGAGATGCAAGCCATCTTCCGGCGACAACACCGTCCTCACCAGTCCAGTCTGCCTATCCCACCACCCACTCATCCCACGGATTTGACGATCATTACCTCGACTCTCCCGCGACGTCTTTCTACCCTCGTCGTCGCTCCACTTCTGATCCTGCGAACTATCATCAGCTTCAACCCCTTCTCTCTTCATACCCATCTCCGGCTGAGTTCGCTGCCCAGCCTTCCCCGCTGTATGCGACTCGTCGGCGCAACGTTGCAGTACCTTACCCCGGCACTCCGCAGCTGTCCGAGGATCGAAGTCAGTGGAGGTGCCCGCACTGCAACTACGCACCGAACCGTCGCCGCAATCAGGACCTGAGACGCCACATGGAGACCCATACGCGGCCCGACGTGCCTCTGTGGTCGTGCTGTGGAGTCCCCTTGTCGCAGGCGCGACAGTACGGCGTCCCAGATGATGTGATCGCCGCGAGCTTTGCAGGCGCGTCATCTACGCACTATCCGAGTCAGGATCCGAGGATCGGCGGGTGCAACCAGGGTTTCAGCCGGAAGGACGCTTTGCAGAGGCATCTTCGAGAGAAGAAGGGCCGCTGTTTTGGGGACGCCCTCGCGCCATGGCATCCAGGCAACCGGAGGAGGGAAGAGACGCTTTGATCGCGTAAATCGGCGTCCCAATGATCCACCCATGTGTACGTGACTCCTCACATCGCTCATGCATGGCTATGCGGGAGATCGGAGAGGATGATCGCGCATGTAGCGGCGTAGGCGGGCGATCACTTCTCCGATATGCGCACACATGGGGGTGTGTGATAGCGAGAAATGCTCCGCTTCTGTGCAGTATATGTTGTCAAATTTTCCCGGCTGTTTCAATGTCTTGTCAGTATCTTACCAAAGTGTCAGTGTGACCTACCATATGACTTAATCTCTGTACCGTCTCTTCAACTCTAGTTCTGTACTTCTGGATCAACTATTCATTCTCATAACTCACGCTCCTTTCTGCATAGACTTGCAGATCACGCAGCGTGCATAGCGGATGAGTAGATAGAGGTGACAGTTCAAACGTTCATCGTTTGGAAGACGAGTCGGCGCCCCAGCGTCTCCAGTGAGGACCGGCACCTGCCGAAGTTCTAGGCCCTTCCATTTCGAGCGTCACAGCCGACCCGTGTTCAAAATTTCGCGTCAACCTGTTCTCTGACCACCAGTACTAAGGTATCTCTCCTGTGCGGGTCTCTTCGTTATCTTCTCTACAATACGGCTATCACCATGTTTGAAAGCTCGAAGTGATCTTTGGGCTTAGTACACTTCGGAGGCTGGTCATTCCAACCGCAGTCAGAGGTTGCTGCGTACGACGCACAGCATCATCCGGTTCCTTGGACTTGTCCCAAGAAAAAGAAGTCACGATCCCACCTGATTGTATACTGGCTCCCACGTCGGTATCTTTGGTACCGATGAGCAACCGCACAAGTCGGTATCACCACTTCGAACCGGTATATAAGACTCCAAGAGTTCAAGACTAACATCTGCGACTCCTCCTCCCCTCGCGTTTTCCGAAAGCTGGTCCTTGAACACCTTTGTCTCATTTCTTGGCTGTTCGGTGCGCTCTACGTTCCCTCAACGTTCCGCTTTCACTGATTCGCCGGGTACTTATGACGAACCTCCTACTTTCCCTTCCGATGCTATAGCGTGGACTTTCCACATTCCTCGTAATGAGCTGACTCTCTGGGATCACAAGTCTGGAATATCGTGGATGATCGTAATAACATCTTTGCATTGCAGCACTCTTGATGTACATCTGTCCTCGCATACAGCGCGCTTGTTGGTGAGTCATACTGCACTCTTCTGCTCTGAGCCCTCGGAAGAGGACTTCTTGGAACGGGACAAGACGGGACATTATCCGGCAGGATCTTGAACTCGCAATCACGCGAATGTACTCGATGGGCCTGCTCAGATAGATCACGGATGCTTGCTCGCTCTTCGCCGGCGGTGCGCGCTCGTCCAAGTGTTCAGCGCCTCATCCAGGCCTCATCGCCCGCAACAGCCACGCTAAATGTGAGCATCAGAGTCCCAGTCTCTGGAATTCCTGGCCGCGTTCTACGCTACCGTGCTATGCGCGAGGCCGTGCTTATGACCACAACACATTGCGTGGCGTAATCTGAGTCCCTGCATCGCATTGAAGGTATTGCCCTCACTGTCATTTCCTATTACTCTCATAGTGGGCGTGCATGAGAACTGAATCTTGTGCTAGCTGAGTAGCCAATCTTCCTGCGGACGCTCTAACGTTAGGTCTGCTGCAGTCATCCATTGGGTGGTCAGTTCCCACCCATGCCGCGGATCCCGGATGCCTTGCCGACATCTTTCCGCTGCGCGCATCCTCCCGTTCGCATGAAGGACCCACAGTGCTCAGCCGCCATCCGACCGCTATCTCTACTGCGCGTCTGAGCTCGCGCCCGAGCATATGCTCCGCTGCTGTACCAGTGCTCGCCGACCGACAGCTTCCAGTTTGGATGACTCCGCACCGCGGCACCCGCCAGCTTTCCCATCCTTCGATGAGCCACAACTTGCCTTTCTGGGACAGGTATCCGCGTTGCATGGAAAGATCTACTATGACTCCGCCTGGATCCCTGAGGCTGCGCATGTTCATGCGGTGCATCCTAGGGTCGGCGAAAATGGGGCTGAAATTATGGTGCGTCCCAAGAGCATCGAACTCAAAACCACATACCGACGGCGCTTCTGACTCATGTACAAAAACGGCGCGAGTCGGGCCTCCCACTCCTTCCCTCATACCACGTCTCTCTTCCCCTCCACACCCTTCGTTTATCTTTTCCTTTGCTCACGACTCTTCACGACATGTCTATTCCCTTTCACGCAACGCATGGGCTTGGGCCCCATCTCCCCCGTTCCCACGGGTCGGTACGACATGACCCTCTCCCTCACTCTGCACCGAATGCCTCCGTACGGTCATCAGACGCCTTGCGCCCGAGAGTCCGCTTTGCAGAGGAGTACAGGGAGCATATCATTGTCAACGAACACCGTCCCACGGTCCCGAGACCACGGGAGGATGTTCCTGGGACCCCGCTCCTCCCCATGGTACCTCTGCCAGGGTCGCCCGCCCTCGGGCTTGGACTTTATTTCCCCCCTGCAGAAGACACAGCGGATCAGTACGACGCTCCACTCCATGGCAATTCAGAATCCAGCACGGACCAGCGCATGGGACGCAACTTCATTCCCGCACATGATGTTTCGCGGACCACCGCGAACTCCCCCGCCACGCACACTGTTCCCATCGCACCGGTGCCTCCTAAGCCGTCCCCTCCTCCATCTACTTCCTCAATCCAGCCTCTCTCTTCTCTATCGGGATATCTCCAGGCACCGCCTAGCTTCTGGGACGTTCGCAATGCGCGAGCGCATCATAGCTGGCCGTCGAGCACCCTGAACGAGGCGGCCTTCGGGCCGAACATGAAGTCAGGCACGCTCCGCTTCGTTGTAGACAGAGACAACCAGTGGACTGTCTGCGTCGAGGCAGGAGCCCGGGACGACTGCGTTACTGTCGGCGATGTCCTCCGTGCCATCGAGCATAACCTCTACGAGGTGGTCGACGGCACTGTTTTATACGAGGGCATGCCGCGCTATGATGCGGCGATCGCGGAGCGGCCGCACCGTCTCAGAGGTGCGGAAGACACCGCGAGCGATGTTCTGCGCAATGTGGACTTCTTCCCTCGCAGGAGATCCACCCTTCTTGGGCTGGAGGAGCAGGAAGTGACGGACGAGAATGGAAGAAGGACCCAATATCTCGTCCGGATCGGTGCCTCCCGTGCGTAGGGGGGTGAGTTCACAGTTCGATGGGCTCGACCTTGCGGCGTCGTTGAGGATGCTGACATATCTGTCTTCTCACAGCTCGGGGCCCCTGCACTCACACTCTTTCTTTTTATGACTCTGTACACTACATTCGGGGCGTACGCCTTCGCGTAACGACAGGCCTGCGCGGCACCTACTCTCATCTGTACACTCTTGTATTAACTAGCTGTCTCTCTGCTGTACTGTCCAACTGCTCTCTTACTCTACCATCTCACTCCGCTTTCTTGCGCTTTTCCTCTCTCCTCTACTCCTAATCACCTCATGCTCGCTAGTACTTATCTCATCCTGCACAACTCCTCCCCTCCGATCGAACCCCCACTTGTACTACCCTCTCGAGCTCTGTGCTCACCTTCCCTTCCCTCTGTCTCGGAGTATCAGCTGCGCCTTACAACCTGTCCCGGACGCTCAGCTTGCAGTAGATCTAGAGTCTACCTAGTATTCTACTATAACACCAGCAGTTCGCGGACGTTAGCACAGCGCAGCATGTACTACTACTTCCTGTACTCGGATATATTCATTGCTACAACGTGGCGCTCTGGCAAGAATTTCAGTCTCTATCAACGCTCAATAATACCTGTATGCATGTGCTGTATATGTAGAATGTCTGAGCGCTACCGCCGCCTCCGCCATAACGCAAGACGGCGTCTAACCTCCTAGTCTGCAACTACCACGATCAACTCATCTCTCAATGGATTGAATGAAGCTCCTATCTTTCATCAAGATATGTGAGTCTCTACGGCATACAGAGCGAGTGTAACGCTGATGACGCACGTTGCAGCAGCAAACTTAGCCATGGGCCAAATAGTCGTGCCACGTCATCCGACCTAAGTCACCCAGCCGTGTCTCGGTGCGCTTCAGTTATACCTCTCGTAAGTATCAAGCTAGTTTCCAACCAGCAGACGTGTTTTTAACTTGAAATTGCCCAGACTTCCGGAGCGACTCGGATGCCGGCGTGTGGCTAGTCCTTTGAGCGATCTTGAGAACCCTACCAGCCGCAGCTGAACGAACCACAACGTTTAACATGGACCCACAAGTGCATTCTCGCCACGTTTTGGCCCCTGATGATGCTCAATCGGTCCGCGCTTAATCAATGTCGGCCTCATGTTTGCCACGCCGACGCAGCTTCCTGTGCAAGTCAAGTCATAGCGCGGACCCGACTGCCGATTCCCGATCATCGACTGCATGAATTGGGTCCCCCCGTTGGCATTATTGGCAAAGTCGTGCCAAAGTCTCGTCCGCAGTGACCTCCCCATCGTGCCAGACTGGACTTCGGCTTCCCTTATGGGCGGGGTTAGGGTCACGTGCATGCCGTACCGCAGTAAGCAAGACTCCGAGGCGCCAAGCTGCGAAGGTTTCCATCCCACCACGACCAGCATATGAGCCACGTATCTCGCTGTGAGTGTCGAGATAGTGAGTAGACATTGTACCAGCCCCATTCACTGTACTGACAAGTTCTCATCTCAGCTCCGAGTCTTCATCCATTCTCCATCATCGTTCCAGCTGGGCGAAGAACACCAACTTGAAGCTGAGGACTCTATCGCGAAATATTAGTTATTGAATCATCGTTGCGCAACTCCCGTACGTATACTTTCTCGATCATTGGAGACGTCTGAGGACGAAGGATTACCCCGCACAGTGACGTCATGCGCAAGTTCATCGTCGGAATCAAAGACCGTCTTTCAATCAGTGACCCTCCAGGGTCGAACAGCAAGAGCGAATCTGTTGCAGCTCCCCCTCCTCTAGCTATTCCTAGTCGCCCGTACAGGCGGTTCCCCGATACGGAGGACATGTACAAGCATCGGAAGCAGAGAGGCGTGAACCTCGGTAGGTCTCTTTACTATCCTTCGTGCACGAGTTCGTGTCTCCAGCTCAACACTGTCATCATTAAATAATTGATGCAGGTTCCTGGTTCGTGCTCGAGCGATGGATAACCGAGTCACCCTTCCAGTCTGCACGGGAACCCGCCCAGAGCGACCTCGACGTTGCATTGGGCGACAACGCGAGAAGTATACTTGAGCAACATTGGGACACTTGGATCACTGATGGAGATTGGGAGTGGCTGGCCGACAAAGGCATCAATACTGTCCGCATTCCTGTACGTCCTCCTTACGTACTTCCCATGCGACGCTTGCCCTCGCTGCGTTCCACGAGCAGCGAGCTTCCCGACGCTGACAAGGGCCCCATCTGCAGATCGGCTATTACCACATCTGCGGGATCGATCCGTCGGTTCTCAACGGTACCGATTTCGCCGATCTCTATGAAAGTTTTGCGGGGGCCTGGAGTAGGATCACAAGCGCGCTGGCGACCGCACATCGGTATGGCATCGGGGTGCTTTTCGGTATGATGCCATCATTGGCGCTCATATGGTCATGGTTATGTACTGATCGGAGTCATGCAGATCTTCATGCAGCTCCCGGAAAGCAGAACGCAGACTCGCATTCAGGGACGTCTTCGGAACCGACGTTCTTCGGGGACCCACAAAAGATGTCACATACGATTCATATCCTCACGTCCTTCGTCGGCAACATCACTGCCTTTGCGCGAGCGCACAACCCCCCTCTCGCTAACCTTGTGGGCGTCGAGTTACTCAACGAGCCGCAACAAGGCCCGCACAACGAGGGTCTTAAACAGTGGTATCTGCAAGTCTTTAACGCGATTCGCTGCGTCGATCCCGAGCTTCCGCTCTACATCAGTGACTCGTGGATGACGGAACACTACACGGAGTTCATCAAGACCTCAGGAAAACCATTCCTTGCACTCGATCACCACCTCTATCGCTGTTTCACCGGCGAAGACATCTCCACTCCTGTATCCGAGCATGCGCGCAGACTGTTTGATCCGAATGAAGGCACACCACAACTGTTCGCGCGCGTCGCGCAGGACCTCGAGGGCGCGGGAGGTGCTCTCGTCGTAGGAGAGTGGTCGGCTGCGCTCAACCCTGGCTCGCTACATGGCATCAGCGACGAGCGGGCGGAGAAGAACGCGTTTGTACGCGCCCAGTTACAGCTGTACAACACGCACTGCGCAGGCTGGTTCTTCTGGGCATATAAGAAGGAGCATGGCGGTGACACCGGGTGGTCGTTCCGCGATGCCGTGGAAAGTGGTGTCTTCCCTGGCGACTTCGCGCCTTACCGAGTCGGCTTACCCGCGGAGGACGAGATGGGCATTGCGAGGGAGCACGCTAGAGGGACCGCATTTGGTGCGTGCTCTGTAGGTCTTCGCAAGTCTGACTTATGGCGGCTGACTTGCGCTTTGTAGAGCAACATAGATCCCATTGGGCGCAGTATCCAGGGCATTACGAGCGCCAACGCTTCTACGACGGGTTCAATATTGGATGGGGTGATGCCATGCTCTTCGCGTCGTGGAGCGCGCGCGACACAAGTCAGCATGTCCAGGAACTTGGCTTCAAAGGGCCGTGGTTAAAGCGCCGTACGCACGAGCATGTCACGTACAGGGGCTCTGGGAACGTATGGGAGTTCGGTGAGTCTTCGACTATTCCGCTGACTCACAATCCCATCGAGACTGATGTGATTGAATCATCTTTCGGCTGTAGAGCATGGATTCCTGCAAGGGTTCAAGGCTGGCCACGAATATGCCATGAATCGCGGATGAACAGGAGAGACTCGCGGCGGACTCCTTGAATGCCGAGCTACTGCGCCGGATATCTGGCTGGCTTCTTCCAGACGCCACGACAGATATGTTCCTATATATAACAAATATAGTCCTATACTCTTGACAGGACCGGAACCAGCGTCTCCCAATACACTCGCCCGTTTCCTCTATCACTCCATGGTCAATATCAAGGTACGTAGACGTTGTCCCGTGCTCTGTTCTGACGCCTAGGTCATGATCCGGGCCACTCAAATCACTGTCGACGCGGTGCAGAGTTCCGGACATCGCAATATCGTCACGATATGATGTATGCATCGTACAGGTGCGTATTTCCATCCCTGCAAAACATTTCCTCCAACTACCAGACTTCCCATTCCTGCGTTGTCGTATCTATCGAGGAACACGTGTTGAGCATGCACTTTGACAGGCTGGCTTCCATGCCGTTACGTTACGGCGCCGAGACCTCAAGGCCTCACGCGTGCCACACGTGGGGTTACATCGTTTACCGAACCTTCTGAACCGCACACGCCCAGCGCACTGCACTGCAACAGGGCGATGAGTTCCGGACGCTCTTGTGCTTATAAGCTAAAGCCTCCAGCTCTGCCTCCCTCACTCTTCCTTCCAACTCTCCCTCCAGACTTCAGCTTCGAAGATCGCCGCTTCTAGCCTGAGGACACCGCTCGCCGTACATGACCGCTATCATCCGCCGCCTGACGCCTCGCTCCCTTTCCCAACACCAGCCTGCGACCCCCGCTCGGAAGCCGATCCGGAGGGCGCTGATCATTGGGATCAACTACGAAGGCCAGAAGGACGCCCTCCGGGCCGCGCACGAGGACGCAAGAGCGTGGACAAAGCTCTGCATTGGTGAGCGAGGGGAATCCACTTACCAAGCTCCCCTCTGGGGCATACTCACATGTCGTGGTTAGACAAGTATGGCTTCAAGGAGTCGGAGATCACTCTCATGCTTGACTCCCATGAGAGCGTGCCCTCCCATCTCTGGCCGACGGGCGATAATATCGTGAGTCGCTCATGTGTACATACTTCCGAGCCCGTGTCCCTCACTTACGGCATGACATCCAGCGTGTCCAGATCGGAGAGCTCGTCAAGGGGGTGCAGGCGAGGGACGAGCTGGTGTTCTTCTGTGGGTGGACATGTGACTCGTCCTCGTCGGCGAAGCGCTGAATATGACGTCTAGACTCGGGTCATTCCGGCCAGAAAGAGAATGGGGACTCGAACGAGGATGACGGACGCGACGAATGTGCGTACCCTCCTCAGACACAGTCCTACATCCTCTGTACTGACATGAAGGCCAGATATCATTCCTGTGGACGATGACGACACGCTTCCTGCGGACAACCGGACGATCATCCTCGACGATGTGAGCTGTCTGTCATTACTCCCCATCTCTGCGACGCGACTTATCTTGCCATGCACTCTCAGGAACTTCGCCGGATCCTCGTGGATCCACTCCCAGTCGGGTCCTCGCTGACCGCCATCTTCGATTCTTGTCATTCGGGCACGTTGCTCGACCTGGACCACTACCTCTGCAACAACGTCTGGTTCCCGTTCATGAGTCGCGGCGAGCGCAAACCGCGCACGCTGTGGATGGCCGTCAGTACGTACTATCATCTGCTGCACATATACTTAGTTGTCTAACGATACGACTGCTGCAGAGCGGAAAGACGGGCACGGTCCGTGATTTACCAATGCGATTCACTTCATAGACTGATACGTTAGATCCTATAGATATGCGGCAATACGGCGTGCGCGTAGTGAAGAGGACCCAGAGACGAGCTACTGATGGAGATAACAGTAAGTAATAGTGGTACACCTCGCGGCGACCTTCGGTGTGGACTGATATCCATGCCTTAGTGCGTGCTCCGGGAACCCGGGCCGACGTGAAGATCCACCAGTGGAAGCGCCTCCTCAAGGAAGAGATGCAGAGCATCGAGACCATGCTCGAGTGCCTCCCTGGTGATGCCCAAGCACCGGGAGAGCACCGGTTCTTCGAAGTCGTACAGCGTAGATGCGTCCTCCGCACTCTGACGATGCCCCTCCCGGGGAAGGAGCCTCTCGTACGCGCGCAGTCGTTCAACTCTGTCGTGAGCAGCGTCAAGGACTTCGCGTTCCGGTCCCTCAACCTGAAGCGATGCACCTCGCCCGAGCCGATGGTAAAGTGCACAGGCAAGTGCGAGAGGAGCGGAATTCCCAAGGCTCGCGTGGTACGCGTGAACTCTACTCTAAGTTCCTCCAGGTGGCTGAGGTACCTTGCTACTAGTTCTCTCTTGCCGCCTGTCACGATCCCGAGCAAACATGGGAAGGTCCTCGCGGCCAAACTATGACAAGGGTGCGTTTCTAGACTGCTTCCTGGTACGCCCTACTGACCCACTGTTATTAGACCCTCATCGAGCTGCTTGGTGAGATCTCACAGACCGCCACGTGTATTTCGACAAACTAACATCGATGCAGAGAAGGACCCGCACCCGCCGTACCTAGAGCTCGCTCAGGCCTTAGGGTACGTCTTTGACGAATCCAAAGGCAACGCTAAATTCCGGTCCCATGTGCTCATTATACAACACAGGCATAAGCTGCATAGTATCAAGAAGGTCGTAGAGGCCAAGAACTTGACGAACATGAGGAAGCGCAGGCAAGGCAAGAAGGCGCGCGCCGTTTACGACGTAGACGAGTTTATACCGCAGGTCAGTGAGCTTGTATCGTTGATGCTCACTTTTCAACTGAGACATGATTGTGTTCGGCGCAGATTGGAAGTCAAGAGCCTGTTGTAGGTTTTCATTTCAACATTCACGCTACCCCTTCTTGCGCTGACGGAGCCATCCCTAGACCCCCGTCGATCGCTTCATGAAACCTGACATAACTGCGCAATGATACCTTCTCGCGATGATACCAATTCTGAATTCCCACAATCACGCTCTCAATTTAGGACAATACTCTCGACATCCTACTGCTCTCTCTGGCTAGTGCTAGCGCGCGCTTTCTACTACTAGTCACAAATCTCTGCTTTCCATGCTCTCCCTTCTCGCTCATAGCTCAGGATGCTCATCGTATGCAACGCTGTATTGTCCCGTACCTCATATGGCCCTATGAAACTGTTCCTGACACTCGGACGCCGTGGGCATAAAGCACCTGCAGAGTATCTGAGGTCTGCACCCGCCGTTCCTACCTTCCTGATTCGGCGGCACACCAGAGCTAGCGCGCGCCCTTCACATTTCTTCACATGGCGGACACAGCAGCCGAGGCGGTGATTCGTGATGGCGCCCAAGTCCGCGATGGCGAGTTTGAAGTTCCAACTTCTCCTTTGTCTGGACTCTGCCCTCTTCCTTGGAGGCAACCGGCTAATTGAGGGTCTCGGTCGCTGTCTCTGTCTTGTCGCGCTCTCCGCTCGTGGCCGGAAGGTACGGGCGCGAGCTGTGCCCATGGAATCTCCTTTCTCCCCCCGCTCCTCGTCGAAGCCCTCTCCAAATGGTACTTGCCTATCAAGGTCCGGAGCTCGGTCGGACTGCGTGCCACACAGTGGCACCGACGGTCATGGACAGCTGCGCCTGTGTGGTTTGATATTCCAGTGAGTTCCAGGTCCACGTCCGCCGACAGTTCGAGTCGCAGCTACTGGGGGAAGGCCTCTGGTGGCAGCACCGCCCGAGGCCCTCTCTTGGCGGCCCTCCATGCTAGCGCGGTGGAAAGGTCAATATCGCGCATAGGACGAGCGCGAGCCGTCATAGGATGTGGTTGACGAAGCGGTGGGGGGCGATGCTCCCGCGACGAGCAATGTTAGGAACGCCCAAGCGCCGTCGGGAACATCGCATCATCACACGTCGGCGGACCTCGTGTTCCGACCTGCGCTTCGGCCCCGCCCGCGCTCGTCGCTGCTGACGTCGCTCGGGGTGCATTGCCCGCCTTCATCGCTGGAAAACGTGTATCGCCCCGCGCTGTCTGGCTCGTCTGCTGAGCCCGCTCCTTCCCCATACAGGTTCATTCGTCGTCATGGGCCGTGGGGACCTGCCTGCTGTGCGCGCGATGGCAGAGTCGGATACGGACGGTACCCCGCGCTGCAGTGCCGCGGTGAATGGGCGCAGGGCGACGTCAGTCGCTGGGGTGTGCGACTGGACATATAGGGCGTTCGTGTGCATGTGCAGCGTGCTACGAAGTCGCAGCCCGAGTCAGCGTTCCTTTGTGCGCAGCCGCGGACCGACTTCTTGAAGGGGCCGGACTTCGAAGCTATATAAGCCCACGTTTGGCAACTTGGTATGTACAACCACTCTCCCCCCACCCACCACCAACTCCCCCTTGCCTACAGCAATCTAACACATTACAACGTCCTCGACCAGGTATCGTAACCACCGCAGACACGATTCACGATGAGCAGGACGACCAAGAGGGTTCGTTTCACGGGTGTCCCTTCACCATCCCCTTCGACCTCGAGCGCGTCGCTCGACTCGTCACCGGGGCCGTCGACCCCGCCCCAACTGCAGCCGATGCACCTACCCCACCCAAACATCGTGCGTCCACCTGAGTACCCTCCCTGGCAGCAGCCCATGCCCGCCATGGTGCCAATGCCAGTCACCTTGTTGGTACCCTCACCACCCTATTACGCCACGCATGTCGCTCCGGAGCCCGAGAGTGACATCCTAATCGACCCCCTTCTTGCCGCACCGATGGACCCCGCACATCCACCACCGCTCTGGTGGGATGTCGGAGAGCATCCCAACGCGATCAAGCTTGGGAGCATCGGCGAGCCGCACGCACGCCAGCTCTCGCACGATGATCTCGCGAGTCCCGCCGTGCGGAGCGGGAGGGGCAGCCCACAGAAGCTGAGGAAGATGACACTCATCTTCCCCGGGCTGCCGCTGGTGATCAACATCGAGCCCGACGACCGACCAGTGTGGACGTCAACGCCGCTGCACTATCTGACCGTCGGCGACGTCCTGTACGGCCTTTACAGGTCGCTACGGCTGTCGGTCGAACGGGGCGAGTTTGACAGGCAGAGCGCGAGCCTGAAGGAGTCGATGCGTCGAGCCTTTGAGAGGCGGCGGGAGCGCGACTCGGTCGCGAACTGGGAGAAGAACACCCACCATGGAGTGCGACACATCGACTTCCTCGGCGAGATGCGGCGGCTAGTAGGTCTTCGTGCTGCTGTGGGAGAGGAGATCCCATATGGGAAGCGGAGAGGCGAGGTCTTCGTAGTGAAGCTTGCGTCTGCGCATTAGTGATCGATATTAGGTTCCTTTCTTGGGTTTGTGTGACGATCTGCGATATACCTTGCTTACTTTAATACCCACGCTCTGTCCAAGTGCTTTGCTTTGTAATATTCCATGGACGCCGTCGACATGTTGTCCGAGTCGCTGATATCAGCTGCTTTGTGTATGCGATCGAGTTCTTCTCCCTGCATGAAAATTGTGACTTCGACAGACGGTGCCTGACCATAAATACAGGCAGTATGAGTGCAGCGCATTTGTATTCCGGCTATGTCGATCTCCAAATGCGCGACGATAATGTCGGGAGAGGACCGTGACGCCACTGGCATGGGAAAGATGCCCAGTCGCTCAAAACGGAAGCGGTTGTTTGGCAACAGCCTTGGATCCTAACATGGACAAACAAAGGCAAATAGAAAGCAGGGCGTCGCGCGATGCCCCCAGGTCCTCGACTCACTCTGCTCTATATTCCATTCATTTTGCTCCTGCCGTCCTTCTCAAGAGTGATTATAGAACACAGCCAATGTGCAAGATTTGGAGGTCTCCGCCTCAAGGTCCCTATAATCGTACAGCCAAACGACGAACTCGGGGCATGGCCTGAGTATGTGCACTTGAGCCAAAATATATTTCATTGGTACGCCTCCTGGCGATGAGACTGGGGCAGAGCAGAAGGAGATGATGGCAAAGACAACGCCCATGTGAAGGGACTGAGGCAGACCATGCGAGGTGCGTCCTGATGTACAACAGGCTGATACTCTCTCTGTTAACACCTCCCAATCTCCGTCTTTGCCGCTACCAGCTAAGATAGCTAGCGATCAACAGCACAGACGCACCGTCACCGATTGTGCACTCTTTCCAGCTCCTATCATGCCAAGCTCCTTGCATCACGCTGCGTTTTCCCAATGGCCCATGCCGTTCGACACCGTATCAAGAACACATTCGGACGGACCCGGTTGGACAGCGCGGTCTTGAACCCTGTTGTGAGCCACTCCGAGATGTGAAGGTCCACATGTGAGCCATATACAGTTACCTATTCATTGGCTCGATAGTTTCCCGTCCGATTCCGCACTATTCTCCCGTCATACCAATCCTCATTCGCAGCGCTCCCCGCACTTCTACATTACACGACGCGGTCTATCATACGGCTATCGTACCAAGCACGGTGACGTGAATCGTCACCCGACCACGAGCAGGGACCTAGCATCGCTGTCTCATGTACAGGAGCAAGCAACACGACGAATGTCTCGCCCCTTGTCATCCCATACGGCACCTCACCTCCCACGGCAGGGCGGAGGCCAACCAACCCTCGCCTATCGCCCAGACGATCCACATTCCGTACCCCATGGCGTGTGTTCTTGTCCCAACCCGTGGGCGAGTCGCGTTCCCTCCGCAGCTCGAAAGCGCGGTACATCAAGTCCTGCATGCTCCTCCTCAACCCGTCGAACTCGCGCTCATCGACCGACAGTCGCATTGCCCTGTACAACTGGTACAGTACGTCGCCGACGGTCACGTAAGGCAATGGTCGCGCCGTCCACAGCGGGCGGTCGTCAGGCTCGATATCGACGACGAGCGGCAGCCCGGGGAATATGAGCGTGATCCTGTCGAGCTCATGCCTCCCGCCCCTCCTCCGAACGGCCGGACGCGCAAGATCGTCGCGACATAGCTGGCGGACGTGTGGCCCGCCAACACTGGGGAGCATGATAGCGTTGGGATGGTCCACGATATCCCACACCAGCGGTGGCGGGTCTCTTGTATTCGGCGGTGCAGCTAGGAGGTGGTCGATCATGGGGGGCTCCGAGGCGAATGATGCGTCGTGGTAGGGAGATGAGGGCACCAGGGTCGATACTGGTGACCCCATAACGGGCATTGGCGACCTCTGGTCAAACATAGGGAATGGGTGATGCGCATGCAGGAAGTGCACCTGCAGCGGCGGAGAGTACGGTGACGAGTTCAGGGGGGTGCACGAAGGTGGAGGGATGTCTGGGCGGTGGTTTCTCATGCCCCTTCTGCTCATCGTGTAGGTTGGACTAGCGTTGACCATATTCTTGCTAGATTGCCTATGCGCGAGGGGTAGCTGCAGAGGCGGGATGGTGCGCGTGGCCGCAAAGTTGCCAGTCCTCGGCTTATAACTTCCTGCTTGTGCAAACCTCAGGATATCTTGCGGGCGGACTAAGCGTTCAAGACTTCGCTGCGTAGATGCTATATCCATGGTCAGTCATCCATCGAGATATCTGACTGATGGACAGATATCTAAGGATAGCGGGAGCATCGCGGCCATTAACACCCTCAGAGAGCACGACTACACCCGTGTATCTGCATGACTGCAATGCTTACCGGAATCCTTGCTGGGCTGATACCGTCCGAGTCGCTCGATCCTAATAGCCTCAGGTGATAGAGACGGCGCTGATAGCATTCTACAGTCAGATATGTGGATTGGGCAAGGGAGAAGTCCTTCGACAGTGTTCACGATTGGATAAGTCTCGTGCACCAAATGGTTGACAAGATACCGGTTCGCGGATGGGGCGATGGGGTTCGCATGTCGGGAGAGACAGCGTTCTCGGAGAACATGACTACCGGCACTGGCGTAGCGTCGACAGCATCTCGGCAGTCCTCGCCGCGCGCAGGTTATGAGAGTATGCTGTGGTGAATGTTGGAAGTAATTGGTAGACATGTGGTACAATGTAGCGCGGAGCATGCAGAAGGCCCATGTATTGGAACCGAGTCCGTGCGATGAGTGACAAACATGGCGTCGCGCTGACTTCGAGAGAAGGAGATGATGGGCCGGGACGCATCAGATGACTGGGTCCAGCGGCGACATAGCGCGGGGATGGATTCAATCCTGCAGCCGTACGACACGCGCAGACGGACGGTGTGCACATCATGGTCATGGCGCAAACCAGAGCATGCAGCGAACCGTCGACTCTCCAGGGTGATCTCCGAACGTCAATGTACGAAGGTGGGCGTCAGACCCAGGGATCCCGTGCCGTCACCGTGGTTCGCAGATGGGAGCGCGCGGCGATTCGCATTTTGTCGGCTCACTGTGCTCGCTGTCCTCGAGATCGGTGCGTGTATGCTCGAAGCCGTCGTCCGGAGTGTTCTCCCAGCGTGTCGCATCACGCTCGGGCGCGGTCCTGCCGGAGACTTGACGCACCTGAGGGTTCTGCTCGAGGTATGCGTCCATCACGCGCTTGATGCGGGGAACGTCTAGGTGGCTAGTGGTCTCTGGAAAGTCGGGCGGGTCTTCAACTTCGGGCACTGTTCGAACAAATCAGCGGGTTCTCGAGGCACGCACAACCTCAAGGCACACAAACACGACATACAGTCCAGTAGGCTTGGGAACCGGGTGATGAGCACTTTCTTCCAGTGCCGATCATACGTTGAATCAGCGTCATCCGTTCGCAGTCCCGACGACGGGACAGCGGTGGCTACAGGATATAAATATATCAGGTCAGTAGACTGCAGACAGACTTCAACGTACGTACTGAGAGCAGAGCTGTCGGACTTCTCGGCCGCGGACTCCTGAACACCCATAGGTACGTCTCCTATGAGCGACACCGCGACGACGTTCAGCGAGTGCTACATATCCATACTTGAAGGGATAGCGACGTACCCCGATCCTCGTCCGAGCCTTCAGCAACTTCGGAGTCAAGAGAGGATCCAAACGTGGACCCCGTTGTCGCACTACGCTTCGTGTTCCCGTCAGAGACCGCGATAGTCGAAGGGATCGGGAACGAGCAGGCAGGATAATCCCAATCGAACTGCGCCACAATATTGATGACGGCCAGCGCAAACCGTGCATACAGCAGCTCGCCAGGCACGCGCGCGTGCATGTTGACCAGCCGGCGATGGAACAGCGCAGCATACTCGTCCTCAAGTTCGTTGACAACGTATGCGAGGTACTTGCCCTCACCGCAGGGATAGAAGACGAAGCCGCCGCGATCGAGGCAGGCGCGTATGTCCGCACGCAGAGCGACACCGTTGGCGACGTCGTCGATACCCGATGTGGAGCTGAGGATATGCTCATACATGTGACAGGCATAAAACCAGTCTTTCTCGGCCCGAGGCACGAGATAAGCACTTTCAAGGGCTGGGAGAAGACCGACGGTTGGTGAGGACCAGTGCGAAGGACAGGGAAGAGATAACCCACAGGTACGATAGTCGGTGACAATGCAGGACTTGTCTTGACCTTTCACCGCTTTGTACATCGAGCCTTTCCGACATCCGAAGTACCTGGAAGGGCGAGACCGCAGCCAATGTGTGGGTATCCTCTCGGGGAAAAGCCAGGAGGCAAAACGGCAGACAACCTTGTACTTGGTGCTCCCGGGTGACGCGCGAAGATGCCAGTAGTATGTCCCAGCCTCCACGTGCAATACCTCGTCAGGAACAGGATGTTTGGCAGCGATGTCGGTTGCGAGAAAGCCGGGTTTGCCGTTAGTAAAGACGAGACCCGCGTCTTTGATCACGTCATGAGATACGGCTGGCTGCCCGTGAGCCAATGTGTCATAAGCAGGAAGAGCGAACAAAGTAGCGTCATAGCCTGGATGACGGACAATAACTCGCTGCGAGGAGTCGTGAGACGGCGCTGTGAGTCTGGGGAGACAGTCCATGGTGTATGGTTAAAGCTTGGCAAGATGGCTGCCCCTGTAACGGAGCTCAATAACACATAGCTGCGCTTCAAAGTATTGAGCTCCGCAGAGCCACGAAACAAGCGCCATCTCAACTCGGCATCTCCGCTGGACCTTGCCAACAGTTTTCCCACGGGCATTTTTCTTTCTCTTGACTCTTGAGTACCTATGCCCTGATTCCGGACATCCTGGCTCCTGGCTAACCGGAAAATTCGAACAGCGATGAGGAGAACGGGAGGGACGGATGTGAGTATTAGTTCACCATGTCATTGACACGATCGCCGACAAGTCACGACTCGGCTGGAAGGTTCGTCTGGCCGCTTTTCCTCGTTCCTGTCGATTGGTCCTCCTAGCAATCCGGCTGTACGTCAAGAAGAGGACAATCCTCAACGATGAGCTCCACAGGATCCGACTAGTGTTGGCACCCTAGTTCCGGGCACACTGCTGGACCGAACGTCATGCGTCATGCGGCTGAACATGCAAGAACGATTCACGTTTGAACAAGCTTAATCTCGGATGCCTCACTCCGCTGTGTCCCGATGCGCGCACATGCCCATAGTGCATTGGGCTAAGTCACGCAATAAGATCAGGTGTCAACGGCGTACTCTACATGCATGTATCGGAGTTCGGCTATACCAGTCCAGTGTCCATAGGTGCAACCTGGCGTGAGGCTTCGCGATAGGTCATGTCCTCCCTCTCAACCCATCGCATTACGCGCTCGACCTTGAACGGTTCAGAGAGCTCGACAGTCAGCCAATAGATGCCCTCTGTGTCGGTGGTGAATGTGCTCGATTTGAGCAGGCCTACTCGGAGCGTGCGCTGCAGATGCTCTCGGCAGACCAGATCGAATGACCACCAGAGGCCCGTCATCTCGGACACTGAGATGCATCCCGTCTTGCTGTCAGTTCATGGGCGCCGACAGAGCAGAGACGGCTCAGAAGGGGAAGAGGGAGAAGAAGCGGCAGTCTCGTATGTGACGAGAACATTCGGGAGCAAGGCAAGCTCCCCAACATAGATCGTCAGTCTCTCGAGTCCGTCCGTGGAGGAGAGGACGAAGACGTGCGAAATCGAGGGAAAGTCGTGCGCTGGGCATGCCAGACCAAGCGCAGGGAGCGTCAACGCAGTGCTGCCGTGCTGCCGCTGACTCGAGGTGAGTTCATAGCCTTGATTCTTGAGCACGGCACGACACCAAGCATAGGGAATGACATCGCGGATGTACGTCCGCAGATCGATGAAGTCGCTAGGGAGGATTTCTGCGCCCTCGAGCGAGGACAGGAGGAGGTGGCGACCCTTAATGAGGACATCCATGACTACTAAATGTGGGAGGGCGGCGTTGAGCTCGCTCGGTGTGAGCAACCATACTCGGTAGAGCGAGTAGATGTCCGTTTTGTTCGTTCCGACACAGAACTCAGATGATGTCGACGATCGAGGAAGTGCGGAGGATAGCGTGAGTGCGATGAGGTTTCCTTGCCCGTCTTCCAGCTCCAGCAGTGCGAGATATTCGTGATTGAAAGGACAGTCTTTGTCTAAGCGTGGTTGATGTTTGAGGATGGACATTGGGAGGAGCGGAAGACGGGCGCGTATGCCGTGCGACGTCGCTGTGAATTCTGGAAGGGGTATCCAGGTGGATACTGCGAGACGAGACAAGAAACGGTCGTGAGGAAGGAGCGAGATGGCGGGGACGCCAGTGAAGCACCGTGGAGACCCGGCTAGAAGACCAAAGCGATCAAGCCGTTGACGCTCCTCTGAGAGATCATCGACTGACATGGACTCTTTCCACTCACCCCCGAGTGGCATGCTGTACGGGCGAGAGGCATGCCAGCACGGACCCCAAACGAAGATGCTCTCATCTGGATGTTTCTTCAGGATCTCCTCCTGTAGCCGGATGAACGCATGGCGCCCTTCCCCGTAAATCGTGGGTATGTGTACTCCGAAGATTCCCAGGAGTGCGTACGCCTCATCCTCCTCTCGTGACGTCTGCCGGGAGGCGGCCCACGACATACGCTCGGAGATTGGAACTGACTCCAGAGTCCGCTCACAATTGAGGATCGAGAGACTGACCCCAGTGG
Source organism: Earliella scabrosa (assembly GCA_022605405.1). NCBI lineage: Eukaryota > Fungi > Basidiomycota > Agaricomycetes > Polyporales > Polyporaceae > Earliella > Earliella scabrosa. The sequence continues at coordinate 366,205 of JABYQQ010000029.1, forward strand.
CCTCCTCCAGCAACCGCGCGAGAGTATGCTTTGTACCGATGGGGCGCCAGTCGCGGGAAAGGCAGACTTGGTAGCGGGGTGCGATGAGTTCCTGCAGTGTCCAGCCACGAGTATGCCACCGACTTCTTAAAAACTGCGTTGAGGGTGATTGGAGGCTGTCTACGTCCGAAAGATAGACGTAGCAGACGTCCGCGTTCCGGTACCAATCGTACATGGAGTTGATCGCCTCGGAGAGCTCCGCACTGCTTGTTTTGTCGATGCAGCAAGAGTCGATCCAAAGCAGTCTGTAACCGTCTTCTCGAGCAACTCGGCACGCCTCCCGTATCTTCGCAGACACCTCTGCATTGGCCAGGATTGATCTCCCGCGTAACTCTTCAACTTCCCGATTGGCCGCGGTCCAGTTGCGAAATCTATGAGATCGGATGGGTTTCTGCAGGTTTTGTATAGCGAGCAGTTCACTGTATGACTGCTCTCCATAGGGCGACCAGGTGTGGGATAGGATAGCGTATGATACTTCGGTGCCAAGACTAGCGCCAGACCAGAATTGGCCGGTGACCGTGTCTAGGAGTCGCAACTGTCACCATGAGAAATACAGTCTTCAATAGTGCGATAGCAAGAGGATCGCAGAGCCATACGTACCATGAGAGACCTGACTATCAGTCCTGAATGAGTCACGGGTGAGATCATCCGACTACCTATATATCACCAAAGAGAGGCTGTGTGGGCTTATCGGCAAACCCCGTTGACTTCCAGGCTACGTTCAATACCCAGCGGGGAAGCCGGAGTTTAAGAACTCCAAGGTGAGTGTATTCATGACTTGTATTGGAATGTCACAGATCGGCGCGCTATACTTAGCGATACCTCCCCAGCGGCCCGAGCATGAGTATCTCACAATGACCCACTCGTAGTCGCGACTCTGAGTCGGTTGTCTCCTCGTCATCTATACGGCAAGATTTTAGGTGCACTGATCTGCAGTGTACGCTCAACAAGGCTTTGGACACACCTACTATGAGACGGGTCCAGTAGCTTACCGGCATGCCGCAGTTATATCTACGCATCCGCGTCAACCGCAGCTAACCCAATCAAGGCCTCGGCTTCGGGAGAACGCGCACGGATCTCGCACTTGAACTTCACCGGAGATCTATGCATGCCAGCGTGAATCAGTGAGCGGCAAGCAAGACTGCAGAGCATCAACATCGTAGACTCACGAGCTGACGAGATGCTTCGTGAACTTGGCCTCCAGAGGAAGAGGGTTACCATGCGCATCCACAGGCGGCGAGACGGTGAACACCTGCAGGATTGACGCGCATACAATGAACAGCGACGCGTCTGCGAGGTGGCGGCCGGGACAGATCCTGCTCAACAGTCGACGTCAGTGAATCCGCACGTGTCGCACTCTGAGTGGGATCTTCCACACCGTCTCCCGAAGCCGAAGATGAACGAATACGGGTCGCGAACCTCCGGGTTAAGCTTGCCATCCTTGAGGAATCGGTCGGGATTGAAGCGTTCAGGATCAGGATAGACGGATGGATCTCGGGAGTACGCCCTAGCAAGAGGATCAACTCTTCTCCTGGTTGAACAGAAGATCGACAGACGTACCATAGGTTGGGAATAACGAGCGAACCCTTCGGAATCAGGAACCCATTGTAGACGTCATCCCGGACGGCTGCGTGTGGAACGCCAGTTGGCGCGACGACGTGCCATCGGGCCAGCTCCTTGACGAGGGCATTCACGTAGGGCAGTGTACTGCGGTCACAGAAGTCCGGAAGACGCTGCGAACCAATCACGTTGTCCAGCTCGGCTTGTGCCTTCTTTTGCACCTCGGGGTATAGCGCCATTGCGAGAATGAAGGCCTGAATTGTTGCTTCCGTCTAGTACCTCACATATGTCAGTTATAGTTCAGTTGTACGGCGGCACTGCCTCACGGTATCAGCACCAGCTGCAGCCGTTTGTGAGTTTGTGTTTGCTTCTGTAATTAGGTGGCAAACGCACCGTTGTAGACCGTCGCCGCAATTCCGGCGCACATCTCTTGCTCTTCCGCGTCCGCCTCTTCGCTCGCCTGCCGGGAGTTGCGCAGCATACTGGCCAAGATAGAGTCCCTTGGGATGCCGTGTGTCTAGACATGTTGATGAGCATTCGGATCGTAACGCAACAGGCCCGATATCACTCACGAGGTTCTCTATACCCGCATGGAGGAGCTGCCGCAGTATGGCTCGGATACGCATACTGGCGACTGCTGCTTCGCGCTTGAAGGTAGCGCCTGGGAACCATTGGGGCAGATACTGCAGAGCCGGGAGTGCCTCAACGAGGTACTTCCCGGGAACAGTGAACGCCGTTGCAGTCTCCAGCATCTCGCGGATCTCATGGAGGTACGTCTCGTCGCCTTTTGGAATCTCGAGTCCATAAGCGACCGAGAGGGCCGTTCCTGCGAAGGCACTATTGCGAATCCCGATGTTTAGTTTAGCCGATACTGTTAATGGCAGATATCCATGGCTCCTCACCGTTCTACATGTTTGGTGAACAGCTGTGGGCTTTCGAGCAAATCATGGAGGAGCTGGTGCGCTACTCGGCGTTGGAGCGGCTGGTATCGAACAATAGAGTTCGGAAGAAGCTCTTGGTGGAACACGCGCCTGTGCGCGCGCCATTGCGGACCATACCGGAGCACAATCAGACTCCACTCCGCGAAAGATGTTCTGGAGGTGTACGTGTAGCGTAGCGAGTCAATGAACGAGAGTGCCAAGGCTCGCACGATGTCACGTACAGCTTTCCCATGACCATGTCTGGCCTGTCAGAGTATATCGCCGAGCGTTTGTCGAGCAATTCGCAAGCCACCTCGTACGATCCCAGTACGATGGTGTGCTGGCCAAAAACCTTGAGACGCGCTAGGTCCCCTGGTGTAGGGTTATAAACAACATTAGTACGACGGTACTGTCTATTGAAGTAAGATACCTACCGTACTTCGCACTTAGTTCTTTGAATCCGCGTCCGCGGTCGTGCTTGGGAAAGTCCAGGGCATTGCCAATTATCGGCCAACCGGGTGGTCCAGGAGGTAGAGAAGCGGATCTTCCTCTTGTGAGCCAGTCACGTACATAAAGAGCGGCGCGCACAGAGAGTGAGATACAGATAAGGGCGGATACGGCTTGCAGCCACCCAGCAGGAGCGTCGTCTACACTGAGTGACATGGCGATGGACTCGGAATGAACGATGCCTACGCTGCACAGTATATAGGCATAGATAAGCGACTGCAGTCATTCAAGCATCGTAATATGCTAGGGATTTATGACAAAGCATACATACGACTTCTTAAGGTTCAGGTGTATGGAGCCTGTGGGAATGTTGACTGAATAGAGACGCAGATGCGCTGTCAGGACGTCAGCTCGTATGAAAGCCAGTACGTACGCGTACGTATGAGCATAGACTGCGCGGGTCAGCGGATATGAGCCTGTCTGAGGTTGCTACTACCCCCGGGCCGTTCCAGCTCGGAATATCCACCCTCGATTGCAGAGGAGTAAGGTGACATAAAGCGCTGTCAGTGAGTCATCGTGCTGACGCATGGATGCGCATGTCACTATGAAGTCGCTCTATAGAAAGGGCAGATAAAAGCGCACCTAAATGAGGGGAATGGAAACACGAGACATGGGATGTCAATGTTGAACGTTCAACGTTGTCAACTTTGAAAAGTTCGCAATTAAAGTTGGTTTCGCCGTCATGGGCGCCTCTGATTATATAAGCACATCAGATAGTGCTACCAGCGTCTAGAGTACCATATCCGTACTCCATCCTATGCGCTTCCGATCTCAGTGAGGTTGCCCAGAGTCTCACTCCTGCGTTTTGGTCTCAATCAGTTTACAGGTCTGGGGGAGACCCACAACTTATAGGCATAGGGCTCTCTACTACTACTCTCTAATAATCAACAAGTACCTTCAAACCGCCTTAAGGGGCCGCCGGGTTCGCCGCGGATGGCTCCGACATTTGTCTGACCGCGCATGGCCCCTTCCCCAGCATCGCATAATAGTTTACATCCAATTGGATTTTGAGTACCATGCTTTATGTGAGTGCAGTTATTACCTGTCTATATGCCATCTCGATCTTGTCTCAGACTGCGTTAGATGTCTCTTCCATAGCAACACGGTCGTCCGTTAGATCCGAGATGGCCATGGTATCAAGTACGATATGGTTGTGCGCCGTCTGAGAACCCCTTGAAACGCTTGAAATGCAACACGGCTCTTAAGTGCAGACAAATACAACTGATAACACCGGAGGTGAACGCGCCGGAGTCCTATGTGAGTGCTGTCCATTTCCAAAACCTGGTACGCCTCCTAACGTCTATCCTTCAACCATCTGACTCTGTCCAGCTCGAACGCTCATGATATTGTGAAATTGCCGTGTCGATAGTGCACGGCGCGTACGTCCTCCGGAGCCCAGTCAACTCCCGCCCATGAAATGACCAGCGCCCATGGCTGAAAGGTACCACACATCGCGTCAATCGAGCAATGTCGCACTGCTTGTTGAACTAGTATATAAGCGAGCAGCATACTCCAGTATTTTCAGCAACCCTTCTTCACAACAGCCCCACCGCTAGCGCTAGTCACACCTCCCCCCCGTTACTGTCCCGACATGAAGCTTTCTTTCGTCGTCCTCGTCACCGCATTCTTCGCGGGTTCAGCCCATGCCCTGACCACCGCTCACCTTGAGGAGGTGAGTATTGAGTCTGCCAGACCGTACTACTCACTCACCCCTACTTCTCTAGCGAGGCACGGCCTGCTCGGGAGCGTACGCCAACTGCCTCCACGCTTGCGGTACCGTAAGCTGCGACTCGGGCGACTGCCACCAGTACTGCAAGTGCGCGTACTGCTGGAACACCAACCCCATCTTCGACTTCCCCTGCGTCAGCAACCTCAACTGCGTTCCTCCCAACTTCTGAGCGAGGGGCAACATTGCGTGGATGCTGTCTCCGTTGGCTCTTGTACGTGTCAGTGCATTGGGCCGGAAAGCACGACGCTGAAGCTGATCTCTATCACGTATAGCTTTGTTAGTCCTGTAGTGCAACGTGGGCTCTGCTCACGATGAAGCTGAGCTATGCGAGTCATCATTTCGTGCTCGCAGGCTTTTCATTGGGCTGGCCATTTTGCCATGACTCTTTGTACACGTATTTATTCGGATGGGCCCTATGAGGACAATGCGTCAGGCATGACACACCAACTTGTTTGTCTCCCGATTCGAGGCAGGCTCAATGAAGCTGGTCACAACGATGACGACACACGCAACATCCGGAGCTCTACCCAGTTGAATCAACGACAGGGAAGAATATTGACAAAGCGACGTTACAGAGGAAACACCCTCCATGACCGATCCGTTACACTGCCTCTCGCGTAAGAAAACAAGAACATCACAATTGAAAGAGTGTTTCTTGATTGATCTACATCGAACGTTCAACGTTACGCAGTCCGAGTCTAGCACATCACGCGCGTCCACCACCTTCTGCCTCCCAACTTCCTCCTCTCAGGCACAGCTGGGGGGTGGACAGCAGCTTGGCTGACAACGCAGTCATGCGTCGACGTCGACCGATGCTGCCGTGACCAAGGCGCGAGCGGCGGCAGAGCGCGCACGGATCTCGCACTTGAAAGGAATCGGGGCCCTGCGTGAAGAGGCGATCAGCAAGCGGCATTGACAGGCAGTATCCCAGATCAAGCACGCACGAGCTCGCGAGGTGCTTCGTGAACTTGGGCTCCAGGGGCATAGGCTTGCCGCGCGCGTCCAGCTCGGGGGTGATATTGAACACGAGCAGGATTGACGCGCACACGATGAACAGGGACGAGTCCGCGAGGTGACGACCGGGGCATATCCTGTCGACGCAAGTCAACCACCCTGTTGTGAGCAGATCGCGCAAGTGAGATGGCGGAGGACGCACCTTCGCCCGAAGCCAAAGACGAAGGTGGCAGGGTCCTGCACGTCGGGGTTCAGCTGCCCGTTCTTGAGGAACCGGTCGGGGTTGAAGCGTTCGGGGTCAGGGTAGACACGGGGGTCCCGAGACATCGCCCTAAGGAGATGGATTATCGCTCTACTGCAGCCACAGAATAGGTCAAGGGACATACCATAGGTTGGCCAGAACGAGCGAACCCTTGGGGATCAGCCAGCCGTTGTAGACGTCGTCCTGGACTGTCGCGTGGGGGACCCCAGTCGGCGCGACGACGTGCCACCTCATCAGCTCTTTGACGAGGGCGTTGACGTACGGGAGTGAGTCGCGTTCAGAGAATTCCGGGAGGCGTGAAGAGCCGATCACGCTGTCCAGTTCGGCCTGCGCCTTCTTCTGCACCTCGGGGTTGAGTGCCATCAGCAGAATGAAGGCCTGGATCGAGGCTTCTGTCTATCACCGGATGTCAGTTTTGGTAGAGGATACGATTGTACAGTTTCCTCACCGTATCTGCGCCAGCTACAGCGTGGGGTCAGTCGCTGCACGAACACCCGTTTCGAGTTCGACGAGTTGACGCACCAAGGTACACCGTTGCCGCAACTCCGGCCGCGAAGTCTCGCTCCTTGGACTCCTCCTCGTCGCTAGAGGGCCGAGCCGAGCTCATCATATTGGACAGAATTGAGTGCCGGGATATGCCGTGGGTCTAGATAGTACAATTGATCACGCTATACTCCCATCACGAACAAAGCATGATGGCTCACCAGGTTCTCGATACCCGCGTCCACGAGCTGCCGGAGGATAACCTTGAATCGCTTCTCCGCAGCCGCAGCCTCGCGCTTGAAGGCCGCACCGGGGAACCATTGGGGTACGTATTGCAGAGCGGGGATGGCCTCGACCAAATATTTACCGGGAACGGCGAAGTTCGCGGCGGTGTGAATCATATCCCGCATCGGGTCCAAGTATCTGTTGTCGCCTTTCACCATCTGCAAGCCGTACGCAACCGAGAGCGCTGTCCCTGCGAAGGCGCTGCGATGTGGAGCCAGTGACTTAGCATGACTGACAAAACGAATAGCGGGACAGCACTTACTACTCGATATGGTGGAAGAAATCTTGTGGCTTCTCGAGAAGGTCCAGCAGCAGTTGGTTGGCGACTTGGCGCTGGAGCGGCTGGTACGGAACGACGGCGTTGGGAAGAAGCTCTTGGTGGAACACGCGTCTGTGCGTGCGCCATTCTGCGCCGTACCGCTTGACGATCACGCTCCAGTCAGCGAAGGACGTCCTGGAGAATAGTGTCACCCGCGCGCTCAGCAGGACTGGAGTCGTATTATGTCACGTACAGCTTGCCCATGACCATGTCCGGCCTATCCGAGTATGCTGCTGAGCGTTTGTCGAGTAGCTCAACGGCCAGCTCGTATGAGTTGATCGCAACGGTATGCTGGCGGAACACTTTCAGATAAACCATGTCCTTGCTCCCTGGTGCACATTACAGTGGTCATGTGAAGGTCCAGAACGAGTTCAACGCGATACATACCATACTTCTCACTGAGTTCCTTGAATTCGGGTCCCCGGTCGCGCTTGGGAAAGTCTAGAGCATTTCCAATAATCGGCCAACCACGCGGTCCAGGAGGCAAAGGCAGAGACGATCCTCTTGACAGCCGATCCCGGAGAGCAAGTGTGACAAGGGTAACCAGGGAGACCGCGAGGAGTGTAGGGGCGGCTTGGAGCCATGAAGAAAGAGCTGGGTCGAGAGACATGGCAATGAATGGAACAGTACTGAGACGCAAACTGAGCTGGACATTATATGTGCCACGTAGCGACGACGATCCCCGACAATGGAGTTTGCGAGTGGACTAAATGGGGTTGAAGGAGGGTGCCGATGACGTCTCAGATGCTTGAGTATCTACGGTTTCGGAACGTCCAGTGAGACCCGCCGTCAGTACGTACATTCAAACGAAAATTGCGCGGGTCCGCGAACTCTGCTACCTTGCAATGAGCCATGCTCAACTTCAGTCTTGGGAGTAAGGGATTGTTGAACTTGCTGTACGGAATCGCTGCTAGGACCGCGCAGAGAGTGCAGTTGCAAGCGAGCCATACACCCTTGCAATATCCGACAGACGCACTTAGGGACTGCCGGATAGGCAGAATTCAGGAAGGCAGCCAGTCGCGAGCAAATCGTGAGGCAGCTATTATCGCCGGTCACTCGGCCTTTGTTTACATGATTACATAAGCAGTTCGGAGTGCCCTCTGGCGTCTGGGATGCCTTTTCTGTACTACATCCACTCCAGCCTAAAACTTTCTCGTCTCAATCGTCTCACACATCTCATCAAGACGTTCCTATTGCATGTCTTCTTGTGCTATACTGAGGCTTCTTGCTGAACCAACCCTAGGCCTGAGCCCTCCTCGTCACCGCGGCTCCGACCCCGACGCCTTAGTGGTGACTCCGACGGGGCCGACAGTCGCTCCCCTTCTCCATTTGGCATTTTCCGTGTTTTGCCTCCGAACGACGGCACAATTAGATCCACGTGGTTATAGCACTGGTCTTCAGCGATCTCCAAGAAAGCTCACGCGCTCACGCCTCGGCGGGCGCATACCACAGCCACAGCGTTCCCACGCTGATTTGTGAATGCCCAAGGCTCGGAGATGTTCCATCGACGTAAGTATGTACGTACCGAAGAACGTCCCTACACGAGTCGCAGACTCGCAGTCTAGCTCGTCATTTTTTCCAGTGGGCTTCCGCTCAAGCAATACCCAGGCCACGCGCTCGCCTTCGAGCATGACGCAATCACTATCCCTGCGGCCAATGCCTCAAGCATGGTGCGGTGTGCCAGGACATGGTCCTCCCGGGTTGCAGTGCCAGTGGTGCCGATCCCGACGGTCTGAGGTGACGTCGTGACGAGCTGCCTCACGGGTACGCACCACGCCCGAGCTCGTGTGGATATCTCCGTCCGTCCACGGACACATTGATGCATGTACTGGACCTCTCCCGAACCCTTCTCTCGTTCTTCCTCGCGGAATGAGACCAAGGTAGGTATGGTGTGCATAACATAGTGATCTAGGTCAATTTTCTGACATAGATTTATCCGTCTGCCAGCAACGAGTGATTGGTGGCCACGATCATCAGACAAACGAGTAGCCACAAATCATTGTTCTGTTGACCACACGCTCGGACGGCATTTGTACACCTGTAAACATGGTTCTCACACTTGCCAACAGAGAAACAACGATCGAGCCGCGTGCTATACATACACTAATAACGCGCGAACACATATCCAGAGCATGATAGCCCCTCCTACACATTACAAGACGACCGCAGACGGACCTACTACCAGTAGCTGTTGTAGCGAAGGGCGAGAGTGGGTTGGACACTTCCGCGCGACACCCAGCGCACATCGACTAAGACTAGATCAGAAGCTTCGATTGATATATCTCCAACGCGGAGACCGCCTTCTAAGTGAGACTGGTAGGTGAACAGTCAGAAACTTGTTCAATGTTATGTCCTAGGGTAGACGTACCACGGCAGTCTTAACCTCTTCCGCAACGTCCCTAGCGAGTTGTTCCCTAGTGATGGACCGGTGCTTGAGCCTTCGGTTCCGTTGCTTGGGCTGATACGACGAGCCGGGCAGCTACCATTGAGGGTATCAGATTAGCGGGACCGTTGAAGTGTACACTCTGATTAACAGCACTTACGCAGACTCGGATGGTATACTTCTCCTGCTTCGCAAGGTCGGCACTGAACGCGGGGAGATCGGAATCGCGAACGCTACCGGCCTCAGCCTCTCGGATGGGCACGTTGAAAGACACCACTTCTGCGTGCGCGGGGATCTCTCCATACTGGTATCGATCTTGCTCAACGACGAACTACGTAATGATCAAAATAAAGGGAGAACATATTAATACGAGAATCCACAAACCAGTCTTTCCAATGCAGGCGCATAAGTTGGGTAGTCCTCCTTCTTGACCTCGTCGCCGATGATCCATCCGTCAGTGACCTTCCAGTAAATCAATGTGTCCTCTTTGAACATGACGCTCCCCACGGGGAAGTCGTTGGCGTTGGACTAAGAAGAATTGGTCATACTTTCAAGACCTTAGCAAAACACACGTACCATAGACGGCGGGTTTGGGAGTTCAAGAGGTACGCCAAGTGGACGTTGAAACACGTACCACTCCTCGCTACCCTCGACGGCCTTGTATGGCCACCCGTTAGGAGTGTAAACCAACGCGTTGTCGGGGAACTGAGGTGCCATATTGCAACGTCGATGGAAGGATCTGAGAAGCTGACCGGGCAGAGGCGTAAGAGAAAGTGAAGCGTGGTTCTGAGGCTCATTTCAGCCGCCTGCCTATAAGACCCCCTCGAGCCTCGAAGGTTATCCTACGGTAAGAGTGTGCATGCATGACAGTGAGCAAGAATGCCAGATATGTCTATCGAGATACGCACATATCCATCCCGGAGCAGCCCTCCCGTCAGTGACGGAAAGGAAGACCGGTCGCTGCAGGGGCGAGAGTTGAACGCAGGATGGCCAGGCAACACTGTGGACAGATATCTGGGAGAATGCCGAGCGCCGTGGGCCGGACGGAGCTCTGCTCTTCCCGGTTCTTCGCCAGGAGCGGGGGCGAGGATATTCATTTTTCTAGAGATCTAAGAGGTCAGAGCGAGGGTGCGGTTGGAATATATGCTTAGAGGTCTGTACTTACTAGGTACAGCATCATCCTAAACAGCTTTGGAAGTCGAGTATGTGGCATCGCCGCCACAAGAACCTTACTCAGGGCGCCGCGGTGTCGATCGCTATCCATGCTAAAGACATCGAGTGTAGAGTCCTGGTAAATGCAGATCAGTCTATCGGGATATGAGATCACGGTGCTCACGACGAATCCAACCCCACCCACGCCTTGGCAGTCTATCCAGCGGCGGTTCCGCGGTGACGCCGTAATGTACTATCTCATCCTGGCGGCTTCTCCCGGGCCCTCCGCAGATATACATCCAAGCCAACGTCGCCGCGATGTCCTACCATGCTTGCTGCGCGGGGTCGGGGTCGGACGGCCATGCGCCGGCGTGCAACGCGCTCACCGGATAACTGGAGCGAATCGGGCTAAGCCGCCTCGTAGCAACAGCTTCCAAAGACGGATATCGCAGGCTCCAGGGTCCTGCGCCGACTTCCTCTAGAGAGTATCCATTCATGGCACAGGTCGCCATGTTGTGAGAATTCCAGGTCCAGGCTGACTCGGGTATGGTACAAAGAACGTTCAGTCCTTGGCCATCATGCATCAGATCTCGTCCATCACATCCCCCGCAGCTGACGTAATCAACGATGCAGCTTTGGAAGAGCGAGCGCGAATTTCGCACTGGAACTCTTCCGGGTGTCTGCGGACCGATAATGAGGCTCTGGTCGAGCAGAGGAAGGTACGGTCCACTCACGAGCTGATGAGATGCGTCGTGAACCTCGCTTCCAGAGGCAGCGGCTTCCCATCCGCGTCCACAGGCGGCGAGATGTCGAACACGTGCAAGATGGATGCGCACACCATAAACAGCGACGCGTCCGCAAGGTGGCGCCCAGGACATTTCCTGCGCGCGCAAAGTCAGGAGGGTGAGTCATTCGCGACGTGGTCTAACGCGATATCCAGCTAGGATCACGGACCTCCTGCCGAATCCGAAGACGAACGAGTACGGGTCTAGCACGTTCGTCTGCGACTGATCGTTTGGGATGAATCGCTCGGGCTGGAAACTTTCAGGATCGGGATATACAGACGGGTCCCTGGAGTACGCCCTAGACGACGGAGTTATCCTCCTGTATGATGAGGACGAGGAAGCACGCACCATGGGTTCGGGACAACCAGCGATCCTTTGGGAATCAAGTACCCGTTGTACACGTCGTCCTGGGTAGCCGCGTGCGGAACGCCCGTGGGCGCGACCACATGCCATCGAGCTAGCTCCTTGAGAATGGCATTGACGTAGGGCAGCGCATCGCGATCGGCGAAGTCGGGGAGCCGCTGCGAGCCTACGACTTTCTCTAGCTCGGCCTGGGCTTTCTTCTGTACGTGGGGATAGAGGGCCATCGCAAGGAGGAAAGCGTGGATAGCCGATTCGGTCTACATGATGGCAGTAGTGAGATCCCGCAAGATCGGGATAGAGGTGACTTGCACCTACGGTATCTGCACCAGCTAGGGCCCAACGTCAGCAGCTACGAAGCTTTCTGAATAGGAACTTGAACGCACCATTATACACGGTCGCTGCAATGCCGGCGCACATCTCTTCCACCTCCGCTGTCTCCTCATCAAGGTGTGAAGCATTCCGCAGCATGCGGGTCAGTATGGAGTTCCGGGCGATGCCGTGGGTCTGTGTGCTGTCAACATGGAACAATGAACACGGATAGCAACCTGATCTAGCTTACCAGATTGTCCTTTCCTGCTTGTAGTAGATCACGAAGAATCTTCCGGGTTCTCTTGCTTGCTGCAGCTGCCTCGCGCTTGAATGCGGCACCGGGGAACCATGACGGCAGATATTGTAATGCCGGGAGTGCTTCGACGAGATATTTGCCGGGCACTGCGAACGCCTCTCCGGTCTCCAACAGCTCGCGCAGTTGACGGATGTATGTGTTGTCATTCTTCGGGATCTCGAGTCCGTACGCGACCGCAAGCGCCGTGCCGGCGAATGCCCTGGAAGGCTTCAGCAGGACCGGCTGATGTCAGCCACAGGGACACTCACCGTTCGACATGGCTCGCGAACGACTTTGGGTCCTCCAAGAGGTCTTTGAGCAGCTGGTGTGCGACGCGGCGTTGAAGCGGCTGATATTGTCGGACGACGGTCGGAAGGAGCTCTTGGTGGAACACACGCCTGTGTGCCCGCCATTGCGGGCCGTATCGCAGCACGACTAAGCTCCACTCCGTGAAGGACGTCCTGATGGCCTCGGTGAGCTCCTCAGGAAGCACCAGATCGAAGGCAAGAAGGAGACTTCGACATACAGCTTTCCCATGATTAGCTCTGGCCTATCGGAGTAGATCGCAGACCGTTTATCGAGTAAGTCGCACGCCACGTCGTAGGAACCGAGCACAATCGTATCCTGACCAAAGACCTTGAGGCGAACGATGTCCCCTGGAACCGTTGAACTAGTTCAGAGCTAGTTTGCTATGATGAACTGAGGTGCCTACCGTACTGGGCAGAGAGGTCTCGGAAACCGCGCGCTCGATCTTCTCGGGGGAAATCCAGCGCGTTGCCGATGATAGGCCATCCTCGCGGCCCAGGCGGCCAAGGAGAAGACGGTGCCTTCAGCAGCCAGTATATGACGCGAAGCACAACAATCCCAGCCAGGAGGGTAGCCAGAGGAGGGAGTAATGCAGAGGTAGTTTCCCTGAGGGTGAGAGGCATGGTGAAGGATCAACCTGCTTCAACTAGTGCGAGCACGAACTTGATAAACCCGTCTCCACCGGCGTGCGACACGACTCACGAAGAAGTCCTGCGTATCACCGACAAGGTTCTGTAGAGACCCGGAAGCCGAGTGACTAAGAGCAAGAGACAGAAGGGCGTTATTCTTGACATTCTGTGTCCACGGGTGCGACGTTAAGGCTTCTGATCCCCAGGTTTGCCCCAGGTCCCTATAGGTAGAGTGAGCACACTTCCAGGTCACACATGCCTCATCGTGGTTCGTTGGACTTGCGTCTCCAAGCTTCACGTAAAGCAGCTCCACCAAAGGCACAGCGTCGTGGCATGGCATCCGGCCCAGCTGTGTGACCTATGCGAAGTTCAAGAGTGGTTGTCGAAGCTTCGAAGACTGGAAGTCGAGTAGAAGAAGCAACCAGCGCCTAAAACGGTGTTACCATCATCGGCAGATCGGCCCGATCGCAATACGCGCCCACAGGACAAAACTTCTCCAGCAGGCTCCAACAGCCTGGATGTGACTTGTAGTCCAGACTCCATACTTATGTGCAGGTTAGCAGCACCTTGTCGCTCCACGTCAACTACTGTCACCCACAAGGAGAATTTGTGATGAGGGGTGAGGTGCGTGTCTGTGTGGGTACGTACGACTGCTCACACTGGCGACGGTTTTCAACGCGACTCTCGCAGCCTGACGGACACCTTCTCTTGAAGCTCTGACTCCCCGGGCCCGTCGCTCTTACATAGATTGAGCCCAGGTTCGTCTCCCCTCTGATCACCCTCCCCACAAAGTCTATCCCACATGCTCACAGGATATATAACAGTCGGTATCTAGAATGGTAATGAAATGGTAATAGGAGCACAATCCGGGATCTGCCAACGAGATCGTTTGCGGCGTTGTCCGTCTTGATCTCCTGCAGGCACAACCCACCTCTGTCTCCCCTGGTTGCTTCTCCCTATACAAGGTCGATCTTTATGCCACGTAGCGTGCGACGCGATCATCCCTTATCAGTGTGGCGAACGCATCTTAGTATGCGGCCTAGCGGCGACGTCACGTTGTCTCAGTACGAAGTTCATTCAAGAATTCGTTGAAGGGATTAAGTTGGCCGATGGCACCTATCCGGTAGATGTATCGGGCTGTCCTCTATTCAGGGACAAGCCTTCGTCGGACTGTCCGAGGTGTTTTAACGAAGAGGCATCAGAAATCGAAGGTGCGTACCATACGCCTCGTGCACATCGCCCGGACAAGTCTCATATTCCCCTGTGCTCACGCGCCAGACTACATATCTACGACACCTTGGCACCCCGGAACCATGGACGGACGCATCTCCGGGACCAAAGTGACCACGACCAGGGCCTCGACCGCGAATCATACCCCACGACCCCAAATCAACTCCGCCGATCTGTCACTCTGTATCGCCTCAGTGTGTCGCCCTCTACACCTCGGCGTTTGTACATCGCGATTGACCCCATACTCACACTCGCGGCATAACGCGAATCACGCGCGTTACACCACTACGACATCCCGTGCCTCGTGGCCATCAAACCACAATTTACACAGGCTACGACAACATCGCCGTGGGGTTCCTGCCATTGACGACGGATGCTCCGGCCGCTCGGAGGGCTATTGTTCCCTGAGAGGCCCTTCAATGTCGACATGGGTGCGTACTTGGGACGTGGAGGTGTACGATCGAAGAACACTTTGACGTCGTCAGTGATGGCGCTACTGACCACTGGTCATTTTGCGATCGCGATCTACACCTTCACTCGGACGCCGGATTCCCGCGTCGCAGGGTAAGAGCACAGCTGCAAATCCTCTCCTTGTCGCTGTTACTTACGGAGTGCATGCCAGGGGACAGAGAAGCATGACGGGACAGCTTGTGTATGTCAATCCATTCAAATGCAACTGAAAACGCCGTGCCGTTGCAGCGCAGCAACTGAGATACTATGCAAGCTCCTAGAGGATCGTCCGGTTTGGTCGGTGGAATCAGTCGCCCAACTGTATGTTATGATGCTCTGATGCTCGAGTGCACCAATGGCTCATGCATGGACACACATGCCAGGTGGAGTTACATTCGTTCTGTCCCCCATCATATGTGGATGACTTGTGGACTGACGTCGGTCGCTTCGAACCCACACTGACGTTGCGTAGCCATGCGAATGGGATCTCCCGGAGCTGGATCATCTGCGCAAGTTGGAAGTCTAGGGTTGCGCCGCTCTCACAGCGATCCATTCGGACCATGATTCCCAGGTATCTATATTTCCTTTGTTCTTGCCCTCACTTTTGAGACTGATATCTCCCACAGCCATTGTCACTGTATTTCCTACTTCGTCGCCAAAGGCACCCCAAGCACGCTGCGCACAGCTCAACTGTCTAGGTCGATATACGGAGCATACCGTGCTACCTGGATGGTTTGTCTCACCCGTCCGTCCGATTATCAGCTGTTGATCATGTATTCGTGGTGAGTTCTCGTCTGCTAATCGCACGTCCTCCGCCTTCCTCACACGCCAGCTTCCTGTGGAGACGCACCGCGCGACGCAGAGCAGCAAGTTGCCTTCTTCGGACGTAGGTTCGGGTCGCAGCGCCAGTCCAACCACAAATTCTATTTCCAGAGGCTGCGCGTGTCATGCCACCGTATTCCAGGGACGGGCAACGGTGGGGTGTATCATCGGTACGTGTGCACGATTGCTCAGCCCGCCAATTTCGCATATTGACGGCGCCAAACTCTCATAGTTCCTCGCACTCCCCTACAAGTAGAGGGCCGTCGGCTTGTCTACCCCCTACTACCCTGCTCAGCGTCTTACCTCTTCACCGACTGCACACCTCCTATCGACGACGTGCACGACATGGACCGTCCCTCCCTGCCGATCCCGCGCAAATCCCGTCGAGTCAGCTTCAGCGACGATTTGAGGACGTACTATACCCGACCGCCGCCTCCCGACGACATTCCCGTGGTCATCTCCAGCAGCTATGGACCGCCGCCGACACCGCAACTCAAGAGCCGTCCCCTCCCAGACAGCCCCGACCTCGCTCCGAGCCATTTGGAGCAAGCCCAGTACGTCCGGCGCGCAGCGTCTCAGTCTGTTCCTAGCGCTGACATCCTGTGTAGCCCAGCTGGAGACGGCATCGCTCACCATGGGCACACCCAGACTGCGTTCACGCCTGCGAGTTCGCCTGCGACGCAGCCGGTGCCAGTGGCGACGCCAACCCTATCGCCCTCTTCGACCGCGAGCGGGTCCTCCGCGCTTACAAACTCGGACACGGTCGAGCCCGAGTCCGACCTGTCTCCGTACCTCGCGCGGTTCCCTGTGGAGTGGAATGTGCGCGAGATGCGCAGCCCCGCCGGGCTGCCTAGCTCCGGCTGCCTCCGTGCGCCCGCATTTAGGTCGGGAAGGACGACGTGCGTGGTGCACTTCGTGCCTGACGCGACCGAGCGCCGCGACGACTGGCAGATCAACGTCTATGCGACGCGGTCGCTGACGGTGGGGGATATCGTGGGCCGGATAGGGGAGGAGCTGTACAAGGTCGACGACGGGATGGGGATCTACGAAGGCCATCCGCGGGAGCACGCTGCACGGGCGGAGAGGATGTCGCGCGTGATGGGCGACCTGGATGCTGCGAACGATAGGCTGAGGGCCATCGACCTATATCCGGAGCGTAGGAGTCACTTCCTCGGTCTCGATGAAGTGAGCGCTGAAGAGGGATGCGACGGGCCGATGTATGTTGTTCGTTTGGGGCGGCACAATTGAAGTCACGGTCAGCCATACGAGTGGAGGTATACTTTCTAGATTTGCTGACCCTAGCTGCCGTAGACTTGCAATGCAGCATCGGAGGTCGTTTCCTTCTCCGGGTCATGGCCGCGGATGACACTTTGTTCCGACCCGCGCGTGCTCAGGCTGTAGCAGGTTTGTTGAACCATCAGTACCATGTTGCTTTCCAGTTCGTGGTGTACGTCACGTTCATCTGACATTTGAGCAACGGGCCAACTAACAGACATCCTCCTACGTATAGAACGCGCTGTTGGGTCGTATGCATTCGTCCCGATTGGGTACGCATAGGTGGTTCGAAGCTCATGTGACTCCAGACGCCAAACCTAATCGATCTGGCATCTTTGTCCCATCAACTTGAACCATTGCCATCTGTCCAACGTCCAACGCTCATCCGCCCACGTAGCTGCTGCTCAGCCCTCGCATGGCTGATCATCCCGTTTTTCCACATGACGTTTTCGTCGAAATATTCAGCCATCTGGCCTTGGTGGATCGACCGCTCACCACCAAATCAAGACGCCCAAGCTCGTACTGGGCGCCCCAGGCGCAGAGCTACGGTGACAACGCGGCATCACACCTTAACAAGCTGAAGGAAGCGGAAACCGCATGCCGGTACAAGACCAGTGCTAAGGAGGAGAGCGCAACTCGTCTGACGCGCTCGACGTTGGCGAGCGCGGCGCTCGTATGTAAAACCTTCGCCGAGCTCGCCTCAAGTGAGCTCTGGGCTGCGCCACTCGGGGGACTTTACACCATCCTCGGAGTGCTCCCAGCCTTCAAGGCCCAGGAAAGAGATGCTGTCGATGACTCGAGAGTTCGATATACCATGCACCACTTCGTAAGTACATGCCTTTGCTTCTTCGTCATTTCACGCTGTTCAGCGTTCGTTTTGCAACCAGGTTCTCGACGGGGAGATCACGGAGCAAGACTGGGCTTCCATGCTCCGCTGCGCGGAACGGGTCCGCGAACTCGCCTTCCACACATTCTCGGATTCCATCATGCCGTATACCATCGGTCAATCGGTCTGGCCTCTCCTGCGGGCGAAGATCGGCGGTCGGCCATTATGCCCACGGCTCGAGCTGCTCGCGTGGCAATGCCATGTTGAGTCACCCCCTTTGGAGCAACTCTTCCGCATGCTGCTCTGTCCCAAGCTCTTCATCTTCATCTCCTGGCACCCAATGACGGAGCGATTGGGAGAGAATCGCCAGGACACCGTGGTCGGCGGTACCATCGCGTACTCTCTGCGCACTGTGTTGGCGCAATCTTCCAACCTCCAACACCTTGCGCTTGAGCTGCGCCATGAAGAAGAAGATTTGCAACATACGGCAGGGTGTATGAGCCTCCGCTCTTTGACTGTAGTCCCGCAACATCTGGCCGTCGTGCCCATAGTGCCCTCGTTGCTCCGAAAGCTCGCTCTGCTTCCCCGCTTAGAAAGCATCCGTGTCTCCCTCATCAGCACCTCCGCTCAAGACGCAATGTGGGATACATTCCACGCTCCTGCAGAGAGACAATCTCGCCCGATGGTTCCGCTCCAACTCGCACCGGGCGCCTTCCCTTCACTGCGACACATCTCTTCCTTATCTTGTCCTGCGTCAATGATGGCCGACGTTCTGGAGATGACATCCTCACGGAAATTGACCTCAGTGTCCATGACCTGTGACATGTTCTCCTCTGTCGACAGGCCTCAGATACCCAGCCTCCTTGTTCAACTCTGTTCGCCCCACTCCTCCCGGACGCTCCGAGAGGTCAACCTGTGGATGCGTCATGCTGGCAGCTTCGGAGCTCACGCTCTGTGCCGTCTCTTGGACGTTGCACCACAGCTACTCGAATTGCACTTGGTCGAGAGGCTCTCGATCAGATTCACCGAGACTGAGGTCTGCATCTCGGATGAGGACATGGACCAGATGGGTACGGCATGGCCGCATCTCGTCACGCTGTCCATCGCGTACGAGCGGGACTCCGCGTTCCGGATCGCCTGCGACTTTCGACCTGAGCTGATCGAGCTCCTGGGCAGGGAGAGGATCGCCGGGGACCATCCCTCCATCCGCGCCGTCGTCGCGTTCGCCCTTCGATGCGAGCAGCTCAACGCGCTCACTATCGACGTGGCGGACTTCACCGAGACCGATATCGACTTCCTGGAAGAGCAAGCCGCATCCGTCGATCCGCAGCATAACCTCGTGCAGCTCATCCCGAGGTCGTCCTCTCGCCGGCACGGATCGCTCGCGATCCCGGACGTCCGCAGAACTGCAGACGCCTTCCATCGAATGTTCCCTGCGCTCCGAGGGACATATATCTTAGACATGCCGAGGGGCATGGATTCGCGCGCGATGGACCTCAATGACGAAGACTCGGAGATGGCGTTGCACAAGCTCATGTGCGCTCTGGAACAGATGCACCCGCCACACCGTCGCGCACAGCGGCAGATGGCGTCGCCTTCCGTGTTTCCTCGTGAACCGTGAGCACGAAACCGATTGAGGGATGCTTCTGACCCACCTGACGTGTATACACAGATACGAACAGATGATGATCTCAAGGGCCCACGTTTCGCAGTAAGTATCTACCACATCCGCCTCCGCCTCCGCCATACGTGTTACGGCCCACGCGCCCTCCCCTCTGTCTCGCCAACAAGCACGGAGTGCTCTGACCGCATAGCCCAATATTCTTGTCGATACCGCCCCCTTGACCGTTTGCCACGTATCACGGCGACCCCTCCGAAACACCCTGCGCCTGCCCAGTACACCCCGACGGCAACATCAACCGCCGCCGTGCCTCAAGCTTTCGTCATGCTGCAGACGGGATCGTCGTAGCCAAACCCAGCCACATGCAAGCTACGGGTCCTTGGTTCATCGACCCGGCGATCCCCTTCTTTCGCCCACTCGGTGCAGCGCATTCCCACACGAGTACGAGTTGCAGCCGATAAGCATTTTCACTTTGCCCATGGAGACCGAGCGTCGATATCGACGATCGGCGAACAACTGACACTGCAAAGTCAAGAGCTAGGCCCGCTGCCCCAGCGAAGATCCCGGGACACGCGCTGGCTCGACTCGGCGAGGATCGCGGGGTTGGACGGGGCTCCACGGACGCAGTTGCGCGTATATCATCTTGTGCAGATCCATGTTGCGATCTCTCTCTCCACTTGCTCTCCATTTTCGCTTCCTCGAAGCTCCGACGTGCGAACTGTCTCGAGGTGGGGGCTCGTCGCCCGTCCGTCTTGGTAGGCCGATCGCATCTGTAGTCTAGCTTGTACTCTGACCAGAGTCTGACCGCATTTGTCTGAATTGTACGCATGACCGATCGATCTTCCTATACATCTGTGACCTCGCCGGCTTCCCGCGGCCATATCAAGCTGCCCGGATGGCTCGCCGCTCGCCATCGTCGTATTGTACGCCGACTTACGACTATGGGTCGGGCGCTCCTGGTGGTGGTGCTCATGAAAATGAGATGAGGAATATGACGCACGACAAGCAAAGCGTACCATCGGCAGAGATCGCACAGGTGAGGCTTCACGAAACGTGCATGAGTAGTGTGACTGTGACCCGAGGTGAGGAGGATCCGAGGAAGTGCGACCGTCATGTCGCTGCGACAAAGGCCTCCGACTAGAAAGTCCTGTGTTGTAAAATGTGGCTAGAGCAATACTGAACACTCACCTCCCAATGGGTTCCCTGGATCAAACACTTCTGGCCTGACGAGAACGTCGAAGAGAGGTCCATTGCACCCGCAACCCCAGATCGGGGTTGGTAGCTCTGCGACGGGGAGCAGGTCGCAACTCGTCGGGATGTAAACCCAGGTGGGAGAAGTTGAGTACACCCTCAGACATAGTCAGAAGGTCTGGCAAAGAGAAGCTTGAAGCGAGCTATGTCGTATTCTTGTCTACTACATCGGGAGACCAAAGGTGAATCTGTCGACCCCCCCGCGCGCCGGCATGAACACAACAGCCGTCTCAGCGAGATTGCGACGGTACGGTACACACGTCAAAGACGTGTTCAACATAGTTCGGGTGATTCTCAGACGTCCTCATGGGCACGAATCTCTGGCTTGCACATCACATACCTATACCCTTCTCCCTCAACGTTCAACAGCCCAGCCCCTCGATCGTCCTTCCCCTTGATCACTGTGGTATTTGAAGAATGTCATAGCAGTCGTCTGATTCCGGAGGCGGTGGGAACACAGACACGATGTTAGAGGTGAGAGGGGGACTCGAACATGGTGGTCGACGAAGACAAGTGCGCGTACTAGGCGCTTGTATGTATCACGAACCACCGAGAACGACCTCTATCCTGGACTTGTTGGCCGCGGGTCGTTGCAGGGTCGTTGTTGAACGTTCAACGCCAAAGGTTCCCGACCAGCCTGCCAGTGTCAACGCGATAGTTCTCTTCCCCGCCGTGCACCGCCGTGCAAGCACCGACCAGGCGCTTGCCCCCGTTGGACGTTGAACTGTCGTCGGTCACCGCCGCCAGCGCGTAGAGGCGGCGCGCCGCCGTTCCGCTAGAAGGTCGACCGATATGGGACCGTATGTGGCCCGTAACGTTACGGCGTGATGGGCGGCCAGGGGGTTGCTTTTTCGAAGCCGGACGATGGTCGGTCGGCGGGATCCAAGGAGCTCGGCGTTGCCATTCCGGGATATACGGCGCACACAAAGACGGACATCGTTGTTATTTTAGTTCGCTGCGCCGCCCACGTTTGAGCGGAGCTGGGGCCTAGGGCGGGCAACTGCCCAAAAGAGAAGGTTCGGGGCGGCGCAATCTGGCCGTATCAGGCAGGTGTTAGCGCCTGGCGCGCCGCCGTGGACATATCAGGCAGGAGACGGGATCAGCGCCAGCGCCGCATGACCCGAAGAAGGGTTCTCCCATCACGGACCCGAAGACCTTCTCTGATATGACTCGACTGCCCGCCTCCCGACGCGGCGGGCGGGGCGCGAATGCGTCGGGATGCAAACGAGGTGTACAAACACGACGTCCACGCATTTATACCGCTCCTGCCGACCGACATGGCCCAGTTCCCCGACCGCCGCCCGCCCTCCCCGCCCCTCCGACGCCCCCTCCCGTCCTCTCCGCCGCAAAAGCTCCTTAGCACGCACTACCAGCCCCAATAGATCATCTGTGTGACTCACTGCCGCTATCACGATGTACTTGAACACGCCGAGCTCGGGCTACAGCCAACGGTCAGAAGCCCCGCAAGTGCCGGGCACGCCGATGCATGCGCCCCGTATGGGAGCCCGCGGCCTTCCAACGTCCCCACACAACCCGATCTCGCCCATGACGCCGTACACGGCCGGGACATACGCCCCGTTCCAGCACTGTATGTCGGCGTGACACCCTATTTCTCTCTCTTATTGTGTAACGCTTTCGGAGGAGAGATGTTGACCGACCGCCGTTGCCCCGCAGATGGTCTGATGACCCCGCCGGACAGCCCGGACAAGCAGGCTCGCGGCCGGATGACGGATTTCCACCCGATGCTCGACGCGCGCGGGCCCCCGCTTGCCTTCGACATCCGCCACGGCACCCATCTCAGCGGCGAGGCCGCGAAGCAGCCGGCGATCAACCACCCTGCAAGCCGTCTGCTCGTCAACATCGGTCCGAACGTGCTCACCATCGAGATCGTCGCGAGCACCAGCGCGGGCCCGACGCTCGGTGACGTCTTTGGCCAACTGGCGTCCGCGCTCAGGATGCGTGCACACTCGGCCGAGGTCGCGAACGCGGTCCAGCTGGGCGTTGCTGCGCCGCACTCGGTCGTGCCGAACATCAGCAGGGCGGGGATTATGAACGTGAAGTTCATCTTTGCCGGCTTTACGCTGAGGGCGCTGCAGAATGGCGTCGCATACGTCGACTGCCACCTGCGTTGCGCCATGTAAGTCAAGGACTGTGGTCTGCCGCCAGTCTAGATCTCTCAACGCTCCAGCATACGAACACCGCGGTGCAACGCCAGCTCAGTGCTTTGAGGCTTCTTGACTTGCTCATCCAAGAGCGGAGAGCCAACTCACCGTCTCGGTCTGCCTTGGCTGATCCTTCGGACAGAACCCCTTGTCCTGGGGACAGGGTCTCGGACTTGCCACCCCTCACGATCTCGCGTTTTGCTCTCCACTCGACATATGGACTGTGACATTATCTGTAGCACTACTTCTTCGCTCTGGCTCTCGGGTGTAGTTAACTTATATCTCTTGTTATCTTGCTGCTCTCGTGTACTCGCATTTCCACTCCCCTCACCCCTCTGTCCTGCCTGAATTCCCACCGCTCACGCTCTTCCCCTACTCACGCACTCGCTCTCCATACCCACATTGTGTCTTGACTTCCAACTTGACCCAAGCTCCGACACAAATACCAAGTCTAATGTAATCGTCCTATTGCGTAGATAGCTCAACCCCCCAAATATTATCGATGCTTGTTCTAGCCCACCCGCTCTTCATGCTCTTTACTGCATACTGCACATAGACTATGTAACTTTATGTCTGACCGCGCATAGAAGCAAGAATGTGAACCTACCTCCTCCCGGCGCCTGCACCTCGGTGCCGTCGTGCCGGAGCTCGGCAGCCGCTGCCCGAACGCCATGTCTGTCGTTCAGCGCGTCCACAGTCCTACCACCACCATCACTACTCTTCTCACAACCTATTCAAGTTCTACGGCTACGCCTTGACTATAGCTCCGGCAGCTTTCTCAGACGACATGACGATCCTCAAGAACTTCTCTCTGGCGACCTTGGCTCTGGCGACCTGTGCGTATGCGACCCTGGCACAAAGTCGACGCGTCGTCTGCCCCGCCCACTTGAGCTCTACAGGAACCGGAACGATCTACGACGCGTCTCGCGCCGCATCTCTGGTACCTCAAGCAGCAGCAGCGTCTGTTGGCCTCGACTCTGGCGACCAACGCTTCGGCTACGGAGTGGACGACCCTATCGACCAAGAACCTCTAGTCTATCTCTCAGGCTCAGGCTCTCGCTCGCCCAGCAGGATTCTTGGACGACGCGCTCGCACGAACTCTCTGGACGCAGTCAACGCGGTGGACTCGCTCTTCAAGCTCCGCCCCAACCTCCAAAACCTCCAGCAACGCGCCTCGCGGACGACGCCGGCGGACCTCCGCCCGACTCCCGAGCCGACAGGGCCTTCGTCGCAGTCGACGACGGTGCACATCACCGACGAGCACGACTTCGCGCTCATCCTGCCGAACAGGGCCGGCGGTGAGTCGTCCATTGTTATTGTTTTAGCCTCGGGACGGCGCTCAACGGTGTGTTCCATGGTACGCGCGGTCCTTGTCGAAATACGCGTCTGGCGGCACGCCTGCACGCGCACAGAGCTCATCTCGGATGCGGAGAGCGACGGCGTGGCGTTCTGCACGCCCGGGAGCACGGACGCGGCCTGCAGCCAACGCGTCCAGGAGGGGTTCATCCGCGCGGCGAAGGTCGAGACGTCCGAGGACGGGGGGTACATCCAGGTGTGTGTTTCTTGCGTGTGGAAATATGCGATCGTGCTTTCCCCCTCGCCCACCCGCGCTCGTCTGTGCGTTGCCCAAGGCCTGCTGCTACGCCGGGACGGACAGACCTGTGAGGTTCACAAGCGGAGAGGCGACCGATGTCGGTTGTGAGCTCGCGTACGCTCATTGTCACTGAACACGCATATTTCGCGCATTTTCCTGGTGTGTGATCGATTGGACGTGTACACTCACCTTGAGCTCGGGTTGGGTTCATGTTGCGTCGCGGGGAAGGATGCTCCTATCCCGCATAGTGCATTCAAGCTCGGACCGCTGTGTCTACCAGCAGCCAGCAGCAAGCCAGACATGATGGTAGCACATAGAGAACGGCGTGTTCACGCTTGAATGCCCTGCGTTGCATGCCCCAAATGTGGGACCGGGGATGAGGCAGCATGGATTCCTTCGCCGGAAACCCGCGCTTGGAAGTGAGGCCGCGGCCTCCAGCGCGTTTCGCGTTCTGGAAGGGCGGCGTCGCCTTCCTCATCTCCAGGGCCTGTCCTGCCGAGTCTGTCCATCCTTGCCGGCATGAGGCACCGTTCTGGCGGCGAGAGTACCGCTAGTGGTTGCGCACCAGTTTGGAGCTTCCGGCGCTGCTCGTTCCGGAGAAACGATTCTTTCACTGCCTCAACTCGTTTCCCTTTGACGATCTGCCCCTTGCGCGAGGAGTGGAGCAGACCACGGTCTGGACATTCCTTCAGGGACGATAGGACTGCCACGGTATGCGGGGAAATGATGCTTTACTGCCGAACCCGTACACCGTCGGTCAGACGCAACCCTCTTTGATGGTCTCGCTCGTGGATGGGATGGAGTCACTCGAGTCGAGGGTGTTGGAGCAACCTATAGACGCTTCATGTTAACGTACGAGAGGTCTAGACATCGTCAGATCCTCCGGAGCTCGCGCTCTTGTCCTCTACCCCACGCCAGATTGACCGGGGTTTCATTCCGGCATCCTTCCGTTCAGGCGTATTTTTGGTGACAGTCGCTCAACGATGTTACGGCACAGGTCACCGGCTGTCTAGACACCAGCAAGTCGACCTTGGACCCCACGGACGAGGGAGGGCAGTTCGACGTACGTTACCCAGACGGTGCCCAGTGCAGTTTCGGAGGGTACGGCGCGAGCTTCATACAGCTGTACGTCTGCATTCCGTGCTTCTTCGAGTTCTCTCGAGCCTCGACTCACTCGCTCCGCTCCCCATCCGTCCTTCAATATCCGCGCGAATTTCTTCGTGCTCTTCTCCGATGGCCTTCTCTCGTAATGGGATCCACCGCCCTGCACCGCACTCCCTGTACCCGACGCGGCCGCGTTGCAACTTGCGCACGATCACCCATGTACATGTACACCGCACGTGTTGCGCGCGAACTCGACGCATTCGGTCTCCTCGGCTCGACCGCGCTCGCTATGTGATTCGCTGACCGACCACGATGACCTACCGACCCGCCGGCGACGAACACCCATCACCCAACAATCACGAATAACGGCACACACACGACGTCCACACACCGCACGGAATCTGACACCTTCCATCTGCTTACCCGACTCCCGACCATCCGACTCTTCTCTTCGAACTTTGCGCGCTGTCGACATCTACACCCCATTTTGCCGACCGTGCTGCGCACGACGCACGACGGCACGCTCACCCTGCGCGCACACCACACACACCGTCAGTGTCGAGCCCGCGCTGAACCGCTTCTGCCTGCGCTGCTGCAGCGCGCACGACGACCAGGTGAATTGCAACTCTCACCAGGACCGCGCGGGGTGCGAGACCGCGATCCCCGGGACGTACTCCTTCCCCGAGCTTGGCGTATCCTGCGAGTAGGGCCGCCGCCCGTGCCTGCGTGCGTCCTGCCTCGTGCGTGCGGTGGGGCGGCGGGGGCTGGGCCCCCCCTGGTGCACGGTGCCCCCGGGTCCGCTCGCGTACGGGGGAGGGGGGCCGGGAAGGGGAAGAAGGGGTGCGTCGTGGTTACCAGTTAGCCAGCGCCGGGGGTAGCGCGGTTATGTCCGATGTCGTCGTGTTTTGGTGTCGTGTGTCCGTGGAGAGAGAGGCTTGGGATCTCGGATGGACGAGCCGGATGGTCAGACGGGTCAGACGGTCAGACGGACAGACGGGTCACGGGCGTGTGGATCAGGACTGGGAGGTCATGCGCGCGCGCCTCCCGTCTGCGGGTCGTCCCTCTTGTTCCCTCGATCTCTCGCTGTCTGGGCTTCTGGTCTTCTGGAACGGGATTGGCGAGCTTGCGCGCTGG
Organism: Earliella scabrosa; assembly: GCA_022605405.1. NCBI lineage: Eukaryota > Fungi > Basidiomycota > Agaricomycetes > Polyporales > Polyporaceae > Earliella > Earliella scabrosa. Next base: position 392,954 of record JABYQQ010000029.1, read on the forward strand.
ACGCACTGGTCTCGTGGTCGCTCGCGGGCGAGCGCACGGCTCGGACGGTGCCCCCGTCCTGAAGACGCTGTTAGCCGCTGTCCGATTCGTCGTCGTACGCGACTCGCGCTGTACCTCTCTCTTCGTCTGTTTTTACGACATTCCCACCGCCCGTGTGCGCCTCCTCGTTCGCTCCCGCAATTCTATTTGTCCTATGGCGTCGTTGCGCGTCGAGTGCCTGTGTTCGTGTGCGAGCCGACCATTGCAGCCGGAGTCCAGAGCCCCGACTCTGCCCCTGTTGACGTCGAGAGCCCTAGGTACAATTGATTATTGCGAGTTGTCTCCTCGAAGTGCGAGCTGCTCCGGCCACCCTCGAATCGTATCAGCCCCACGAAAACGTGGATCAGTCCTCCGGCGTGCGCCGTGCGACCCGTCGACGTACGCGCAGCAGCCGCTGCAGTTGAGCCTTTCTCGCCAGCCAATGGCAGGGCCCGGTGTACGTCGGAACCCGAAGCAGACGTGCGCGCGGTGCACGAGCGGCGTAAGTACATACCACATACATAGGACTTACGACGGACCATAGACACCATATGCAGGCTAGCCTCTCTAAGCTCCGGTATCCGCGTCGTCGGACACCAACTGCAAGAAGCCAGAAAGAGGACCTTTAGGCGTTACGTAGCACTGTCCCGTTACTTAACACCAGGGGCAAGTCGGACTTGTGCATGAGGTTGTGGAGTATAACGTGATGCATAAGCCTCCGTGCGCGGAGGTACAGGAGGAGGGCATAAGCTGCGACTAGGGCAGGGGCCATGAACGTAGGTAGGGGAGCTCGAGCTCGAGTAGTAAGAGTAAGTATAAACACAGCGCGGTGGGCGCGGATACGCGAGTATGGGTACAGCGCAACGTCCACGGCGCAAGGGCCAACGGGAACAGAAACGGATGCTCAAATGCCAATGATGAGATGCAGGATGAGATGCGGGGGAGTGGGAGGTGGGGGTGAGGTGAGGGTGATGATGAGGGTGCAGCAGCGTGAGTGGTGATGTACAAATGCGTCATAACGATCATCGAGTCGTAGTCGTGGGGGGTCATCGGAATCATGAACACGAAACGGGGGTGAGAGAGAGGGGGTGGCCAAGAATAGACGGAGAGCGACGAGAGACGAACGCAGAAACCGACACCGACAGCAAGAGCGAGAACGGGAAGAGAGACAGAGAGAAAGCAAGAAGGACGCATAGCCGGTCGCAGACCGGACGCCCCCGCGCGAGGGCACCGAGAAAACGTACCAAAACCCAACGAGAGAGAAAGTCCAGAACAACGTCCGTATGTCATCAACACTGTGATCGCCGTGGTCCTTTTCCGCTGTGCGCGCGGCGCCGTCGTGGGCGCGCGTGTGCGTGTGTGCGTGTGTACGCCAACGCAAGCGGGGAAGGGAAGACTCGACTCCCGAGACCGCCAAAGGCCTCTGAGTCAAAGTCAATGCCAGCGCCGGAGGCCAGGTCAAGCAGGGCCTCAGCCCGCACCTGCAGCCTCCGCGCCAGCAGCTTTATCGCGTCGTGGGCCGCGCGACACGCGCGCATCCCAGCGAACGCCAGTTTCATGCGTCAAGCTCAAGCCCGAGCTGAGGCCGCGCCCGCCGCTCACGCGCGCCCAAACACGAGCTTGCCCGCGCCGCCATGCCCAGCAGCTTTGTCGACCTCGACGCCGATCAGCCACGTCTTCTCCCCGAGCCAGTCGATCCGGCGCACGCCGCCCTCCCAGCCGCCCATCTGGCGGCACCGCCGCTCGTACGCGCGCGTCACCTTCTGCTGCGCCTTGCTCCCGTGCCCCAACGCGTCCCACTCCTCCGGGGTGACGGGCACCATGAGCGTGTGGTGCACGGCGTAGAGCACGTCCAGGTTCGAGATCGACGCCGCCGCGCCGTCGCTCGTCCCCGGCCGACTCCCGTGTCCATGGCTCGAGGGCGGGCCGACGGTGAACCGCGCGCGCGACGGGCTGCCCGAGGCGGAGCCGTGCGTGGTGTGCGACGCGCTGACGATGACCGGCCACGGGAACTTGTGCGAGCGGAGGACGAGGCGTGCGCCGGCGGGCGTGGGCGGGTCCGTCGCGGGCTGCGCGAGGGTGTGCGCGGGGATAGCCGAGTGCGTCGCGCGGTCGAGCACGGTGCGCGCCGAGGGCGTGAAGCTGACGTCGTACGTGAGCGGCGCGCGGTGCAGGCGCGTGTGCGCGAGGAGCGGGTGCATGTGCAGCGTCGTGCTCCGTGTTTGCTGCAGGATCGAGGTCTGCGAGTTTGAGCGTCCGCGCGAGCCGTCTGCAGGGAGAGGAAGAGGAGGGGGAAAGGGTATGTCAGTATCGTGGGTGACGGAGGGAGGAGAGGGGGACGTACAGGATGAAGAGCTACCCGCGGTACCCGAGGGGTGCCAGGTGTGATTCGAGCGGAGAGGTGGACGCGGGGCGTACCCGTGGTGGCCGGTATCGGAGCTGGACGTCCGAGGGAGCGTTCCAGGCATGGCCGGGTAGAGCGACGAGCTCGAGTTCGACCGCGAGCTCGGCGGCGTCGCGTACGAGACCGTAGGCGTGTACAGCGCCGCGCGGGCTGCAACGAAACAATGTCCGTCAGCACACACATGCCGGTGAGAGAGAAGGCGAAGCCGCGAGTGAATGGGGGGAACGGGAATGATCACATTGAATGCGTGCATGGGATGCGGATGAGGAGGTGGTACTTACGGGTCTCTGGCGTCTTGAAGCTCGCACGGCGGACGGTGCGCGGACGCGACTCGGTGGTGTGCGGCTGGGCTGCAGCTGGCGGAGCCCTGCCGTAGCCGTAGGCGGTCCGTGTGTCCGTGCCGGTCGCGTAGCGGAGGGGCGAGGGCGTGTTGGAGCGTGCAGAGTGCGAGTAGCTGCGCTGCATCTGAGGAGTTGCGAGCCCTGCGGTCGACCCCGAAGCGCTTGGGGCGGCGTAGATCTTGGGTGCGGCCGGGGGTGTCGAGTTCGAGCGGCTGTGGGAGGACTTGGACGAGCTGCCGCCGAAGAGGGAGCGGAAGTAGGACGGCATGTTCATGAGGTGGCGGTGGGTAGTGTCGTAGATGGATGAGGTGAACCTTGAAGCTTTGCAGAGGATGAGGTGGCACACGGAGAGCAGTGCTGGCAGTGGGTGGTGGCGGCGGCTCAAGGCTAGACAAGTATACACAGCAAAGAAGTCACGGACTGGACGGGAGGAGAAGAGGGCGTCAGACGGGGGCGCTAGCGTACAGACAAGGACGACGACGAGAACCCAGCAGGTGGTTGCTGAGAGACGGCGGGCGGAGAAGAGGGAGAGGCGGCGCGGGAGGCTTTATACGTCTGTGCGAACTGGCCGGAAAGAGGATTGTGTCACGACCGAGGAAGAGGTTTCAGGCGAAGCGGGATCTGGACCTGGGGCCTTCCGCGAGCGATGATCAAAGGAACCGCGCCCCATTATCCAACGATCGTGTCTCGCGCGCCTCCCCAACCACGCTCCCGGCCCAGCACTCAGGAGCGTATCAGACGCGAGAGGTCCATAACACTTCCCGCGCGCAGCCATCCTTGCCACACTGTCACTCCGGACGGACGCCTGCACGGCCCACGCCGCGAGCCTGTCAACGCGCTCTCGTCATTCTCGAGTAAGTACTTAATCGCAGACGCGCCGGCCAGCTGCCAGGCTCGAGCTGCGAAGCCTCTCCGAACCTCGACACTATAGTCCAGGCGGCGGCGTGGCCAATCAGGCGCGGCCAGCACCTCCGCCTCCAATGAATATCTCGGACGGATTTCTGAGGTAAACAACAGACGTTCGTTCGACGTCCGGCGTGATTCGCGAAGCGCACATGTTACACGGGCCTTTGTCACTGGGAACGCGCGATCTAAAAGAGTACACCGCCAGATCTCTGTTCGAACTCTCCTCGGTGTGTGTGTTTCGACGGATGCGATCACTTTCTACGCAGACTTCCAGCCCAACGCCTCGTGGCCGCCGCATGTCCGCCCTTTAGAGGCCCGAGGGGCAGGCGCACCAAGCGCGTTTTGCCTCGATTGGGCCTTTGCCGACCCCCAACCGGCGGCGCGTGGCTCGCGCCCGGCTGCCTGCTAGCGCTCCAGAAACATGACCCGTGCGCAGGCCTCCTTCGTCGACGCGAGCTGCGAGCCCGAGCTCCCAATCGCCAACGGCCAGCGTCGAGATAAGGGGCGCAGCAGCAGCGGATGAGAGTGCCAGACCGCCAGTGGGAGGCCGAGTCCGAGCCTGAGCGTGCATAGGTAAGAGAAGGAACAGGGGAAAGGGCACGGAGGATCTGCGCTGTCCCACAGCGTCCACCTCCACAGAATTCCGCGCGGAATCGTCCACAGGTCAAGTTGAAAGTTCTCTCCCCCCCGGCATCCGCCCGCGCCGGTGGCAGAGGCCCACTAATCTTGACGCGGGACGCAGAACCAGCGAGCGGCCACGATGCATCGGACGAGAGGCCTTCCCCGAGCGCAAGTCGGAGGTCCACGGCCGTGGTGCGCTCGAGCACCCATACGGGGGCCCTTCTTGTCCGCTTGTGGCAGCACTGGACAGTGGACATGTTCGTGCTCCAGGATCTAGAACGCGCGGTGCGAACCCTGGAATCGGGCATGCGGACGCGGAGACGAGATGTGGGCAGGGCAGATTAGACTGCCGTAAGCAGAGCGAGCACTCCCGTAACGCTTCTGTACGCGAGATGACCGAATCCCTCCCAGCTCACCAAGCTTCCCGCCGGCAAATCTCCCGTCCGCTGCCCGAGTCCCAATAGACCGATCCCAGGCTGTGGCCACACATTCACCGTCCCCAGCACCTCGAGCTCCTAGGACTGCAGCGACCAAGCCCGTCAGGCTCGTATCCACCATCCACAATCCGGATAAGCACGTACCCGCCCGCACGTATGGGAAGCGTGCCCTGCCCTGCCCTGGCCCTGCCCGCATGCGTCGCCAGTCCTCGCGCGTCCTCGGCAAGAACCCGACGACTCCCCCCGAATCGCGACGCGGCTTAGCGGTACACGTAGTACTAGCGGGAGGGGCCAGACCTCGCTCGGGCGTTCGGCGCCGCCTTGCAGCGGGCGGCGGCGTGGCGGCGGTGATAGCGCGCCCCGAAGCGCCCCGTCGTCGGAAATGATCTCATGGGAGGGTAGCCTCCTCCTGCATCGTGGCACCCGTCACGAAGCTGAGGCCTGAACCTGAATCCTGAGTTCTGAATCATGATGGCACGGTGTGGTGCTCTGCGAGAACCCCCGGACTCCCATCGGGCGCGCGGGCGGAAGGCCGGGGCCCATGTAGCGCACGCTGGATGGAGCGGACGGAAACCTTGTCGACGCGCGCCGTGGCTTCTGACGCAGACTGCAGCGAGAGAGAGAGCGGCGGATGCTCTCTGCCTCAAGGCGCGTGGGGCCGTGCGCGCGGGCGGAAGGGGTGGAAGGGGTGGAAGTGGCGGAAGCGTGCGTCCTGACATTGGTTGGATAAGGAAAGCTGGCCACATCCCTGGCCCCCAAGGACCACGCTGCAGGGCTCTCGAGCTCCGCGACCTGGGCGGAACTGAGTTGATTACGACAGCGTCCGACGTCGAGAAGTCCGATGGGAGGCGGCGAAGAAGCGTGGGTTCCCAGCATGATGCATCAGCACAGAAGAACTCTCTCTGCACACGAGCGAGCGAGCGCCTGGCGATAACAGTGTTGCAGGTACGAAAGCTGGCCAACACCACCACCACCATCGACGTGTCAGATTGCGTTCTGCGTGTAACAGAGATGGGACGGACACGTTGCGATGTTTCCGGGTATGGACGGTGACGATCGCCTGCAGTTGCTCAGAGCTGGGAGCCCGCCAGGTCCTTGTCCTTGTGTTTACTACACCCGCGGGCGTTGCAGGGCCTGGTAACCGAGCGAAGCCAGCCTGGCTCTCTGGAAATGAAGGGACCGTGGAGCAGAACCGTATCAGAGCGCCCGCATCGTCATCCAGCCAGATCTTCACGCCTGTAGCCAGAAGCGTATAGGCTAGGTTACTAATGGCCTAATGGGAAGGTTTCAGCGCGGGCTGTCCGGGATCAATCGTCATCGGAGACCCAGTCACCTAGGTACGCACCTCCGCAGGAACGTGCCCTTCATAGTCCGGCGCAGCGAGACATGGGCGTTGGGAGTCGATTGTTCTCCCCGCGGAGGAAGGCGACGAGGTCGGACGTCCTCTGTGCGTGTCGCTCGGATGCGTAGAATGGCCGTTGGTCACCGGTGGGCAGAGGGCGCAGCGAGACGCTTCGTCGGGCGGACATGATATCGGTCTCCGCGTGGTTGCCTGGACGAAGCGCGGGCGTAAGCGAGTTGCAGACCGAGCGTCGAGCTGAAAATACGTGCCGTGCGTCAAGTAAGTAAAGCGTCCGACGACCTCGCGTTCAAGCATGCAGCGAACTCTGGCTCATGCCTGACGTCGTGCACCGTGAGCCGTGCACCCTTGAACACTAATGCCCGAACTGGACGCGCTGTATCATTCTGCAGGCCGTTTGTCAGTAAGTAGGATATCGATGGGGCGGATTTAGACACACTGACTTGTACGCAGTCTCCAGGTTCGCGTTCCCAAGCACACAGGCTCGCCGCAACGCACTCAGCGAAGGCCGGTATCTTTGGCTCACGGACAGCGGGGTCCGTGCATCTTCGACATCGTCATGGATGGCCGGCTTCGATGCATTGGCCTTCGCGTCAGTGACCTGGACAGGTGATACTCAGCACGGAATGATCAACGTTCGGATGGCGGCATAGGCTCACGGATTTGCACGCGCGTCCTGTGGCGGCCTGCGGATGGTTGGATAGATGCCTCATGGCGAGCCAGAAGACGGCAGGATTTGGTCGACCGAGGAGGCACGCCGCGAGAGCTGGAGCCGCACAAACGCAGGCTGCAGTCCTTGACCTCACACCAGCCCCTGGTCTTGTACCTGAAGGCTGACAGCCACCACCGCAACCTCGACAAACCCCAGCACGTGGACCGCGGGTGGGACTTACGAAACGATGACATTGGCAGAACAAACATGGGGACAATCGAGTTTGATCAAACTCGCGCACACAGCGATCGAGCGTCCGCTCCTCAAGCATCCACGTCCTGCGCTGCTCGTCCGACCAGTCTGCACTTGTCTGGTGAGATGGATCGTTCGTAACGCTTGCTTTCTGACTAGTGTGAGGCGAGATCAGTCGCGAGCAGTAAGCGAGCGGACGCGTCTAGCTCACCTCAGACTTGTAAGTTGCATTCTTGCCGATGCGACGGATGTATGCGCGCGTTCTGAGCGCGTTCGGACAGAGCAGACGTGGAGAGAGCGTTTTCATGGTGCACTGGAGGACGAGGAGGACGTGGTCGCCGGGCAAGACGACGAGGGGGAGGATGAGCGCCCGATGGGTATCTCCGCGCTCGCTGCCGCAAACGGCCGGGACGGATTTGAGGGAGGCCAGACCGCCAGCCTCGGCCGGGCGATGGACGCTGTGAGCGACTGTGCGCGTGCTGACAGCGACACGGCCATCGCTGCTGGCCCCGTCCCCAGGTACGTCTCTCCCGTCGTCCTCCACCTCTCCTCCCCGCCCTTGACAGCCTCCTCCCCGCTCGCAGGCATGGGCCTCACCACCATCCGCGACATCATCGTCGAGCTCAACCGCCAGGCCGCAGAGCACCAGGCGCACCGGCTGCACCTCATCAAGCAGATCACGACGGACGCTACCTACCAGGCAAGTCCACCTACCTTGTGCGCAGGCGACGCAAGTTATAACCACCCCATCGCCCCCGTCCAGCGCGAAGTGAAACGGCTCCAGGAGTCCTACGGCTGGAATTCGTTCCATGGCGGATCAGATAGCTGGCGCGCCTTCCTCGAGCCCTCCCACTCGGGCGTCGACGGCCCCCACTTCAGCCCAGACATCAGCAGGCTCATGAACCAGGTCCACATGGACGAGGCCTCCCTCTCCTGCATCCGTGCCCGCATAGAGGCCCTCTCCACCTTTCTCCACCCCGTCCTCCGCCTCCCGCCAGAGGTCCTCGAGCTCGTCTTCAAGGTCGGCAGCCGCATGCCCCAGGACGATCCCATCCTCGGCCCATCCGTCCCCCGTCCCTTCCCGCTCGTCGTCGCAGCCGTCTCGCACCAATGGCGCGACATCGCGATCAGCACGCCCGATCTCTGGACCAACATCGCGATCAGGCATCCTCGTCCGTACGGCTGGGTCCCGCTCTGTCTCCAGCGCTCGTGCGGGCAGCCCATAGACATCACCATCGACTGCCGCTCCAACCTGCTCACCGCCCCCGTCGTCGACCACCTGCTCACAATGTTCATGCCTCACGTGGGCCGATGGCGGCGATTTGCGCTCAACACCTCAGACCCTGCGACGATTTACGCTGTGGGCCAGCATCTCGCGAACGCCTGCGCCCCGATGCTTCGACACCTCCAACTCTCCCTCAGCGGCTCCTCGGGAAACCAGGAAGTCATCCTCCCCCTAATCCTTCAGGGCGGCGCCACCACGCTCTCCTCCGTCCGCTTCGACTCCCTCTCCATCCCCTGGGACGCCCCGCCGCTCGTGAACCTCACCTGCATCGACCTCCGCTGGCTCTGGCACCAGACCCGGCTCCAGTACGAGCAGTTCCGCGACGTGCTCGCCATGTCGCCCAACATCCGCGCGCTCATCCTCCGCGGGACGTACATCCACCTCGGGCGCGAATACCCCCCGCTCTCGATACCCACCCTGCGCTACCTCGAGCTCTCGGGCGACCACGTCTGCCGCATGTCCTCGCTCCTCTCCACCCCCGCCCTCCAGGAGCTCGTGCTCGCGAACCTCGACGAGACCGAGTTCCGCGAGTTCGTTGCCTCGCTCCCCCTCCCGGACGCCGACGGCCGCGGCTCGCGCTACCCCGTCCTCCGCTCGCTCACGCTCCTCAACGCGTCCATGTGCACCCCGACGCGCCGCTTCACGCGCGCGCTCCCGACGGTGACCCACCTCGAGGTGATCAACTCGGCGACGGCCAAGTTCCTCCAGCTCTTCCGCAAGGAGCACGCGGACACGACCGAGGACGCCGCGCTCAGCTGGCCGCTCCTCCGCCGGCTCACGCTCGTCGACGAGGTCGACTACTTTTTGCTCTACGGCGTCGTGCGCGACCGCGCCGCGGCGGACTCGCCGCTCGAGCGCCTCGTGCTCAACGCGCCGTTCATACACGACGACAACCTCGTCGCGAGCCTGGAGGAGTTTGTGCGGGTGGACATCGTGAAGGACGTCGATCTGGACCATTGATGATGACAGGACGGCGCTTAGGGGGTGGATCGGTGGTGGCGGGGGGGGGGGGGTCATTGTAGCATTAGCTGGGATCTATACGCTTGTTTCTATAGGGTTGCGGATGGGATCGCTGCTGCTGCTGTCTACACAGTTGCTGTACTGTACACACTCATGTACTATACCTGCCCAGGGTGGGTGGCAACAGGTGCTACGTTCTAACATTTTCTTTATGTTCGCTCGCAGGTAGCAGGTGGTGCGTGATCGTCCATCGCGACGCCGTGCGCTGACCTGTCTCATTTACGTAGCCCTCTGGGGACGTCGGGGCCTTCCAATCAGGGGAGATCTCGTCGGGAGCGCACCGACGATCAACGTTCAGCTCTCGTGAGGAAAGGCTACTTCGGACCCGCGAAGCATCTCGCTCGTACGTATCAAGGACAACGGTTGATACGGGGTAAACCCGACGGGACGATCAGCAGCGACTCGGGCCCACGTTCGTCTCTCTCTTCCACTCTTCTACAATTCCAGCCAGAAGCCCAGATCCGTGATCAAGCTACAAGCTACATACCACAGCGTACACGCTACAGTGAATGCGATCGGCATACCAAGACGGACGAGCGACGAGCCCCCGCATCGAGGGACGGCCGAACGTCCGAGCTTCGAGCGAGCGAAGATGGAGAGAGATGGCCATCGCGATACGGGCGAGATGAGATACGCGCAACAGCGTCCGTGGAGCCCCGCCCCCAACCCCGCGACCCTCGCCACCGTGCCCCTGGATCGTCGCTGCGGCCCATGTATGTCGCTCTTGGCCAACCTGAGGACTGGCGACCGTGCAGTGTCGAGGCCAAACGCTAATCCTCGATCGACGCTCTGTCTCCACAGTGCCCCGGGCCCGCTGGCTGGGGCAAAGTCAAAACGCTTGACGGCTCCTCGGGGCTGGTATGTACTGGTGACTGTGCGCAGGAGTGCGCATTGGTGGGGGAGGGGGGATCCGCGGCCGATGTACTGCGGCCGTAGCTTGTACGTGTACGGGGCTGTTTTTGGGCAGTCCGAGTCGCGAAGATCCCGTCTGTAGACTGTAGCACCGCGAGAGCGTGTGGCACGGGACGGCGGTGATGTCGCTGTCGGGGAGACTTCGGCTGGCGGAGGGTGCGTCAGAGGGGTCGCTGTGAGACGTCGCGCGCGGTCAAGGTGGTGTTGTTGACAAGAAGGTTGAGCTATACGGTCATGTGGGTCTGGGGGGTCCGAAGCAGGGAGTGGAGGAACTTCAAGTTGGCCATGAGATTATGAGCGGAAAGCAAGGCGCACTGAGTACATGGAAACATCGATCGGCGTAGACTTCTAAATGAGTATCATCCGGATGGTGTACGTCGGCAGTGACGACTTGAACTACGTATGCACGGCAGGCGTCAGAGCCGGTTCGCGAGGGTACACCGCTGGAGACGCCATCTGCCGCTCTGCGCGGGCATGCGGCGGGTGCACCTGGTCCAACGCGCACATTAACTTGTGCAATGCCATCCCCGAGTCCTCTTCGTGGAGTTCCATCGCCCGCGAGGACGTGTTGCCAGGCACGCTCAGGAGATACGACCCTCTGAGCGCGGGGAACATCCCATGCAAGACGCGTGCAGCTCTGTCGACGTTTGGGAGGGAGAACGATGTGTATCGGCGACAGGACGACCTCGGGATGAGCTGCACGAGGCTCCGCTGCGGCTCGACAAGCGCGGAACGCTCCTCCAAGACGTTCAGATCGGACTCGGTGAAGTCCGCGACGTCGATCGTGAGCGCATTGAGTTGCTTGCACTGAAGCGCGAACGCGACGACGGCGCGGATGGAGGGATGGACCCCGGCAATCGTCTCCGTTCCGAGCCGCGAGAGCAGGTCGGGGCGTACCTCGCAGGTGATCCGCATCGTGCACTGTCGCTCGTATGTGATAGACAGCTCGACGAGATGCGGCCATGCTGCGCCCATCTGCTCCATGTCTTCGTCCGAGATGCATACCTCCGCCTCGACGAAATCGACAACTAGCCTCTCAACTAGGCGCAGGTTGAGTAGCTGTGGTGCCACGTCCATGAGACGGCAGAGCGTGTGCGGGTTCTGGTCGTGGGTGCCCGGATAGCGCATGTGGAGGTCGACCTCTTGAAGAGTCTCGGAGAAGGGGGGCGAGCAGAGTTGCGCGATCGCCCTCGGTATATGAGGGTCATTAACAAGGAGGCCCATCAAGAAAGGGATGGACACTGAGGTCAACTGCATTGAAGATGTGACCCTCAGGATGTCGGCCACATGGGAAGCAGGACAGGACTTGGTAGAGAGGTGTCGTAGAGAGGGGAAGGCGCCTGGTGGTAGATTGAGCTCCATCAAGAGTGGTGATCTGCCCGTGTCATCTCCGGGAATTGCGCGTTGGGCATAGGAATCGATGAGGGAGAGTCGGATTGCTTCCAGGTGAGGGAGTAAGGCAAGCTTTCGCAGCACCTCGGCCGGGATTGGGATAGTGACCATTTGTTTGGGGGTCACAGTTAGAGAGCGGAGTTTGATACACTGCGCGATCCAACGAAAGTCTTGCCCTTCATGGGCCATTTCAATCACGACATGCTGAACGGTGGGAGCTTGCTCCGCGACAGTGCGCAGAGTGTCCTTCCAGGCACTGTCAAACCCGCGCCCGCCATAAAGACGCGGGTCTCGCTCCGAGAGGGGATGCCAGGAGATAAAAATGGACAATTTTGGGGACGCCAGCATGCGTAGGAGAAGCTCGAAAGATGGCGATGGGCTATCGCACTGCCACGCGAGCAGTTCTAGCTTCGGGCACAACGGGCGGCCGCCGAACCTCTCCCATAGCAGGGGCAGGACCGACTCGTCGATGGTATACGGCATGATGGAGTCCGAGAATGTGTGGAACGCGAGTTCGCGCACCCGTTCTGCGCAATGGACGAAGGAAGCCCAGTCTTCTTCCATGATCTCCCCCTCTAGAGCCTGGTTGCAATACGAACAGCCAATAACGTAAGATGACGGAGGAGAAAGAGCATGTCAAGACTCACAAAGTGGTAGAAGGTACTTCCATCTCCCGAGTCATTGGGAACATGTACTGCCCGGGATTTGAAGGCGGGAAGAACGCCGAGGATCGAGTAGAGTCCACCGGGCGGCGCTGCCCGAGCTCAGCCAAAGCTATATCTGCGAAAGTCTTGCATACGAGGGCCGCGCTCGCCAATGTCGAGCGCCTCAGACGAATGGAGGCCTCCTCGTTGGCACTGAGGGGAGACTCGTATCTGGCTTCAGCTTGCTTCAGCCTGTCGAGGTGGGGATACGCGTTCGAGTCACCGTAGCTTCGTGCACGGGGTGCCCAGTACGAGCTAGGGCGTCTCGACCGCGTGGTGAGGGGACGGTCGACCACAGAGAGATGGCTGAATATTTCGGCGAAGACATCGTACGGAAAGATGGGCTGGTCGGTCATCTTGCAGGGTAGAGGGGCGTGGGAGACAAACGATTGGTTGGTAAATATCTGGCGTCTGCAGTCACATGGGGAATCCGTTTCGAAGGAGCAGTCAAACTCCCATTCTCGGATGACAGCCTGCACGTATTAGACTTTATTCGTAAGTAGTCCCTATGTCGTTCAAAGATTAGGATGAAGATAACGTACAAGCACTATAGTGACGTGATACAAGTAGACGTCCAGAGAATCGATCACAGCATACAACACGGGAAAAGCCGTCCACTATCAAGAGTCATGAGCAGGATGCGACCTGCTGTCAAATACAAGGCATAGAGTTGGTCGTATACGGACTGACCTCACTCAGGACGTCCCAAACGAACAATATACATATGACTTCCATCGTCAGCCACCACTTGCTCGAGACCGAGGAAGTGACTCCGACGCTCCGAATAGAGGTCGATCGCCCTCAGCCTATCGTTCGCAGCATCCAGATCGCCCATCACACGCGACATCCTCTCTGCCCGTGCAGCGTGCTCCCGCGGATGGCCTTCGTAGATCCCCATCCCGTCATCGACCTTGTACAGTTCCTCCCCAATCCGGCCCACGACATCGCCCACCGTCAGCGACCGCGTCGCATATACGGTGATCTGCCAGTCGTCGCGGCGCTCGGTCGGGTCAGGCACGAAGTGCACCGCGCACGTCGTCCTCCCCGACCTAAATGCGGGCGCACGGAGGCACCCGGAGCGAGGCATCCCGGCTGGGCTGCGCATCTCGCGCACATTCCACTCCACAGGGAATCGCGCCAGGTACGGAGACAGGTCGGACTCGGGCTCGGCCGTGTCCGAGTCTGTGAGCGCAGAGGACCCGCTCGCGGTCGAAGAGGGCGATAAGGTTGGCGTCGCCACTGGCACCGGCTGCGTCGCAGGCGAGTTCGCGGGCGTGAGCGTAGTCTTGGTATGTGTGTGGTGAGCGGTGCCGTCTCTAGCTGGGCTACACAGGATGTCAGCGCTAGGGACACACTGAGACGCTGGGCGTCGGACGCACTGGGCTTGCTCCAAATGGCTCGGAGCGAGGTCGGGGCTGTCTGGGAGGGGACGACTCTTGAGTTGCGGTGTCGGCGGCGGTCCATAGCTGCTGGAGATGACCACGGGAATGTCGTCTGGAGGCGGCGGTCGGGTATAGTATGTCTTCACGTCGTCGCTGAAGCTGACTCGACGAGATTTGCGTGGGATCGGCAGGGAGGGACGGTCCATGTCGTGTACGTGGTCGATAGAAGGTGTGCAGTCGGTGAAGAGGTAAGACGCTGGGCAGAGTAGAGGGGATTGACAAGTCGACGGTCCTCTACTTGTAGGATAGTGCGAGGAACTATGAGAGTTGGGCGCCGTCAATATGCGGAATTGGCGGGCAGAGGAATTGTGCGTGCGCACTTACCAATGATATACCTCACTGTGCCCCGACCCTGAAACGCAGTGCCATGACACGCGCAGCCTCTGGAAATAGAATTTGTGGTTGGTCTGGCGCCGCGCCCCGAACCTACGTCCGAAGAAGGCAACTTACTGCTCTGCGGAGCGTGATGTAACAGAACAAGCAGCTGACATGCTGGGAAGCGGGAGGCGTGCCAGTTGTATTGAATGACTCCAAGATACAGCAATGCTCCAAACTCGGGCAGAGACCGCTGATAGGTGATATCAACAACCCGCCGAAGTCGCACGAAGGTCACCACGATACAGCTCTGCGAAATGACATGCCGAATGTCCGAGTCAGAGTAATGGTACGAAACCATTGGCGTGCAGTACGTGACGACGGTCAGCTAATGGATGACAGTAAGCACATAGAGGTTGAAGCTACCTGAGAATCGGTGTGCATGGCGGTGACACTGGCAGGGGCGCAAACCTTGTGCCCGTGATGCGCAGATGGTGCAGCGCAGGGCAATCCGGTTGAAGCGGCTGCGCAACGTCAATGTGGTTTTGAGGATAACAGACGTCAGTCCAGAAGTCGTTAAAATGTGAAGGGACGACAGTGAAGGGAGGGCACGTATGACTCCGGACGAGCACGTGCGTCCTTGGAATCGGATGCCGCGAGCATCCATACAACCAAGCATGTGAACATGGTGTCATAGAGCTTCGCAGTCCCGTGCAATCTCGACCCTACGAAGGGCAGTACATTAGCAATTGTCGCTCAAAATGGTAGCGACGTGAACCCACCGCTAAGGACCGTATCGATATTGTTATGAGTCGACATCCACGAGCCACCTGCCGGTATCCGTCCCGCCTGTGGTGCGATAGCTTGCGAGTCAGCCAGCCTTGAAGAGAGGGTCTGGACCACGAATTGAAGATGGACATGGCAGGGTGCGTGACCGCTGACGTCTGCGACGTCAGGACCACGCCTCGAAAGGCCCACCGATCCAAGGCACAGCCCACAATCCCATGGCGACACTGAATGGCATCCCCGCGAAGGATTTCCCTCCGAGCGGTCGGGGTATGCGCCACAAGCGGCAGGAACAATGAGCACGACATTGCCATAGCCTGTGTAAAATGTGGTCTGATCGCCACGAGGAACGGGATGCCGTAGCAGTGCTGAGCATGCGGGTTTCGCGTTATGCCGTAGAATGTATAGGATGTTGCACACGCCAAGGAGTCGACCCAGGCGGCACCGGGCATGGAGGTGAGAGATGGAGATCTTGGGGTCGGTGGTCGTCCAGGTTGGATCCATGGGAAGTCCCGAGGGCGTATGGTGACAGGTGATATGTTCGACAGACCGCGGCGAGCAGCGCAGATGCACGGAGATTCGTTCCGCGACGGGTATTCCTTTGCAAGACCGGCGGCACTCATCCCGTCCCCGACACCAACACCGTCTATTCGGATGCCTGACCCCATGTGTGATCGTCGTGAGCATGCACAATGAAGGTAGCTATCACACCACTTACTGCGGTGGGAGTGGGATGACGAGCAGCATTTAGATCTTGCGTGTTAACGCGGCGGGTTCGTGAGATGTTGACGAGACTGTCCGAGGCTCGAGGGAAGTGGTCGTAGGTAGCGACACAGGCGGTTCTGTGGTCTCTACGGTCAATGTATGAATGGCACTGAGTAACGCACCGCGACATCGAAAGGTAAAACGGTAACGCACGATACATAAATTGACAACCTGTTAAGGTGCGCTTGAGCTCTATGTTGCGGAGCTGACGAGTGCCTTCCTTGCTCACGAATCACGGCAAATGACGCATACGATTGAAAATCCCGTCTAGAGCGCCACATCCTGGGTTATGGTTTCGACACGCTTGCCTAGGCGTAAGGTATGTGGGTGCATAGTATAGTCAAGTAGACATGCTAGTCGCCTAAGAGCGCACAACGACTACCGGATAAGTAGCACGTTGTAGTCTCACTTCGCACGATGATCAAGCAAAGGAACGTACCGAAAACACCTGCGCCCTGCAGCACCCACTGCCACGTGTCGGGTCCACCAGCCGTCCCGAGTCCACTCTCCCTTGCTCTCAGCGACACGTCTCCTTCCGCCAGCGCGATCCACCACGCGTCGTGCGGTTTAGTGGGTCTAGACGCCACAGGTGAACGTTGAACACGCGTTTCGGGCCCGAGGAAGAGGGATCCGACGGCCGACGGGAAGTGCCATCGCCACGAGGATCATCGATCGACCTGCTGGCCACGCAGCCCAAAATCGGTCCTGGATCGGCAGGACCGTAGCCAAGGGAGCGGCATAGGAGTGGAGGTGCTTGTATGTCCCGGCATGTCTCGGATAGGAGTGTGCGATCGGGAGGGAGGGATATGGAGGAATGGTGGCGGAAAGCGTCACGATCGGGTCTTGAAATGACTTCGTCGTCTCGCTCTTCTTCGGACTGACTCCGGCTTGTTGGGTAACTTGACCGGACTCCAACGGTCATTGAAGGCGTGAGCAGCGTGCTTGAGGACGGAGAACGAGTAGCTGTCCGGGTTGAATTTCAACTCAACCGCGGCCTTGGTGTGCCCATCCAGGATCTTGCGACCGCGGAGTGCATTGACGGCCACGCACGTCGTGCATGTCGTTCGCACGGTAATAAAACAATGTAAACGCACCGAGAACTGCGTACTGCAGCAGTCGCCGCCACGTGTGACACCCCACCCTCCCCAGGCTCAAAAGCCCGCACCGTCCGGCTCTCACACCATCCTACCACCCCAACACGCACGCCATCTCCGTCCAAGCTTGCTGGAACGTGCGCCACAGTCCACCAAGTCCGTCGGGTCCGAGGATGAGGCTTTGAGGGATCGGAGGCTGGCTGCGATCGGCACGAGGACCGGACGATCGACTCGCGGGCCACACAAGCGATACTGATCCCCGATTGCCAGGACCAGGGCAGCGGGATATAGGATATGGGTGCATATAGGTCCCGACATGGCGTGAAGACGAGAGGGGCACGATCGGGAAGAAGGAATGGTGGCGGTCGTCTCCACAGCGGCGCCCCGAAGAATGGATGTCCCTTCGCGCGCTCCGTCCGCAACGCCCATGAAACAAGGGTCCACATAGAGAGGGGAGGACGTACGCGTCTCGGAAGCTTGAGAACTGGGCGGAGATAGCTTCGAGAATCGAGATGGTCGACCTAACAAGGGCCGTGGGCGCGGAGTACAACACGGCGAGTGTTCGTGCTGTTGGCGACGCGCGGATCGTCTCCGTGCTAGATCTGTGGTGCGCGGGCTAACATATGGACACATATGTGGCCCATGGTCGCCTATATGCGGTAGGTCAGTAAGTTCGTTGAAGAAGGAAACACGAGGCGAGGCGGCGCACCTGGGCGGCAAGCGCCATGCATCCGTCCACCGTTGGCATCCCGTCTGGCCTTCTACGCCGGTCAAATGTGTGCTGAGTCCTTGTACGTAATGAATTGAAGGTCTTCTGACTCGAGAGAGGGTGAAAGATATGCGGGATAACCAATGGATGCGATTTTGCTGTCGGACAGGGTCCAGTGGGAGGCGAATTGAGAGACTGCAGGCTAATGTCGCCTACAAATCATCCTCATCGTCAAGGCAGACAGCAGATAGCAGCACCTGAAGGGTATCTGAGCGTCGTGGTGGAAGACATGGCGGTAGGTCGAGGACAACGGGGGACAGCGTGCGGTGACGACAAGCTCGTCGATAAGCGCCGGTGCGGCGTCGCCCTCCGGCAACCCTCGGGCAACGAGGGGCAATGTTGGGACTCAGCGAAGGCGATGCGATGGTCTCGATGCTTTCATTTCATTTAACCTTTAGACTCGCGTGCACATCGCGGTGACGCCATTCTGCTCATTTTACTTACCGCTCAAACGTTATGGGGCACGGCACACGGCAGTCAAACGGTTATGGGGGGGGTGGGTAGAACGTCGAGTAGACGTGTGAAGCATGGCATGATGAGGACGACGATGACGGGAGGAGAAACTAGTGATACAGTCTCTATCATGCTATGCGAGCGACGCCGTGCGTGCTATGGATGTGGATATAGTACAGTGAGGATGATGTGGAGAAAAAAAAGACCTCCGGGGGTGACGAGGATCTGCGTAAGGAGCGTTGTCAGAATCTGTCCCGCCCGAAGCGAAGCAGCGAGGGACAAACTCACGTCAAGCCCACTGGGGAGGGATCCGCTCGAAGCGCACGAGGATCTTGCCATCGGGCAAGATCCTGAGGCCCCACAGGTATAACCCTGTCGACCGCTGGTCGCCGGGATAGAGATCGACGTTGAGCGTCGACTCCCGGGGTCCTGTGGTCCTCAGAGATCGGCTGAAGGACACAGCCCCGCCCGAGGGATGGCCGGGGTACAGGACTACGGGGTCAACCTCTCTGCTCATCGCTCTCGCGATCGCGTCGAGGATCTGGCCGACCGTCAGGCCGGCCTGGCTCTGGGAGGCGACCTCCTGTTCGAACCGCAGATCTCCAGACGGCTCAAAGACGAGCGTCGCCTGTTTGATCTCGGGGTGCCCGGGGAACACGAGCTCGTCGTGCAGGGTGTGGGGGGCGAACCTCGCCCGACGAACGTCCCACACCTGAGAGTAGGTGTGGAGGAGGGCATGCAGCTGCAGTTTGTGCGTGGTTCTGTCGGAGCGATCACACGTCAGGGCCTCCGAGGTCTGTAGAAATGCTCGGAGAGGTACTTACTCAACTGCAAGAACCTCCTGTGGAAGAGGCGGCGGGGAGCCCGCCCGGAACGGTGGCAGGTGGAGTGTGGCGACCGTAGTGGGCGACGGCCTAGAGACAGCGATTTCAGTCCGATCGCTCGATATAATTCAAAAATCGAGTCCTAGACTCACATATCGCCGCCTTGAGCCTCCGGTTCGTCCGCAACCCCGCGAGGAACGAGTTCGGGGTGATGGTCGACCCGGGCGACCGCGGGAATAACCTCGCGATCAACCCAGCGGACGGCCTTACGAGCGTTATGTGCCATGGTATAGTGTTAAAAGGCGGGAAATGCTCTGAAGCGGGCGGTTTGTGTGGTATGAGGACGGGGAGAGGGGAATCGACCCGTCGTGGTGGTGAGAGTAGTGATAGTTGGGGAGCATTCCAGCGCGAGCGAGCGAAATCCCCTACACCGGCGGAGATTCAAACAGCACTGTCTAATTGAGTACCTACCGAATTATTTGGCAAGCTAATCGTCGGCGGAAAACCCCTGGGACGGCACAGGCCTGGCGCCAGAGGCCGCGAGTCGTGCGGGACGGCCAGCGGACCAGGGCATAGTAGGGCGAGCTCTGCCAAAGACGGCGGAAGGCCAGGTGGGAAAGGTTGATGTAATCACGGAGACCAGGGAGAGGACAGGGGTTAACGGCCAGAAATGATTGTTATGGAGAATAATGCTGGCCCAGGGACTCTTGATGCGTTGAGGAAAACGTGGTTGAGCGGCAGGAAGGTCTGCTGGACGAGGTTACGGTCCGGGGGACCAGCCGGTATCTTCCGACGTTGTGGGCACGCGAAGGCACCACGAGGCAGAGGGTAAGCGCAGACGATAGTCGGCATGAAGGAGCGAAGGTTGTCGACCAGGGTAGACATGAGACTCCAGCAGAGAGACAGAGAGGGAACCCAGAGTGGGCAGACTGCAGACAGGACAGCGAGAGGGAGGACGAGGAGAAGGATGAGACGACAAGTATATAGCGCCGTCCGGGCCAAAGGCGGTCCTTGGATGAGGCCATTGTCCAGATGGCCGCTGTATCACCGCCCGAAGAAGCAACCCACGCAATGACCGGCGCGCGAAGACCGCCGGCAGGAACGAGGGGACGAATGCAGGACGCCGCGCGCGAGGCCTGCGAGCGATAGTGCCTATCGTGAGATATCAGAGGATCGATCCGTCCAGGTCTTCAAGGAGACAATTGTCCGAAGGGGATCGGTCATGAGACGAAGTCACAGGCCGCCAGGAAAAGGCCGCCCAGGCATGATGGTTGGCTAGAAGTCGAGAACTCACCTGCGCTTCTAGCTGCATGCCCCGAGCACCGCCGGATACAAGGGCGGTGGCGGGACCAATAGGCGGGAAGGTGTTGGACCCGTGGCATGTCGCCGTGTGGAGCCCAAAGAGCACTGCCTTGCGTGACAGATGGACTGCAGACTGCAGGAAAGCAGAGTCTGTGCGCGATGGACTACCCCTCGGGAGGACGAAGAGACCCTGAGACAGCGTGTGAGCGTCAGACGAAGGAGGCAGGTGCGACTTGCCTTATACGAACACATACGCGACGGTCCTTAACCCCTTTATGTGCGAGTAAGAGGTCATTGCAATATGAGGGATAGAGAGGACAGTACATGAGAAGTAAGGGGGTGCGTATTTCGAACGGTCTCAGCGGGAGAAAGCTGTCCTGTCCTTTTTTTCTCCCCCCGTGGCGCGTCGACCGACCACCCTGTCCGCCCAGTGCGAATTTACGGCGCGATATGCTTGAGAACGCACATCTTTCATGTGGATAGCTGACCGGTGAAGTCAGTAGAAGATCGGAGCGAGGGGGGATGAGGGGGACGAGGAACATGGACATCGGGGAGAAAGAGAGGGGCTGGCAACACTCGCACGGGGCAAGTCTTATGTACATATCTCCCGAGTTGCGTGGGCTGTCATCACGCAACATCGATCTCCCACTGGGCCCGGTCGCCCGCTGCGCGTTCCAGGAACGGCGATCGCCGCTCATATTGGGACCCCGAAAAGGCATCCATCAGCGCTCGGCCCGCTGCCGCCCACCCACAGTCATCCACATATATCTGCACAGCCCCGCCCACGACACGCCGTTTCAACGACTGACTACGACTGCTTCGTGTTTTCTTCGAGCTGGTGCTGTCTGAGCGACGCTGGACGGTCTGAGCAGCTGTGGAACAGTGAACAGTCTCTGTTCTTATCGGGCGCCCCGCTACACGTCCCGATGATGTCACCGAGATTGACGCCAAGGCGGGAACAATGTTGCTGCAGCCGCCCGCCAAATGCGGCAGCTGTTGTATCGGGAAGGAGTCAACACGAGTCAACAATGATCAGGCGACCAACCGCACCTTGTCCGCACCGTCTGCAGCTGCGATTGCTGACCATCGTGGATTGGGTAACGATCGATAGTGAAGAGAGAGGATGCCAAAGGTGCGCACTACCAGCACTTCCTTTGACAGCGCTAGTATCAGCAGGAGCGGCAGAAGACGTACCTAGTCCCCGTCACTCTTGCCAACCCCGTTTCCTCCAATCCTCCGGCAAATTCGACATTAAACTAAGCAATTTCCACCCCTCAAAATAGACCGCATGCATCAAGTGCACTCGCCAAAACAAATCGCCCCCGGTCATCGTCATCGTGGGTGAGACTTGAGCGTCGGCGAACTTCCACCGACCGTACTAACTAGCGGCTGCAAGGGCTCGGAATAGCCGTGAGAAGGGCGAATAGAACCGTGTACGTATTAGAACCGCACTTTCCCAGTCACAAGTTGAAGTAGACAGCGCTGGTATACGATAAGACCCACTTCAAGGAGCGTAGTCGCCACTTTGAATGACCACGGGTCTTCCATTGAACCCTGTTGGCGATAGGCAGGGCTCCTCGCGCAAGCACCATTCACCGACTGTGAAGACGCTTTATATTGACCGTCAATTCGCAGTCCAGGTACGCATACCGCTGCGCCATCGCCATGCCATCGAGTGGCAACGAGTCCAGCATCCCGGAGTCTCTGTACCTCGCAACTCTGACCGCCCTCCTGGTAGGGCTGTGTGCGGCATGCGTGGCAACTCCTTTCAGGCGAATGCTGTCGAAGGCGCCGTCTGGGAGTATCTTGCCACCTGGACCGCGAGGATGGCCGTTGATCGGTAATGTACTTGACCTCCCGAAGCTAGATCGAGCCGGTGGCTTCCGGAAACTCTGCGCAAAATACGGTATGTGTGCATGTGTGTCAGTGCTATTTGTCGCAACAATCGACACTGACCGCATCGTAGGGGATCTTGTCCATCTCAAAAATTTCGGTCAAGATATCGTCGTCATCGGCTCGTACGACGTCGCCTGGGACCTCCTCGACCGGCGGTCCGCGATTTATTCAGACAGACCACCGTTGATTATGGGCGAGCTGTACGTCTTCGTTCGTCTTTCGAGATGCTGTATACTGACGCGCAGCTCCTCAGGACAGGGTTCACAGAATGGGACGCGGTCCTGAAGCAATACGGCCCGGAGTGGCGCGCACATAGACGCGTGCTACACCAAGAGCTTATCCCGAATGCCATCGTCCGGTACCAGCCGGTCCAGCGCCGCATGGCACGCCAGCTTCTACAGGACCTCCTGAATGACCCGAAGTCGCTCGCTAGACACGTAGAACGGTGAGCTATCTGGCTCTATCTGCTAATCGGAGTGCTCACACCAAGGGTCCATAGCGTTTTTGCAGGCACGGCGCTGTCGGTTGCGTACGGGCTCGACATCTTCAAAGGCGGCGACGTGTATATTCCCTACGTGCGCGAGATCATCGAGACAGCGATCGCATGTACCGTTCCCGGCAAGTACCTCGTCGAGGCGATTCCCCTGCTGCAACACGTCCCTCGCTGGCTTCCCGGCGCTGGCTTCAAGCGCGAAGCGGTAGCCGTCAGCAAGCGGATGTCATATATTCTTCGAAAACTCCTCGAGACGGGCAAGAATAATTTTGTGAGGGGGCCTCTGATCTGCAGGTGTTGAATGTTCCGTTGACGTGACGGGCTTCATCAGACACAGGATGCTCCTCAAGATTCCATCCTGTCACATATGCTGCGGAACACCGCGCATATGGACGAGGATGTGGCAGCGGAGGAGGAAGAGAAATGCGCCGGAATTACGGCGACCGTGTACGCCGGTGTGTTCACCTCTACTTGGCCTGAATGACTTACGTTAACAACCGGTTGCAGCTGGCGCAGATACGGTGAGCAGGACTCTCATTCGTACCTGCATTTACGGACGCTAATTCACGCCTAGACGGAATCGGCCATCACAGCGTTCTTCCTGGCAATGGCGCTCCACCCCGACGCGCAAAAGAAGGCGCAAGCCGAGCTCGACCGTGTCGTAGGCCCTCACCGGCTCCCCGACTTCTCCGATCGCCATGCGCTCCCTTACGTGAACGCACTCTTGAAGGAGCTGGCCAGGTGGCACGTCGTCATACCGACCTGTGTTCCCCATGCTACGATCCAGGACGACGTCTACAACGGCTACTTCATACCAAAGGGGTCTCAAATCGTCCCGAACGCGTGGTACGAGCGTTGCTGCCGTCGTGATTTCTTCTCCGTGTCGACTGAGTGGCGTGTAGGGCGTTCTCCCGAGACCCGACCGTGTACCTTGACCCCGAGCGGTTCGAGCCCGAGCGATTCCTCAAAGACGGACGGCTAGACCCCACGGTGCGAGACCCGTACTCGTTCGTCTTCGGATTCGGGAGAAGGTGCGCACCTGCCACTGGACACGAGACTCGTCTCTGATTCGAACCACCCAACGGCCTCGCAGGAGATGTCCCGGCCGCCACCTCGCCGACGCGTCCCTGTTCATCATGTGCGCCTCGATCCTGCATGCGTTCAACATCTCGCCGGCAGAGGATGCGGACGGGAACCCCCTGCCTCTCGAGGCACGGTTCACGAAGCATCTCACGACGTCGTAAGTCTGCTGCGGGTTGGGGATGGGTCGTGCTCCAGTGCTTGACACATTTTCTGCAGGTATGCGGAGGAGTTTGAGTGCGAGATTCGTGCTCGCTCTCCTGGGGCAGCGGCGTTGATCGCTTCAGCCGGGCAGGATCAGTGAGGTGGTCACCATCTTCGCCAATTTTGGGTCGTATTCTGGTGAGTATTCGTGGTGATCGCACATGCACTTCGATCGTGAAGTTCCGCCCCCAGCGTCTAGAGCGAGGAGGTCCTCGGAACATCGGCCCGCTGCTCCCGAGATAGCGCTTGAAAAGTGACGTGTCACCCAGGCGCTTGTCCGAGCACTTCTTGACTTCGCAACATGACATCCTCCTGCTCCAGCCTCGAGCTCCCTGACCGCGTCGACCAGCCCCACAACTACCAGTAGTGCTACGTCGAATGTCTCAAATTGGATGCAATGAATTTGTCTTGACTGCCCTCGGTACGCTACGGACGCGTCTAGTACCAACGTCGAACTAGAAGGTCCAATATTCAAGTTCGAATCTCCCTACATAGCCCCCACTTCCACCATTCATGACAAATGGTCGCATGTATGCGCTGCTACGCTCATGGTATGTCTCACTTATACTCGGAAGAGAAGGAGGGACCCGTCTTGAACAGCGCTGTTGCGCGCTCTCAAATGATGACGCGCCCCACACTGGCCGCGATGAAGGTCGTTCACCATTTGATTGGTCTGTTGAATTAGACTGGAGGTGCGTCTTCTACAACTTAGGTCTTGAATTGACGCGGTGTGCGCCCAACAGCGCCCTCGGTGCTTGTCAGCAGTCACTCTGCATACGAGAGATCTGATGAAACGCGGGTCTTGTCTGGAACAGGGGCCCCGACGTCATCATGTGCAACTTGAAGATTTTGTATGTTCAATTTTGCGCTCGCTGCGGCTGCACTACGTCGATACAGATGGGTGGGAGGCCCCGCAAAGGATGAAACCTTCACAAGAAGCACGGGTCTCGTGTTGGGTCGGTGAGTGCTACTGTGGCGCGTTCTTCATTCTCGCCGCTGCTTCCTCTGCTCACCTACCTCCACTGCAGATCTAGTTTGGAGACAGCTCCATTCTCGGTCATCATTCAAGTGGGAATGAACATCTGTGGCTGCCGACTGACGAGCATCCACCGTTCTCTGTGGCGATTCTTTAACTCTCGTCAAGCTATGCGCCCCCTACGCCCAACCCTTCAATCCCCAACACCATATCGACGTGGCCTCACTGCCAACACTCACGATGAACGACCCCTACGTAGCGTTCCGTAGACACGACAGGCGACACTCCAGTCGCGACTATACCCGGGTCGAAGTAATTTACTATCGACTCAAACTTTCAGAACCGCCACCGGCTCCAAGACCTGCCCTCGTACCTCTGCCGAACGACATAGACAATCGCATTGAGGTTTGCCAACCTTCGAGCAGCAAGCTTCAACAGCCGACCATCAGAGAACGCCGCCACAGCGAACCCTCCTCCCCACCCCACCAACGGAAGCGTCGACGCGTCCACTTCGCTGATGAGCTACGAGTTCATAACTACGACCCAGAAGACAGACCTGCTCGTCAGCCGTCCCCGATCCCCCCTCCAGTCCCGCCCAAGCCCTCCCCACCCCGGGGCTATCCCTCTTCCACCGCGCCTCACACTTCCACAAAGCCCTCAACCGGCCTCCACGACATCCTCATCTCCTTCCCACCCCGCCTCTGGGACGTGCGCCGGCGCGCGAGTCCCCTCTACGACCCACATCACCAATCGCGCTTCTCCGAGCCCGTCTTCCCCTCCCGCCCCTCCATGCCCGCTCTCCGCCTCGCCTTCGTCCCCTGCAGCCGCACCGAGCTCGCATGGCTCCACACCGTCCCGGTCCCGCCCTTCCGGACTCATCTCGTTGTCGAAGACGTCCTGCGCGCGGTCAGCACGGAGCTCCTCAGAAGGAGCGCGTGCTGGGACCTCTATGCGGATCACCCGTGCTTTGCGCGCGCCGTGGCGGCACAGCAGGTCCGCGCGCGCGAGGGGCATACGGATACCCCGTTCTATGAGGACGGTATCCGGAATGTGGACTTGTATCATCTGGAGCGCGAGGGCGCGTACGGGCCGCTGTGGTTTAGGGGCCTGAAGGAGGAGACGCTGCGCGGGGGTGAGGTCGTCTATCGAGTTGTGCTCAGCTACGCGTGAAGTCTGCGAGGCAAGACGTGTTCGCGTGTAAGTCGATGCAATCGGTGTGGTTTTGCTGGACAATGGCTGACCGTATATGCGTGCGAAGTAGGCTTGGGTCTTGAGACTGCTCGTTGGGCGCAGAATGTCCTCGCCCATCCCGATTTCATGATCCGGTCGTTACTAGTGGCCATGCGGCGAACGCCCTACACGCATACGCTCGGTCTGCGCCAGTCCCTCGCGCCGTGCCATGTCTGGCTTGTCATTGTGGTAGGTCTTGTATGGATGTACCGTGCAGTCCAGTGGTCGCGCGCGGTGCTTTCCATGGCATGTAGTGACTGCCAGCTGTATCCAGGAGGATGAGATACGCAGGAGGATCCGGCTTACGGACTAGAAGTTCGTCCGAGGTGTAACCGCTTCACGGAACTCATGACATTCACGACGTATTCACGACGATGTCTCCCTCCATGAAAATGCACTTCACGCGCGCGCGACGCGAATTCATCATGGGCGTCCTCGAGGCCGTTCGTCCTCGGACGATGGTGGGCGCCGAGAAGACAAAGGATGAACGTGTGCGCAACGCGACTCGGTGAGTTCCGAATCAACCGCTCTTCTCTGCGAGGATCGCCACCACCGCCTGCCGCAGGGACGCGCACTTGTACTTACCTGGAGGAGGTCCTCCACTCCGAACATCCGTCTCCTCATCCATCCTCCTACCCATCGTCTCCATCCCCGCGGCCGGCGGCGACACGCACTCGAAATCGCCGCCCACGAAGTACTGACGCGTGCTGTCCACGCCAGCGAGCTGTGCGCCCAAACGCACCTGTTCGCCACGTTCCGCTGATCCCGCCCATTGCTCCTGGTGCACTTGCACCGGCCGCAAACTCTGATAGCTGCGATAACTCTTGCAAACTCCGCCCAACTGCCCATCCGGGCGAAGGCTGCTGGCGTGGCGTCCCGGTGGGAACGGCACGCCTTTCTTTGTCTTGAGAGTTCTGACGTTATGTTCTGTGCGACAGTCCGGATATGGGAACTCCCTAAACGGGACGTGATCTCGCTGTCGCATGCTCAGCAGTTGCCACTCCGGGCAGGTGCGCACTCGGGGCGGTATATAAAGACGTCGGAGGGCAGGCGCAGCTTAGCATACGACCACCACCATCCCGCCCGCACGATGTCGACCGAGTTATACTATCCCGTCCCGTCTTACATCCAGGATCTTGACCGGCGACGCAACCTTGCTCAAGTCGCCGGGTCTCCCAAGTCGCTCCTCTCGCTCCTCTCGACTCCCCGTCGAGGACCAAGCATCCCCCATCCTTCGATGTGGGCTCTGCGCATGACGCCGGGACTCACCATGCCCCCCACGCCCCGTCTCCCAAGCGCGTCCCTCCCAGAGCTCGAGGAGGACGAAGACTACCCCGCTCCCGTCGAGTCTCTCTTCGCTCCGACGCCCATTACCCCGACCACTTCGCCGCTCCTGTTCCTCGAAGCGCCGTCCGCAGAGGCCGAGTCCGAGCCCGAGCACCTCCCTCAGCCACACATCGACGCGTTCCTCGCAGTCCCCTGGGGTCGCGCAGTCCCATCGTTCACATGGGATCTGCTCTGCAACCCACTCACTGCGCTGCTCAAGCCGGAGAACCAGACGATCGAGTTGGGCATCCTACGGTGCGTAGCCGTGCGCTCGGAGTCGATGGGGCACGACGACGGTCTCCGCTCACTCGTGCTCGTCTTCCCGTTCCTCCCGCTGGAGATCGAAGTGACGCACCCGCGCACACACCCCTCACACCGCACGGAGGACCCAGAGACCGCGTCGCCTGAGCAAGAACAGGAAGCGGCGGCGGTGACGATCTGGGATGTGCTTGAGGGCCTGTACCGCGGACTGCGTGCACCGATCGCGGAGGAGGAGCTCGCGCGGCTCTCCGAGTCCGAGCGCGGCACGATGCAGAGGGCGGCCGCGGCGCGATGCGAGGTGCTGCCTGGCGACGCGCATGCGCTGCATGGTCTGCGGAAGGTGGACTACCTCGCGCGCCGGAGGAGGTTCCTCGGGGTGCGGCCTGCCTTGAGGCAGGAGCTCCCGCTGGGCCGGAGGCTTGGCGAGGTGTTTGTCGTCGAGGTGGGCACGTCCGATCTGGAGTGATCTGCGAGGCCCGGGCGGTCTGGCGGATTGCGGACTTGTATTTGTAGCTCGATACCCAGCTGTGCCGTTATGTGTTGTACTTTAGCCTACTGCTCTGCCTTTGTACTGTACTGACATCGATGTACCGTGTTGTTCTGTCTCGTCTAGCTCTGTCTTTCTTGCATATGTCGATTATCATCCGGAGACGTGTTGTGAACGTTGTACCTACCACCCCAACTCACGATTTGTACTGGCTACGCCGTTCGAATAGGCTTTGAGATGTGAGGAATTCATGGATGCGAAGTCAAGAGTCGACTGGCAGATCAGGCTCGTGGGAAGATGACGTAGCGAATCACAACGCATCCCCGGTTGTCCGCCTGCGTTCCTTCAGGCCCTCTCTCGTCCCCTCCTCGACAACCTAGGCCATCGCAACCTTGAATGCTCACCTCGGCGACGCCTTACCCTGGTCAAGCTCGCGCTCTAGCATTGCGTCTCAATCGCTCATACCAGGCTCAAGGGTCAATCGCAGTCGACTCCGTCTCCCCACCTCCATACGACACGGTTCGTGGTGGCAGATAGCCTGGACGGTATCTCGCTAGCATGTGGGCAATACCGCATACAGGAGGGGTTGGAGCATTAGGCTTGACGTAGAGAGCCGGAAGGGGATTCAAGTACGTCCTGTTTTGCATCGACCGTGAACAAGCATGCTTAACCAACAATTGAAGCTGCCTCACCTCTACCAGAACATCGAAACTGTTCTCTCCTCCTGTTGCGTCATCGCGACGTATCTGAGTCTCTGCCTCGCGCTCGTGCCGGCGTTCACTCAGCGCCAGATGGCTCCGAGTCATCCATCCTCGAAAATTTCTCTCTTCGCACCAGCATGTCAACCTGCCATCGAGCCCTCACAAACTACGATGTCCTCGTCGAAATCTTTGGCTACTTCTCCCTCCTTGACCCTGCTAAACGCCTCGGTCGCAGACGGCCGAACTCGTACTGGGGTCCAGTCCACCGCACGAGAGACCATCCAGTAGATGTTGCCGATCCCCGGGACGCCATACCTCCCTCAGTCAGGAGAACGACTCTGGCGAGTCTCGCGTTGACGTGTAGGAGCTTCTCCGAGCTGGCTTGCGACCACCTGTGGGCTGCGCCGCGTGGCGGTTTGTACACGTTGCTCAGTCTACTCTCTGCATTCACGGAGTGGAGGATCACCGGGACCGCTGGGCGGTACACCATCTCGTCTTACGTGAGCCTCTCCTTTGTCGTAGCTCTAGTCAATTGATGGCTGAGCATTCTCATAGCGTCTCGACGGCGAGATCCCTGAAGATGAGTGGGCCACATTCGTGCAACGCGCTTCGCGAGTACATGAGCTCGCGTTCCATACGTACTGCGACGTACATGTTCCTTGGGCGATCGAGCCCTCGGTGTTCGATATCCTCCTCCAGCGATCTACCTCCCAGGTCCTTTTCCCTCGGCTCAATGTTCTCGCATGGCAACGAGATACCCGTGACAAAAGCGTCAGTCGGTTCTTCCGCCTGCTGGCCGTCCCCTCCTTGTCCGTCTTATTCCTCTCCCATCCAATGTGGCAGAAGGGCGTACCGACCTCTGGCCGAGCCCATGTCAACGCGGGCGGATGTGCCGAGGATGTGGAAACTGTCGTCGAATCATGCCCTGGTCTGCAACACGTCTTTGTCGATAAAACGTTCAATTCGCCATGTCTCAATCGACTTGCAGAGATCACCCCTCTCCGGACGCTCGTGGTGACGGATGTAGACCTGCGTTTACTGGCCTGCATCGGACAATTACCACATCTGCTCATGCTTGGGGTGACCATGATGTCGCAGAGTGATGAGCAGTCAAAGCCGACATCCGATATGTCATCGGCCACTCTGTACCCTGCGCTCCAAGAGCTGATCGTGGTCGCGGGCACACCGTCGACCGCAACTGCACTACTTGCATCAGTATGCTCGCCCGTACTCTCAAGGGCAATCCTCATCCCCGATGAGGGCGATGTTGCCAGCATCACCCGGTGCATAGAAGCTCTATCCTCACCTCACATTGCCGCTTCCTTGCGCCGGCTCGAGCTCACCGTCACCTGCGACGACTACGGCGAGAAGCCGAACATCCCGTTTAAGAGCGCGGCGGCCGCTCTCCTGCGCCTTTCCGCGCTCGAGATGCTCAAGTTCAAAGTACGCGATCATGTCCTGTCCGTCGAGGACTCGGACGTCGCGCAGATGGCCCGGGCCTGGCCGCGTATCGCGCTCTTGTCCATCAAGTACATCGCTCCCGATCGGGTCCGCCGGACCAACGCCCCCGTCGACGCCGTGCGTCCCTCGGTTCAGGCGGTCGTGTCGCTCGCCCGGCAATGCCACCGGTTGGAGGAACTCACGATCGATGTGGGGGATGTTGGTGAGGAGGAACTGCAGGTGCTTGAGGCGCGTGCGGAGGAGTCGGACGCGGAGCAACAGCCAGCTCTTGTGTATCTCGCGCTCGGGCGTGGGGACAGGGAGGAAGAGGTGTCTGTGTGTGATAGGGAGAGGCTGGTGCGCGTCCTTCGGCGGACGTTCCCCAACGTCGAGCTGTAGGGTCATGCATGACACGGCGTGGAAGGTGGGGTATATGGCTAGGTTCGTATTCTCATCTCGTAATGGAGCATTGCATGCTAACTTCCGCTCAGGTAATACCTTTGTGTCACCAGCGGTGATCTGCTGCAAGACGTTTCCGTTAGACTCTATGGATTCGTGGTTATTCTGGGTGAACGCGAGTTCTGTGATACCCGTGGCGGCCTATGGCCTACCGGCCGACAGGTCCGACTTCTACTGCGAGTTCGCGACCGCTGATGGTAGGATATTCGTCTTCTGCCGCTCAGTGCCAGTTCTACCAGACAGTCCGTGCCATTCATCGAAGACGACGTGCCACATCGCACGGCCGAAGTGCGCCGATAGGACCCGCACATGCGCCTTCACGATGAGCCATTGTGAACGCATCCGTCACCCGGGCCCACCTGTGCCATGTCCCCTCGCAGGGCGTTCAGTGCGGGCGACGAGAAGTATATAAGGTCGCAATGCTGTTGACCTCAATCTGCAACAGCCCCTACACCTCCCTCCTTCGTGTGGTCGAAACATGGTATCCTCGTTGCTTCAAACGACAATCCTTGGCGGGCTGACATATATCCTCTGGCGGTGCTTCCGACACGTCGTCGTGGAATCGCCGCTCGACAACATACCGGGCCCGCCGTCACGCTCGTTCCTATACGGTGAGCCTCGCGTCGCTTTCTCCATCTATACTCATCGCTCCATCGTTCATCTAGGGAATTTGATACACCTGTTGAGCAAGGGCGGATGGGAGTTCGTGCAGGATCTCACGGACTCGTATCCGGGCGTCGTGAAGCTCAGGGGCCTGTTCGGTGTAGGTCGTAGCCGTCAGAGGGTCTCTTCCGTGCGCCATACTCACATACCGCCTAGCATTGTATGTTGTACGTCTTTGACCCCGTGGCCATGCACAGCGTGGTCGTCAAGGACCAGCATGTCTTCGCAGAGCCCCGCTGGCTCCTCAAGTAAGTTCATCTCATTCCGCCAGAAAGTCGATGACTGACGTACTCTGCAGTTTCAACGAGATCCGGTTTGGACCCGGTCTACCGGCGAGCTTTGGTGCGTTCTTCGGGCACGAGCGGGGATGGCAGGAAGGACTGATCCTCGCCCAGGCGATAAACATCGCAAACAGCGCAAGATGCTGAACCCCGTCTTCTCCATTGCGCACATGCGCCAAATGATCCCGATCTTCCACGCAGTCGTACACCGGGTATGTCGATCAGTGACACTCTCTGACATGGCCACAGATGTTGACAGGCGACGGACAATCTAGTTGCAGGAGGCCATCGAGGACCGTGTGCGTGGCCATGATGGTCCCGTCGAGATCGACATGCACGCGTGGATGGGGCGCACTGCGCTCGAGCTCATCGGCCAGGCGGGGCTCGGGTACTCGTTCGATCCCCTCGTCTCTGACCATCCCGACGAGTTCGCCAACGCGATTAAAGCTACTGGGTGCGTTTCCGTCCCTCTAGTCCCTCCCGTGTCTGGCCTTCTCACGCTCACTCGCACTTGTGTTAGCCCCACCATGGTCAAGATCAACCACCTCCGACGGCTCCTCCCGTACGTCCTGTCGGTAGGAAGTGCCAAGACGCGCCGCACGCTCATGGGCATGATCCCGCATGCGGGTGTGCGGCAGATGAAGAACATCATCGATGTGTTGCACCGCCGGTCGGTCGAGATCTACGAAGCCAAGAAGCGTGCGCTCGAGCAGGGAGACGAAGCAGTCGTCCAGCAGATCGGCGAGGGGAAGGACATCATGAGTATCTTGAGTGCGGCTTCCTCCCTTTGGATCGTGTGCAGGCACTGAGCTGGAGTATTTAGTGCGAGAGAACATGGCTGCCTCGGCGGCCGACAAGCTGCCAGAAGACGAGGTTATTGCGCAGATGTCGTAAGTCAGCGAATGTCCCTTCCAGGCGGAGAGAGAGGTGACTCACGTCCTCCGCAGGACCTTCATCTTCGCCGGCATGGACACCACGTCGAATGCTCTGG
This sequence comes from Earliella scabrosa, assembly GCA_022605405.1. NCBI lineage: Eukaryota > Fungi > Basidiomycota > Agaricomycetes > Polyporales > Polyporaceae > Earliella > Earliella scabrosa. The sequence continues at coordinate 425,496 of JABYQQ010000029.1, forward strand.
CCATGACACTCGACCTCCTATCTAAGCTCCCGGACGTCCAGCAGAAGCTGCGCCTCGAGATCTTGGATGCGTCGAAGGGCGGAGATCTCGACTATGACACTCTGGTTTCGCTCCCGTATCTGGATGCTGTCTGTCGGGAGACCTTACGACTGTATGTTTTATCTGGAAAGGTGTACCTTTGATGTGATATCGCTCACGCCCAGTATTTGTAGCTATCCCCCAGTCACAACGCCCTTCCGAGAGTGAGTGTGTCTGTCTTCCTCTCCGTCTAGATACCACGCTGACATGCAGATCGCTTACAGGGCGCATCAGGACGCCATCCTGCCTCTCTCTCGACCTATCAGAGGCCTTGACGGAAGCATGATCCACGAGATCGCGGTTCCGAAAGGCACGGCGATCGCGGTTGGTATATTCTCCGCGAACAGGAACAAGGCTATCTGGGGCGAAGACGCGACGGAGTGGAAACCAGAACGATGGCTGTCTTCCCTGCCGAACACCGTGACTGACGCGAAGATCCCGGGCGTGTATTCCAACCTGTAGGTGGCCCTGCTTGTTGTCCGTACGCTCGTCTGACCGTGCTGACTGTTCATTGCTTCAGAATGACATTCTTCGGCGGAGGACGAGCGTGCATGTATGTGTCTTTTCAATCTGAATCCCGCCGCGGTACTGATCAGGAACGTCTCATCAGCGGATTCAAGTTCGCTCAGCTGGAGATGAGTGAGCAGTCCTCCTTCTAATGATGAGTACGTTCCCAAGCTCAACCCGTTTTCCCGGTAGAGGTCGTGCTGTGCCTCCTACTCAGCAAATTCACGTTCGCGCCCTCCAAGAAGCCGATCAAGTGGAACTTGTCGAACATACGCTACCCGTCCGTCGGCGACGATCCGAAGTCCTCAATGCCGATCAAGGTTGGGCTCTACAAAGCTTGATGAACTGTCCCTTCAGCGATACAGGAGATGAGCAGGATGGGATCGAGTACAATCATAGTGCGAATTGCTCCAGGTTGTGCGTCACCTGGTCTTCTACCAAATGACCATAGCACAGGGTTCCGGATTTGGTGATCTCATGTGCATCCCACGAGAAGCAGAATGACGTCTTCCATTCAAGGTTGCCGTAAGCTCGCGTGGCTAGCTGATTTCGATCGGGTCCTGTACTTTCGAAGCAGTAGTGCTTGGGCGGTAGGCCTGAGGCTTACGGGGTGAACACGCTCTCACCTCGTTCCCGTTTCGCCCTCAACCACCATCTCTCCTTGACCTTGTCCATCAAGGCGATGCAACTCCACACCTGTCTAGCGCGTACCACCGACGACCTCAACGTACCCTGTTCATCCAGGGCATCACCTCCTCTGTCTTTCTGTCGTCAGCACTATGAGGAGTGCTGCGCGCTCAAGGAGATCGAGAGATCCGCCGCGTTGGAGGCGGAGCGTCTCGAAGGTATTGTGGACAAGATGATTGAGGAAGGGGCAGGTGCATACACGAAGGTCCGGGACGTTCGAAAGGACGCTGCGGTGGTACGACTGCTCTTGGAGGCGTTCAAGAGGTACAGCGAGGCGAGGGAAGTGTTGAAGACGCAGTTCTCCATCTCGACAGGTGAGCACGATGGCCCTGGTTCTGTCGTCCAGATCGACTGATCCCTTCTATAGAGCACCGATGGCGAGACGGAGAGGATATGAAGGAGAAACAGGACAGATTGGTCGCATTCATCGTCCAACTAGAGGACAGAGAGCGTGTGCTCACTGCGGAGCAAGACGCCGTCAAGGCGCGAGAAGTCCTCATGCTACCGCACCCTCCATTCACGGCGTGTCCCTCGTCCCCTTCAACTGCAGCGCCGTCCGCCGTGAACCGTCAATGTCCGACGATAAAGCTCACTTCCCGTCAATGCGCGTCATCACCCATGCCTAGGCATCGCCTCTGCCCTCTGCACCTCGCAACTCACACTATCACTCTATCCGTACTCCGGCTTGAGACGGAAGTGCTCGAGAAAGCGAGAGTGGAAGTCGTGCGCATTGAAGTCGGCAAGGGCGACGTCTCTAGCAATATAGCGATCGTACGCGATTATGTCCGTCACCTGGAGGAGGCCATGGACTCGAGAAAGCGGCATCAGAAGACGTATTCGTGCGATGGTGAGCTGCGACCTATACGTCCTCGATCTCTGGTCACAATACTGATGTCTGCTATGCGAACTCACAGCACCGGAAGAGCACACGGCGCTCCTCGACGACTGGTCAAGGAGGTTGACGAGCGCGGTCCTACTGCTCGGCGAGCTGAAAGGTCGGAAGGACAGCATCGTCACGGCAATCAGGCAGGGGCAAGCTGAGCACTGGGCGACTGAGTACCTAGGAGAAATTAAGAGGGCGGAGGAGGCCGCTAACAACGAGTTAGCAGGTAGACTCACAGTGGTACGTGACCCTATACTTCCTGCAATTGACGAGCGCACCTGAATATCGCTGATAGGGTGCGGCAATGGGTGCTGGGCTCACTGTGTTGCTCGGCGGACCTTGGGCGGTCGGCGCGCTAGTGGGTGCAACTGTGCTAGGCGGAATCCGCTCGAGGAAGGATGAGTCTACTTAGGAACTTTGCCGTTCTCTCATATTTGTACTGACGTGCCGCAGCCTCTCTAGCTGCCGGGAACCATGATGTCGGCTTATGATACGAAGTTCGAGCCTGACATGATGCTGATGCATAAAAAAGCGGTCGAGTGCCCAGCGAGGCTGCGGTATACACCCAAGGTTTGTGAGCTTGACCCGTGGACTGCGCAAGGCGCAATTGGACTCCAGCGGCCGGCTACCCGCAATATAAGACGGGTAAGGTATTTGCGATCCCAATGCGATAGACGATTCTCAGAGGGGAAGCACATGTCATGCTGCAGCTCGCTGCAGCTCACGTCGAACGGAAACCTTTATGAGCGCAAGTCTCTAGACACCTTCCGACGTCGACGCACCCAGCATCCTGCAACGTCTGTCCTCTATCGCATACTCGTTGACATTACCCAACGTAGTGCCGTCGACAAACCATGCACCTGCACACCTATCCTCCCACTCGCCTCTCCGACCGGGACTGGGCCCGCCGGCTATACGTTGACCCTCCCAGTTACCAGTGCTCGCAACATGCCGAGTACTATGCACTACGAAGAGCGGAGAGGTCGGCGACCCGCGAAATCGAGCGACTCGGTTGGATGGTTGCCACGATGATCGAGAATGGCGAAGAGGTCGGTGCGAAGCTCCATCACATCCGACGAGATCTCGAGTTGGCGCGGTGGTATCTGGAGGCATTGGACAAGGAGCGGGCGGCCAGAGAGCTCTTGAGGGCGCGCTTCTTCACCCCTCGCGATTACACCCATGGTGAGTAGTACTGCGTGATTGTCGCCGCGGATGGGTCGGATGCTGAGAGCGGCAGGTGACGACCTCGAAGTCAGTTCAGTGGAAGACGACCTGTCGGTCGATCGGCCAACCCGACAGTGTGTCGAAACGCACATCCGATATCTGGACGCAAGAGAGGCGTTGATGCTCGAAGACGATGCAAAGGAGGAAGAGCACAGCCTGCGGGACAACCTGGATACGGTTATGGTATTCCGGATACGTTGCAATCCCACTCACCGTCAGGAGGTCTTCTGCTCCAATAGCAGTCGAGAACACACACTCCCTGACTATGGAGCGTTTCGGGAACTAGTAGGCCGGCTTGGAGGTGTATCCCGAGGCGTGACAATAATGGCTGTAGCGACGATTGTGATATTCTCTGTGCTGGTACGTGTACCAGAACGTGGTTGTTCACTTCCAACTGGCATCCATCTCACTTTACACGCAGGGTAGTCTGTATATATAACTCGACATAGTACTAAGTGAGCCGGAATGTAGGGATACTTACTAGATCTGTAGAGAACTCAGCCTGCTATTTTTCTGTGCTGACTATCCCCGGGATTTCGAGTTGGAAAGCGCTGCACGCAGCCTGAGGAGGAGGAGCGGATGAAGAGAGCTCGAGCCTCGGGCGGGCAGTGCTCGAACACAAACAAGTACAAGCCGAGCGCTCCGCGCGCGGACCGCGTCGGCCCGGGAAGGACCCGTCGGTTACTCCGACTTGAGGTGAACCGTGACGAACTCTTCTGTCTCAGTGTCTGCTTCGTTATACTCAGTCTTCCTGCCAGTGGTCATATCCCGTCGTGGGCTCAAAGTCAGTTGTGCAGTAAGCCAAGGGAATAATGGAAGCGCTCGGACTCATGATCGCCCAGATCCAGCCGCCATGGATGTCGCTGGCACTACGAATCGCGGGGGGCTGCCACTTGGCACTTCGGATCCCCAGCGTCCATTCCTTCCGGATGGCTCAGTACTTATATGCGATCCTCAGTCCTTGACGAGCACAACTTGCTGTCATACCTGTCGCCTCTCTCTGGATCAACTCAATCAAACGCTGCGCAAATGTTCTGGGTGTTCGGTTGCGTTATATTGCAGCCGAGAGTGTCAGAAACGAGCCTGGCCGGACCACAAGTGAGTCTTCTCGTATGTGTCTATGCCATACCTCGTGCTCATTGAGCCCAGGATGTTCTGCCGCCAAACACACGCCACCAGGATCATACACCGCGATTTCAACCCATATCCCGACGACTCGTCTTCCGTGAACGTCCCCATTGCAGAGTTCGCTAGCTTCGCCAAGTTCTACGACATGCACTCCTGGACGATCAGGGCGATGTGTCTGGCGACGTTCCATCTCATGGCTGACGGTCGTGGAGCAGAGCGGTTCAGACGAACACAGCACATGTTCCACTTCGTCGCTATCCCGTCGTCCGAGCGAGGTTGCAACAGGCCCTGGAACCGTTGGAGTCTCGACGAGTGGTCGTTCCCCCTGGTTAACGAGTTCATCAAACAGGACACGACCTTTGTTAGGATGTGGGAGAGCGCTCTGTCTCAATGTGCAGAGCAGATAGAGCGGGATCGGGCCACGTACGGCGACAGGTTCATCGGCGAGCTTCCCGTCATCTTCAACGTCGAGGGCACTCATATGTCTCTCCTCGTCCTCTACCCCGTCGTTGCGCTCCACGACCCCGAAGCCCTACAGGATTCGAAGACCCGGGGCGCGGTGGACGATCTCGTCAACCTCTGTATCGGATACACGAACTTCGGAATCCCCATGAAGCCTTGGAACGAAGACGATGCGGTCGCGTATCCCGTTCAGATGGTCCGCATGGGGGAGTCGAGACGATGGGGCCATGTACCACTTGGAACGGCGGAGGCACCATTCCACCCCGACCATCTCAACATAATCTTCAGCAATATCGGGCGGAAGTCCGAGCTGCATCCTCTGGAGCTGATGGTGATCTTCTCGCAACTGTGGTAGGGTATTGTATTGGTCGATAAATCGGGTGAGTTGGCTATAGCTAAGCACTGTACATACTCCAAGCTCATCGTGGTCCAACTAGACTTATGTAAGATGACGCAATAGAAGTCAGTGGCAATATGCACCCCTCTTTGGTCTGCTTTGTCGTTCGCGTCACCGCTTCACGAGGATGGAAGATCGACTGGCAACGGCCAGCACTTGCCTTGATGATGCGTGTTCGCTCGTTCGGTAAATAGACTGACGAGTCCGTATTTTCCCGCATGGGAACGAGGAGCATTGACTGAGAATCCAGCTGATCATGTGTGGTCTAGGTCCCACAGTGATTCTCTGGGCTTTCTCCGAAGATGTCGTTGTCAAATCACACAAAGCAATGTGATGCGCGTGAGAAATCGAAGGCTGTTCTTTCATATATCTTATCATTGCCCGGACTCAGTCTCCGAAGTCTTCCTCCTTACTTCTACTGTCGCCACTCGCATCCTCCGCCGCTTGCCAGCATCTCACTCACCATGGACGGCGACTTCGATATCAGCGCCATGAACATCAACGCGACAGCCTCGCCAATTCTATACCAAGGATCGGTGCTCTCGATGTCCGAGACCGACATCTCGAGCAAGAACAACTGTCACGCCTGCGGAGTGGCGAAGAACAACAAAGAGCTGAAGAAGTGCGCCGGCTGCGCGGTCACGCTCTACTGCAGCAAGGAGTGCCAGAAAGGTGCCTGGGCGAAGCACAAGTAAGTCCAGCACCCTTCTCCGTCCCGCCATCGACGCGGACAGCGAGCTCGAGCTGACGGTGCCGGTGCCACTCAGGTTCTTCTGCAGCGGCTCAAAGACAATGCAAGCCATCAAGCGCGCATGCCAGGAAGAGCTCGCACGTGCGGAGAAAGCGCTGCCCCCTGGCGCGCGGTGCCTCCGCCAGCCGGCCGTCGTCGACTCTCCGATCTCCGGCGTGAGCGCGTTCCAGGACTTCCTCAACTTGCACCGTAATGCGTTCGAGATCCTCATCCAGGCGACCGTGCATCTCACCAACCGCGGTCGCGGCGCGGAGGCGTTCCGGGAGGACCCCTTGGTCATGCACGTCATCGTCACTCCCACGACGCCTGCCCATCCGAAGCCGTGGAACACGTGGAAGATCAAACAGATCACCCACCGCTCGCTCAAGGAGCGCATCAAGCAGGACGCGGCGTTCGCGAAGATCTGGCTCGAGGAGTGCCAGCCCTCCCAGGCCGAGCAGGAGGAGGCGCTTAGGGAGCGGTTCGGGGATCGCTACGTCGGGCAAATCCCCGCCGTGTTCTTCGTGGAGAGCACGTACATGATGTTTACAATGTGCGTCCCGATCTTCGCGCTCAACGACCCCGATGCGCTGCAGAGCGTGCAGGCGAAGGCGACGCTCCACGACCTCAAGTCGCTCTGCATGGGGTACATCAACATGGGTGTCCCTCTCTACGCGTGGGGACCGCACATCGCTCCTGTACGCTGGATGAAGAAGGAGCGGGACAACGGTCTGAAGGACTGGGCCTGCGAGCCGACTGGAACGCCGGAGCGGCCCTGGGATAACCGCTACCTGAAGGTCTTCAAGACGCACCAGCGCAGGACCAGACTTGGCCCTCAAGAGGTCTTCAGGTTCTTCACGCAGCTGTTGACGCCGTTTGCGATCGACTACTACCGTGTGCTCACTCCGGGTACGTCAATCATGTTCTCTCTCCGGCGTTGCCGCCAGACTCATGTACACTACTTGTCACTTGACAGCTCATCTTGAGGGCGAATCTATCGTCGACCTTTACAGACGGGGTCCGACCGTTATCTGAGCCTTGCGACGATGCGCAGAACGTTCTCAGGACACTCTTCTTTGCTTTTCAATGATAAGATGAATGCAGCGTCATGTACTTGTAGACTCGGACTATCTCAATGTTGTGCTATGAATGGTACCCCAGGCCATCTCCAATGTCCGGCGGTCTCACCTAGTAACGTTCAAGTCGCAGCCTTACATACTTACTCGCTCCTCACTGCGTAGTATGTACGTGATTGCCTGTGATTGCGAGCCGTAAGTACTGAGTAGCGCTTGCCAAGCACTGCAACCTTCGGACCGTCGATCCGGGATTTCCGAAAGGCGCTTGTCCGACTAGTCGGCTAGCCCGTAGTTACGCCTCTTTTCTCGCTTCAGTCTACAAGCTTCAAGTCCCTTACCATTAAACCCAATCTATACGATTGAGACCAAGACAAAATCCAAATGTACGTGTTGTCCATTTGTGTCTCAGACACCGCGCTCTCAACTGAGAAACGAACCCAGCGGAACATGAACGGCCAGTCTCGCGGGGTTTTGCCGCGTGGCACTCCTGACTATCCTTTTCTTCCGGATGGTTCAGCTCTCATATGCGACCCACTGTCGCTGACGAGCAAGACCAGCTGCCATACTTGTCTAGTCTCGTATGATAAGTCTGATCAAGTTCTGCGACAATGTACTGGGTGCGCGGTCGCCCGGTACTGCAGCAAGGAATGTCAGAAACAAGCGTGGCCCGATCACAAGTGAGCGTTCTGAAGCTTCAGTGTCTTCGGGTCGTTCATTCACTCGATTAACTCAGGTTTTTCTGTCGTCAAACTAATGCCACGAGGGCTCTCCACCACGAGCTCGTCGAGATAACGAGACGGCTAACCCCAGAGCCGGACAATACGCCACTCATGGATGTCCCTATCGCGGGATTTGCCAGCTTCAGCAAGTTCTGCGCTATGCACTCATGGACACTCAAGACGATATGTCAAGCATCAATGCACGTCATGGCCGATGGTCGGGGCGCAGAATACTTTCGACAAACCCCCTACGTGGTTCGCTTCGTTGGCACCGCGACGCCACATCAAGGCAGGAGGCCGTGGAACTCTTGGGGTCTCAGGTTGTCGCGCCAGCCGGTCAGGCAGTTCATCAAAAGCGGCACGGTCTTCGCCAGGATGTGGGAGGATGCGATGTCCCAATACGCCGAGCAGCGCGAGCGGAATCGGGCCAGGTACGGCGACAGGTACATCGGCGAGATGCCTGCGATATTCTACGTGGAGGGAACCAACATCTCGCACGTGGTGCTGTACCCGATCGTTGCCCTACACAACCCCGACGCTCTCCAGAGCCGCAGGAAGAGAGCCGCAGTAGAAGATCTTGTCAGACTCTGCATCGCTCACGCGTCCGCGGGGATACCTCTACAGCCACGAGACGAAGATGACGCGTTCGCGGACCCCGTACGAGTCTTTCGGGACAGGGAGACGAGGCAGTGGGTATATAGGCTACTGGGGACCCCAGATGAGCCCTTCCCCGCCAACCATCTGAAGATGATGTTCGGCCCCAACCCTCGGAAGTCCGACCTGCATCCTCGAGATTTGATGAGAGTTTACTCGCGGTTGTGGTAGACAATCACGTCGGTGAGTGCATTCGTCAGCTTCGGACAGTACCCCCAGCTGATCGTGTCTCCCTAGATTTATTCCGCCTCTATTGTAATATATCTATAAGACATGGATTTTTTGCGTGACCTCATAGGGCATGGAGAAGGGCGTCGACGGAGATGGAGAATGCCTGCACATGGTAAGAGAGTGAACGAGCGAGCAATTGCAGGCAAGTGAAATCGGTTCGCATTTGCACCAATGCGCCCTGACGTGCGGGAAAACTCTGTACAGAGGTGAGCGCGCCTGCGGGGAGCACAACCAGAAACTACTCAAGTGGGTGGTTTAATTGCCGACGTTGCGTTGCGAATCCGCTTACTCCGTTTCAGACCGTCATCGCTGCGATCATTCACAAGCATTTCCATGGTATCACTAGTAGTGCCGTCCTCCGCCCGAGACGTATCACAAGGACGCTATGGTGCCGTCACATCAAAGACACCGTGTCTTATGATCTTGCCGTTGACTAGTAAGGTCATTCATGTAGGGTTGGTGGCTTGTTACTAATATATTGTCGGTCTGCAGCCCCGTAGAACCAAGGAGTGGCGTTTGGGGGGTATAGTCAAGACCCGGAGTCAGCAACTCAGGCATCGGAGGTCATGTCGCCGGCGCCGATCTGGAGGTATGGTCTTGAATGGCCTGAGCGTTTATGATGCGCTGGCGCTGACCGCCGGCGTGTATTTGTTGCGTCTAGTGTCCTCACTGAACGCGCGTTGCAAGTACATATGCATCATTCACCGATCGACATCTCGAAGGTGAGCACAAAGAGCACTGAATGCGAGGAGAACGCGAGTCTCACCTGATGCGTCTCGACCTCATGATGCGAAAGCCGCCCACTACCGGAACTGGCGGGATCGCGGTCTGGAAATACCTCCTGACAATGATTCATATTCCAACGGTCTAGGGGTACGACGAGAACTTGCTCTTGTTCATATACTACAGCGCCGGACGCTCCTCTTCCACACACCACCACCTTCGGAAAATTCCCACGCCATCCACCTTGGAGCGGTGGAAAATATAAGGACCAGGCTGCCTAGCGAGCGAAGATACGAGAGAGGGACAGAAGATAAGCACACGATAGCAGGATAAGCAAGTCGAGACCTGGAGGAAAGCCAGGTCACACCGCCAGGCCACAGGTAAGCGGGCAAAGGAAGGTAGACGGCACGAAGTAGGTGAAGTGGCCGCCACCCCCTCCACCCCCCCTGCAACTATGCATGTAATGAAGCAGAAACAACCGCAACGCATGTAATAATGCCTGCTCGCACGAGCGGGAAGCACTGCGGCCTGGGGCTGAGGGCAGTGGGCGAGCCCATGGCCTGCCTGCTGGCAAGGCACGCAAGTACGGGCGCTAAAACCCTACCAAGCAAGCGCAACTCGGGCGCAGACGGAACGAAGCGCCGAGGCATGATGGCCGCCCGACAGACCGGGCCGCCCCGGGAAAGCACCAGAGTGCTGGGCGCACCCAAGGCAGCCAAGACACGGTAGACCCAGAAAGTCCCAGAAATCGGCCGCCTAGCGGCACCACGGCAGTAAAGGAGGAGATATATAAGCAACATAGTGAACATAGGAACCCCGGCTGACCCCAGCCCCACGGCCGTACTCCGTGATATGCTTGACCAACCAGGAAACATGACCTCCCTGCATAAAACTTAGCTCAAAAAACGTCAAATGAGACGCGCGCGAGGACCTGTAAATAGTGAGCAAGACTCACACCAAATCGCCTGACCAGCACCTATGGATCCCCCCCCTCCCTCCCACCAGGCTAAAAGACCCCAGAGGCCTGTGTACTCTGCAGGTTTCAACCCGCGACGGGACCACAGAGCAGAAGTGTATGGCAAATGGACAGGGAGATCAGTCGCGGCAGACTACTACACGGAGCTGCAACTCACCACATTCCACTACGACTCACCGATCTGCCCGTCGCGGCCGCTGAGACTTGGGCTGATGGTCCGAGTGCTCATGCTGTCCAACGCAGCGCACCGCCCGCCGAAACCAGACTCCGCCGTGATGGGATGGAAGTACGACGTGTACGACCAAGGCATTGAGGGACACGTGGACAGGTTCCTCCATGTCTGCGACGAGATGGTGGTGCTGCTAGTCAAGAACCACAACAAGAAGAGCCCAATCGCGTACGCACAGGTCACCCTTCCCCATGTCCCGAACATCACCGTCCACGCCGACTGCAACACGGCCAGAGCGTGGTACACGCCCTGGACAAAGCAAGCGCAAAGCGGAGGGGCGAGAGAGGCCTTCTGGCTGGATCTCCGAGCGGGGATCTCGTCCAGAACCTGCGAGACCGGAAGGCGAAGATGGGAATGGGTAGAGTCGGCGGAGAGCGACAGCGAGAACGACTACGCAGAAGAATGCGGGGGCGATGACGACGTCGGACACGACGACGGCGAGAGCGGACGCACTGACGATGCCGATGACGAAGCCAAGAGTGGCGACGGGGAAGAGAGAGAAGACAAGGGCGACGAGAGAGACGACGTGGGTGAAAGAAGAAGAAACGAAAGTGGGGGTGGCGGAGAGACAGAGAGCGACCACAGAGCCGGGGCAGCAACGGTGAGGCCAAAGGCGAACGGTGGTGAAGGAGCGGAAGAAAGGAGCGAGAGAGAAAGGAGGTGGGCCCAGGCAGCGGACCCAACGCTCACGTGCGGGCGCACGGACCACCTGGATGAGGGCCTAGAGGAGAGGCGCGACCACCACGAGGGACGCGAAGGCGAAGGTCACGAGCACCATGAGGAGAGCGAGGACTGGGAGGAAAGGGCGAGAGGAAAAAAGAGGCGGAGGACCCAGAGCGGGCACGCGAGCATGAGGCCCGCCCGCTGGTAAATGGTAACCTAGAGTACCGCAAGCTAGTCAGGCAAGAGAAGCTTGAGCAAAAAAGAGACCTACAGCGGGCAACGGGCCTTCACCCCCCAGGCCGACTGTGCAGGGCGGAGGCAAGCCACCGAGCCCGACGCTAAGCACATACGCCCGCATGCGACACCGGGCCAGTACGCCGTGACGGGTCCGCTGAAAACACGAAATCGCTCGGGGCGAGCTTACAACGAGGGGGCGTGAAGAACGCGAGCCGTGGAACGTGCCGGAGAGGCACGAACGGCAGAGCTAGCACAACCCAGCAAAGGGCCCGCGCAAGCAGGACGGCGCGTGCGTGCAGTCGGGCGAGCGCGACCCAGTAAGCGCCAGGCGTCGGGATGACCAAACTAGGCGATGAGGTAAGCAGCCGGGATGACAAACTGAGCTGAAGGCGCGCGGAAGAGACGCGCGAGGCGCTAGCGGGAATACCGGCGAGAGGGAGAGAACATAGCCGGAAGCCGAGGCGGTCACAGCCACGGCCAAAAGGCCGAGGAAGGCGTTAGAAAATTAAGTGTCCGATCCCCCCCCCTGAGGATGGGAAGCAAAAAACGAGGACAGCCGGCGGCGACGCCACAAGGACCCTCCCGACAAAGCCGGAAGGCGGAAGCCCAACAGTAAGCTGCAGCCGAACGACCGACACTGTGCGAGCCCCGCAACACGAGCAGAAGAGTAGACTGAGCCTCCGTGCGCAAGCAAGAACACGGACTTTGGCCAGCTGGGCAGCGAGACAAGCGTGCTGCTGCTGCGCCGCGGGCCCAGCCGCGGCGCAAACAATCGCAAACAAGCAACCAGCTGACAGGCGTCCCAGCATGAACGGGCCTAATGTAGACCAAGAACGACACGCCGCGCGCCCGCAAAGGACCGGTGAGAAAGGAGCAAACCACGAAAGAAATCCCGAGCCTAAGAAAGAACAAGCGACACCCGGAGCGATGAACGGTGCAGCACGCAACCCGAGAACATGCTGAAGGCGACGCCGGAGTGCACGCTACGTGGCACGAGCCTCGCGAGACGCCCCCCCGGTCGAGTGAAGTTAAAGGAAAGCGAACGAGGAGAGCCCTGGGCCCACGGACAGCACCCTCCAGAACGGACAGCTACCATCTGACCCTCCCCACCGAACCGCACCGCGAAAATGAGCAGCCCGGACGCCATGGAAGTGGAGAGCGCCCTCCTCGCGAACAAAGTAAGCACGCCCGCCGAACAGCTCGCTAAGGCTGACTGGCAAAAGGACGACGACAGGATGTCGGTCGTGCAGCCAAGCAACACACGCCCCAGCAATGCGACCCCGTCGTCCCCTCCCGAGGACTCGACTCCCATCGAATCCCCGTCGCCGGCCCCGAAGACCGCATGCTTCGCAGCGCTGGGCGTAGCGGCGAGGATGCCCCACGGCCTCCAAAAAATCACAAACAGAAGGGTGCCCGTGAACATGGGCAAGACGCTCTCTAGGGAAGATGCGACGATGACCCTCCCCTTCATGCCGGACATACCCCCTCCTGCGCCTCACCAGGTTAGCGCACTGCTGAGGAAGAAAACCCCTCCTCCCCCTCCCCCGCCTCCGAGCGCGACGTCGGCCCCGCCAGCGCTCCAAGTGCTCTCTCCCGCATGGAAGAGAGACCCGGAAGTGGCTACACCCTCATGCTACCAGTACCCGGAGGATGGGTTCTCCATCAACGGCACCAACAGCCAGCCCGCGTCCTTCATCGGGGAGGGCATCGCAGACGCCGACTATGGCCAGAACTTTGACGACTACGTCACCGACGGGCTCGATCGGCATGGCATTCCCATACCAGGCAAACACCCGCGAAAGGCTCAGTCGCTCACGGACCCGGCCGAGATCGAAGCACGCCTCCGGAACAAAGTCGACGCCAGCGGATATACGATCCGCTACAACCGACCGGGGACCAAAGCGTGGGCGGCGAGTCGGGCCTGGAAGAACCGCGAGAACGAACCCCGCCCCGCTCCTCCCCCCCGGCCGCAGCTCATGGGCCCGGACCCCCACGAGCGATTCCTAGACGCCATGGCGGCAGCACGAGCCATCGCAGACGAAGCAAAGCGCAACGCGCAGGCAGGCATCACCAGCGCTCCGAGGGCCGGCGCTACGACCGCGGCCGACCGCATCAGAGCGGCGTTCAAAGGAACCCGTCCGGTAAGCATGCGGCTAGCTGAAGCTCGCCGATGTTGCTAACAGCCAGTAGGAGGACAAGCAGCGTAAGATCGCCCCACTCCCGAAGCGAACGGAAAAAAGGCCCTCCATGGTCCTCCTCGGGACTGGCAAGGACAACGCGGCGGATGCCCCGGAGCGAGCGGTGAAGAGAACCAAGGTAGCCGACGGCCCAGCCCAACCCGCGCCGACCTCTGGCGAAGCCGGAGGACAAGGAGAGGGTAACCGCAGCCCCGCGGCCGTCGACGGGGGTCCCGCCCCTCTGCCTCCCGCCGCAAACAAGCCGGCACGCACGTATGTCGAGGCGCTGACGCAGGACGCCCCGCGAGAGCGCGCGCGCACGGCGCGCCAGGGCACGCCGGTCAGGTCCACCGGCCTCAGGAACCTCGCGGCGCTGCTCCAAGCCCCTATAGTGCTCTCATCGAACAACGCCGCCGCCAACACGCAGGGAGGACACGCTGCTGGAGGACTCGGGGCGCAAAACCCCGCCCTCCCCGCCCACCAGGAGACGGCGCCCGGCGCGAAGACCCACTGGACCTCAGCGCCGCAGGAGGGATGGGCGCAAGTAGAGCGTGACGACCCGCTCGCGCCGTACCTCAACCTCGAGCCCTCGCGCGCGTATGACTGGCAGACGCAGGACGAAGACAAGACGGTGATAATCGAGCCGTACTTTAGCTCCCCCCCAGTCGCGGACGAAATCTGGGAGAAGTCAAACGCCCTCACCGAGGCCATCACTGGCATCACCGGCGTGGAAGACCCGCACCTCATCGCACCCGTAATCGACCCCGCAAGCGCCGCGCAGCCGGGCGACCAAAACCAGCCGGGCGACCCGACGAGACGGGTGCCAACTGCGTGGTGCCTCCAAGACCTGGACCTCGCAACGGTGAACCTGCTCACTGGTAACGGAGCTGGGCGCGTGTGGTCTACGCCCATGGCGACCTTCCGAGCGCTCCCGCACAGGCTCGTCTTCCCGACCTTCATCTGCGCGCTAGGCGACCATGGCAATGTGAAGCCCGAAGCCATCGAGTCGGCAATCATAGGCGCCTTCTACGCGCAGGAGTTCTACCGCATCACCAAGCCCCTGCTCGAAGACGCGGCGGGGCTGAACGGGCAGGACCTGCAAGGAGCAGTCGACGACGTCGCAAAAACAGCGAGAGTCGTCATGCGGAAGCTCGGCGACCCGGGCCCGCTCATCGCGAACGTCTACTGCAACTCACCGACGGACGACGTCACTGCGTGGAGGCTGTGGAAGGACCAGGTCAGCAGGATGGACTTCTCGAGCCCCAAGGTGTTCCCTGGCCGTATCCGCCCCCCCATGATATGCAAAGGGTGCCAGGGTGTCGACCATAGCACGCACCAGTGCCCCTACCCCGCCGCGCCCGGATGGAACGGCGTAGTGCCGCCGCGCCACTTCGCAGCTCCCAAGCCTGCCGAAGAGGCGAACGCGAGCGGGGCCGAAGCCGGGGGAAGCGGAGGGGGCGGAGGAAACCCTAGCACGTCCGGGTGGCAGCGTGCCGGGAAGCCGCCGGGCCGTGGAGCCGGGCCGCGTGGCAGGGGACGCAAGGACATCAGGGGACGCGGCGGAGGCGCAAACGGTCGGGGAGGAGCCCGGGCGTAGAGAGAGAACGTACGAACATATGGACCAGACCGCGGGCCGAAACGGGGCAATGATAGTGTATCTTGAGCAATGCTTCCTGAGAAATGAACGGCACTTCTTGAGCGATGCCAACAGAACGCACCGCCGCGTGATGAGATAGCGGCGAGAAACGCGGAGGTGAGCCCCGGGAGCCCACCGATGATGCACGACACGGTAGCACGCGAAGGGCCCACATATACTGGCTCCGGCACAGGAAAGCCCGACGCGAGGTCTGACAACAAACAAGCGGAGGCCTATTTAGGCCACGACGAGCCGCGCCGAGAGGCTTAAGCGGAGCGCCCGTCTGCGACGCCCGAACGCAGAGGGCCCGAGCATAGTCGCCCGGTGGGGGGGCCCCACCTAGCTGCCGCATGAAGGCCGTAAAGCGGCAGTGAAACCTGACGACCACCACACAAACACATCAGACACCACAAATACATACGGAGACACGTCCGACAACAGGCACGCGCCTCGAGGGGAGCGGAGGGAGGAGCTGCGACGCTGCCTTGCCTCCTCCCCAGGACGCCCCCCCCCGAGTACGGAGGCAGAGCGACAGAGAGCGGAGAGCGAGAGATAGAGGCTGAGGCTGAGAGAGGGCCTAACGAGACGCGTAGGGGAAGCGGAGAGAGCGCCGGCCAGGCGCGAGAGCACGCTAGGAACGACGGTACGCCCGAAGCACATCGAGGCGGCACCAAAAGCAAGACAAAAGCAAAAGCAACGATAGCCTCTCTAAACATGAGAGGGTTTGGAGCAGCAAGGAGGGACGAGCCCAGCGAGAAATGGATGATGATAAACCAGCTGCTACGGGACAAAAGAGTCGCGGTGCTGGCGCTGCAAGAAACTCACCTGACAGAAGAGAGGCTCGAATGCCTAAACAATCTCTTCGCACAGTCTATGACAGTGTATAGCTCCCCGGACCCGACGAACGAGAGTGGGGCGCGGGGAGTCGCCTTCGCGGTAAACAAGCGGCTGGTGGACACCGAGAACGCTACAGTAGTAGTGGTAGTACCCGGAAGGGCAATCCGGATCAGGGTCCCGTGGGGGAAGGATGCCCATCTGGACATCATGAACGTATACGCGCCGAACGACGAGCAGGAAAACAGCCGGTTCTGGGCGACGCTACTAGAGAAGACCCCTGGAAACCTAGACGTGCTGGCAGGGGATTTCAACGTGGTCGAGGATGCGGAGGACCGGCTGCCGAGCAGGTGCGACAACGCAGAAGCAGTGCATGAGCTGGGGAAGCTAAAAGCAGCAAAGAGGTTGGTCGACGGATGGAGGGAAGAGAACCCGGGCACAAAGAAATTCACATACCTGCAAATGGCGACCGGGAGCCAGTCCCGGATCGACAGAATATACATCAAGCGAAAACTGGTTGCGAAGGCGGTGAAGTGGGTGATAGAGGACTCCGGCGTGCCCACGGACCACAGACTAGTCCTGTGTGAAATATGCAAGTTCCGGACCCCCTTCGTCGGAAAGGGACGCTGGGCAATTCCCCCCAGGCTCCAAAAAGACAAAGAGCTTCTACAGGCGGCGAAGAAGATGGGCCTGAAGAGGCTGGGAGAGCTTGAGGGCCTCGACGAGGATGACAGGCGCAGAAACATCCAGCAAGCCTATGCGCAGTTGAAGCAAGACATTGTGGACGAGGCGCGCAGGAGAGCGAAGACGGACGAGCCGAAAATTGCCCAGCGAATCAGCAGGCTCAAGCGAGAGCTAGAGAAGGTGCTGGGGTCCGAAGGAAGCCAGGATGAAGTGAAGACAAAGGCAGCAGGAATACAAAAACGAATAACGGCGCTGGAGGAAAAACACTTCAAGGACAGAAGAACGGCGCTGAAAGCAAAAGACTGGGCTGAAGGAGAGAAGATAGGGAAATATTGGAGTAAAGTTAACGCCAAGCCCAAACAAGATGAGGTCTTTTACGAGCTCATCGACCGAAGGGGCGGGGAGGAAAGGCACGTCAACAAGTCAAGCGACATGGCCGGCATTGCCCGCGACTTTTATGACACGCTCCAGGACGAAGGGGCAGAACGAGGAGGAACGCCAAGTAGACAAAGGGACATAGCCGATGCGCTGGACCCAATGGAAGCGTCCCTCTCGGACGACAGTGCGGCCGAGCTGGAAGAGAAGATAGGACGAGACGAGGTCCGGCGGGCCCTGGATGAGGCAGCCACGAACAAAGCGTGTGGGCTGGACGGAATCCCTGCGGAGATATATAAGGGGCTGCGCGAGCTCCATGAGAGAGATCTGAAAGCAAACCGCCCCGGCCTCGACATAGTCGGGCTGCTGCAGGAGGTCTTCAACAGCATTGAAGTAGAAGGAGTAGCGGCCGGCACCGACTTTGCAAAAGGATGGATATGCCCCATCTACAAAAAAAAATGCAGGCGGGAAATCGGAAACTACCGGCCAATCACGCTGCTGAACGCAGACTACAAGATAATGACCAGAATAATGGCAAATAGACTCGCAACGCACGCGCCGCCGCTCATCCACCATGACCAGGCTGGGTTCATCCCGGGGAGGAGTATCGCTGACCACACGAAGCTGACGAAGCTGGTCATCGACTACGCAGAAGCAGAAGAGATCGATGGTGTAATCGTAGCACTGGACCAGGAGAAAGCGTACGACAAGATCGACCACGAATACCTATGGGAGGCGCTTCGCAAGCAAAAGTTCCCCGAGCGCTTCATCAAGACAATCCAGAGCCTGTACGCGGAAGCTGACAGCGTAGTGGTGGTGAATGGTGTGCTGAGCAAGCCGTTCCGAGTACGTAGAGGAGTCAGGCAGGGGGACCCGATGTCCTGCCTGCTTTTCGACCTTGCCATTGAGCCCCTGGCATGTGCAATTCGCCGCTCCACACTCCAAGGGATAAGAATCCCCGGAGTGACAGAGAGACTCATCGCAACCCTCTTCGCGGACGACACCACCGTCTACCTCTCCAAAACCGACAGCTACACTGAGTTGGAAGCAATCCTTGCGCGCTGGTGCGCCGGCTCCCGAGCGAAATTCAACCTGGAAAAGACCATCCTGCTCCCAATAGGATCTCCCGACTACCGCAGGTCGGTAGAGAGGGGCAGAGTGCTTTGTGAAGGGGCTCAGGTACTGCCGAGCAACATACACATAGCGCCCGAAGGGGAGCCAGTACGGGCGCTGGGAGCCTGGATTGGAAACGGCTTCAACGCCGCCCAGCCGTGGAGGCCAAAGATTGATCAGATACGAGAAAACCTTACCAGATGGGCAACAAGGAACCCTACCATGTACGGGCGAAAGCTGATAGTGGACATGGAGGTGGCGGGGAGGACGCAGTACCTCGCCAAAGTGCAGGGAATGCCGGCGGAGATTGAGAAGGAGCTGAAACTAATCATTAAGGACTTTGTGTGGAAAGGAGACAAACGCCCCGCTGTAGCGATGAGCATGCTACACAAACGCGTCGAGGAGGGAGGAATTAACCTGCTCGACGTCCAGGCCCGCAATGAAGCGATTGACCTCATCTGGCTCAAAGGCTACTTGAACCTCTCCCCGGCCAGGCCGAAATGGGCAGCAATCGCGGACCTCCTCCTCGCACGGGCGGTGGCAGCGGAGTCGAAAGATACGGACCCCGAGGCGAGAGTAAACGCTTTCCTGCAAACGTGGAAAGTCAGCACCAGGGCCGCGGCACGCCTCCCGGAAGACTTACGCCGCATGATCAAAACGGCGAAGAAATACGGAGTGGTGGCGGACTCCCCCAACCCATCCAGAGAGATCAAGGCGGCTATGCCGATCTGGTATCATGTCGGACTGCTAGACGGCCGGTCGACGGCGAACTCGGGGGCTAGCAAGTGCCTCCGAGACCGCCACGATGTTAAGTCCGTGCACTCGTGCACAATCCTGGCGCAGAGGAAGGAACGATGCGAGGACCACCGAGAGCGGGCGGAGTGCCCATGTCACGAGTGCTTCCGCGACCGCGCACAGCTGGCATGTCAGAACCCGGCGAGATGCGTCCGGGCAGCGGCACGTGCGGTCGAACGGCTGGTGGCAGTCTGGGAGCCGACACAGCCGCAGGAGCCAGACGGGCTGTCCCTTGCAAGCCCTGAGAAGAGACAGAACGTCAGGCAGCTTCAGGAAGGCCACGAGGTCGTCTTCGACCCCTCGGTCAGTGACAGACTCCCACTGTCCAATATATTCCGGGTATTTGTGCACGGGAGCGGCAAGAGGCGCGACCCCGCGAAGCGGCCAAAGGCGCAGCACCGGGCGAGTGAGAGAAACATCACTGCGGCAGTTGCAGGTGTGCGAGTGACCATGCCAGGGGGACTCCCCGGATACGGGTGCGGCTTCGCTGTCACAAACGAAGAACGAGGCGAGGCAGAAAAGGCCCCGCCCACCACGCTGAGCAAGAACGAGGCAGAAATATGGGCGATAGCGCTCCTAGCAAAAAGAGCAGCCCACCACGACGAACTAACGGTGCTCTGCTCGAAAGCAGCAGCGACCATGCTCACGACTGGAGCGATGAAGGGCGAGAACGAAGGATGGGCGAGGACGCACTACCCAGACGCCACGCGTTTCGCCCTGGCCTGCCTGCGGGAGCGATCTGGAAAGATCGTCCTTCGCTGGGAGCGAAAGTCAGAAGAGGAGGAGGTAGCGGTATCCCGGGCCAGAGACGCTGCCCAGGACGCCGCGGACAAGGAATGGGATGCGGAAGCCTGGAACGGCGCCCGCACCGCCTTCCTAAAGCGCGGGGCGAAGCTGAGCCTCCTGACCCAGAGTCTGGCGTGTGAGCACATAAAGCGACTCACCCACGCGAACGAGAAGAGGCCGGCGACGGTGCGGATGATAAAAAATATCTGCTCCCCGACGCAAGATGCGGCTAGTGGTGCCATCCCGGAGGCCCGGCTCTGGAAGATGATCCGCAAGCGGGAGGTGCGCCGGCGGGTCAGGGACTTCCTGTGGAAGTGCCTGCATGATGCGGTCAGAGTGGGGAAATACTGGAGGAACATCCCGACCATGGAGGAGCGAGAGCGATGCGCCTGGTGCGGCGCGACCGAGTCGATACAGCACATCCTAGTCGAGTGCTCCGCCACGCACGTTGACACGGTGTGGGGGCTAGTCCTAGCTGCGGCGACGAAAGCCGGAGAAACGGGCCTTGCAAGGGACGCCCGACTAGCGCTAGGCGGGCACGCGCTGGAGGCGAGGGACCTCAAAAGCAAGAATGCCGGGGCTGCAAGGCTCCTGCGAATAATCGTGCCTGAATCGATGCACCTAATCTGGCGGCTAAGGTGCACCTGGGTCATCGAGCACGAGGGAGACAGAGACCGCGCGCTGGGTAAAGAGGCAGTGAGCGCAATGTGGCATGCGATAATAAACGAACGCCTGCATGTGGACCAAGCAATGCAGAGGCTGGCAACGGAGTCCCAACCCCTGCAGCCCCTGGTGGTACGGAACACCTGGGGGACCCTCATCGACAACGTAGAAGCCTGGAATGGTCTCCCTTGGGAGCGCCAGCCGGGGGTTTTAGTGGGTAGGCTCGTCCCGGAATACAGCGATGGAGTGGGGTAACCTGCCACGCTGCCGGGCGAGAGAGCCCCACACTACGGCTCAGCCGTGTGCGTAACGCATTTCCCCAGGTACGGTACCAGGGGCGGTGAGCCCCGATTACCGAGCTTATCCCCGTCCACGGCCCACGGCTCTGAGACGAGGACAGCACAGCAAAAAAAAAAAAAAAAAAAAAAAAAAAAAAAAAAAAAAAAAAAAAAAAAAAAATATATATACTACAGCGCCGCCCAAATACGCCGGGACCGTTCGAATCTAGAGACGCCGCCCATTCAAAAACATTCAATGCTCGGATCATCTGCAAATAGGCTCGACGCACCGGTGTTATTGTATGTGTGAGTTCAGAACCTGTGGCGATACCTCACAAGCGTGTCCGAATCGGAGGCGTCTATCCGACCAGCGCGGTCGGCGTCTGGTCGTGTGGGCGCGTTGGCTGTCCAATGCAGCGGCCATAGGAGGCCACAATTCAATAGAGCGGCGACGGACGCACAAAGCGTGCTTGAGTTAGGCCCGTGATGACTGGCGAGTACAGGTACGGTGAGCTCTCAATGTGCCGCAGTTTCATTCAACGCTCTGCATTCTCTAGATTCCTCACCGAGCATAAAACACCCCACTCGATGAGAAGAAACGACAATCCCCTCGCCGTGAAGTCTCTCGTCATCATGATCAAAGCCTTTGCCCTCGTCAATCTATTTATCGCGGTGCGTGTACCGTCTCCCATAATGTCATGTTCCTTGACGCTGATGATGGCACTGGCTAGGTTGCGCTCGGTGCTGCTACCGAGGGACGCGCCGCCGCAGGGGGTCCCGGGTATACCACCGACCTGGATGTGCACGCCATCGTGGCAGACGAGTTTACCCCTCTGTGCAGCGACGTCGTTTCGTCCGGCGGCCAGTCGGAGCTCGAGCAGCACGTTTGTCTCATGTCGGCGGAGGACGCCCTCAACGCCTTAGCTGAGGATGTCGTCGTGAATTTCGCCACGGGAGGAGACCTCGTCTGCACCAGGGACGTGGTTCCTCCGCCGGTCTCAGACGCCACGAACCTATGCAACGGGGTGTCCAGTGGCCAGATCACGGTTCAGAAGGGCAACAGCTCCCCTCGTCAGTGTGCGTGCCTCCTATGGACGCAGGTGAGCATCGTGTCACCCTGAACGAAGTACGTGAAGCGTCCTCATCACTCGCAACAAGGCCTCCGCTTTCTTCGGCGTCTGTAACTGCGACACCTGCAAGTAAGTTGCCCCATCGCCGTTCTCTGTACCTCCAGATGCTAACTCTGTTATGTTCTAGCGCCATATTCTACGGGAACCCGCAGTCCGACTGCAGGCAGATCTTGCAGAGCTGCGTTGCGAACGGCGTCGGCGGATACAGGAGCTGGAGGGACCCTAACTCGTTCACAGTGCTCCAGCTGGCTAATACTGCCATCAAGCCCCCCGTCCCTGTTGGATGCGGTGGCTCGTAGAGAGGCACGGTGAGTGACTCGCGCGCTCATGACACGACTTCCTGCTGAAGGTTGCCATGCTCCAGCTCGAACAAGGGCCCCGCCAGGGCCTCAAGAACTCAACTTTCCGCCCGTACCTCCAGCGTGTCTACGTCTTAGTGCAATGTATTATTGAATGAATATGACTCGCAACTTATTTGCCGTGATATCCAAATGTGTGTGCGCCTGACGCAGATGATGTCGACTCGTGCACCATGATTAGGCGCGCGTTTGTCCTTGTCTCGTACCGTCGTGGCGTCCAGGTGTCTTCATGTAAGCTTCCATGGAAGACGCGGTGAACATGTGTGAGGCAACATCCCGTATGTCTCAGCCCTATGCGCGCTCTGGTATACAGTATCTAAATGCTGCCAACGTGTGTACCACTGACCAGATGAAGTTTACAGTGATCGTCCTGCCAGAATGTTGATGACAGTGGGACAGTCGATCGAATATGCTCAGTTGTTATGTCCTTTATGTCTCCAATTTTTCCGATCTCCTCTTTGGGAGTTTGAGAGACGAACATAGCTCAGCAAAAACTTGAAGCCACGTGTCATCGAGATCTACCAGAGAACGGTGCGTACAGCGTCCATCTGTGATTTTTGGCAATGGTCAAGTAGCTGTTCAATAGATCCGAGCATAGTGCTCGGGCATGGCCTCCCGCCTACAAGTTGTCTCACCATCGATGTTGCGCCGATGTGAATCCAAACAAAGTCGGAGCGCCGTCCGCACACATCGGCACGAGGCTCTTGCTGAAACACCGCATCTCAATAGATCGGCAGTATGCATAGAGTATTGACTGCGGCTCAGAACGTGTGCCATAGACAATCACAGGACGCCCGCGGGCTACCAGGCCCGCAACAAACACCGCTGCTCAATGTTACTACACCGGTATGGTCTCCTCCCCCTATGTTGTCAGCAGCGAATTGAATATGTCCCTAGACCAGAACATCACCTGTCGGGTATTCTGGGCTCAATCCTCTTTCCACACCGAGAGCTAGGCGGTACGAGGCTGGTCGTGTGGTACCCCTGGCGCATTTTGGACGCTAATCGACCGGGACGTGTCGCGTACAGGTGGATGCCATACAACTATGCGCGGGTATGGGTGCCCAACAATTCATTTTGATCATTGCACCCTACAGTCCCGTGCTCGCAGTTGTCTCAAGCAAAGCGCGTAGTAATATTTACCGTCGAAGACAGCTGCATTCGCTCGTACACGGCGAGTGCTGACGCTCATGAAGTCTATAAGAAGGTGAGTGCTCTCCGAGATACGATAGTCGTTTTCTGAGCAACTCTCAGATCGTTCTTGACTTCCAGCTTCCCATTGAGACAACTATGATCAAGGTTACGGCTGTCGTCTACCTACTTGCAGGGGTGAGTCACACCTTTCCCTACTGGAGCGCAGTGTTGACCTGCGGAATTATTCGCCAGCTTGTCGCAGCAGGCGTCGTGCCGGAGAGCGCTCCCGCCAGCATCCCTGGACACGTCTCAAGCGAGACCGCCCTCCTCGGCGCGAACGCTGGTCCTCTTCTCATGTGCGATGACATACCTCCCGTCACCTCGGGGTCCGAGGACAGGGACTACCTGTGCACCATTCCTGCCCCGAACGCAACGGCATTCCAGGCTTCTGCGCAACTCGCGGCACCGGCAGGCGAACTCGTCTGCACACTGGACGCCATCGCGCCGAACTCGGCAGATGCGAACAATCTTTGCAACCTCTTCGTTCCCAACACAGAAATCGTCGTGCCGCAGGCGCCTTCGCCGGGGACCTGCGCGTGCAGGATTTATGCGCGGGTAAGTGATAAACGTATTATAAGGTGCTCTGGATTGTTCTCATGGAATGCGATCCAGAACGCTGCCGAGTTCCGAGTGTGCAACTGCGACTACTGCAAGTGAGGCGTCCGGTTCAGTTCTCCTGTGCTGGACCTCATGCTAACCCTGACTTGATTGTGTAGCCAACTCGGCTTCACGAACCCGCAATCCGACTGCCTGTTGATCAAGAACAACTGTGTGTCGCACGGATTGGGTGGATACCGCGCATGGGAGGACTTGCCTCTGTCTTACTTCACCGTCCTCTTCCTTCCCCACTCTATGCACCCGACTCCGGTCCTCGATAGCTGCTACCGCGGCTGAGGCACTCGTCTGTACGCGCAGCTAAGAAGGATCTATTGGTGATGTGTTTGAACATGATTCGACGTTGACAGGGGAATTATGTATGCTATTGCCGGAACCCTTGCACAAACCCGCATATCGCCGCACTTACACGCCGCACACCCTCCTTGACCACACATGGTGTTTATAGGAAGGTGACATCCGGCGCAAAGACGGTCTCTTCAGGAACGTTGACTGCAATCCGGAGAGAACCCTGTCGGCCACGATGCAATTTGTCAGCTGCCTTCTATACTTCCCTTGACAGTTTTTTCCCATCTTCTGAGCTCATAAGCCTGGGGAATTAGCGCATCGAAACATTGTAAGAAGACCTCCCCTTCTTCTATCGACTGAGGATCTGCCATCTCCAGCCGACGTCGATCCCAGAATGCGTCCCCGAGTCGTTCGGCGAAGGCCTGCCTTCGCCAGTCTCCCTCGCTCGGACTCGGACCTCCCTCGAGACCTCACGTCCGCATCTGCGGCGGAGTCTGATCAGGAGGAGCGCACTAGAGACGCACCGCCGAGCAGACCGACTGTTGTCGTCCTCGGATTCCGGCAGCTGGGCTTCAACGCCATGGTCGCGTACCTGAGCACGTCGCAACGAGTGCGGTACCATATCACGGTCCATATGAATTGCTTCAATCCTTCGTCATTCATCACGGTGGTGAGACGAGGACAGGTGGAAGGGGAATTCGTAGGATCGTTTGAGTAAGAGACTTCGCTCATCCGCATGGTAACGTTACTCACCGGTATCTCAGGATGGGTATCTCTACCCAGACGGCAACCATCAACATGTACGGGGAAGAGAAGCCGTTGGACGGGGTCCTGTCGAGAGATGGGAAGAAGACGGAGGTGAGTGGGAGTCGCACCCACAAGTGATGTGACCTCATACCGTTGACCTGCGCGTTCCCATGGTCGCGAGAAGGATCGGATCTGGCAATGGCAATGGGACGAGGACTCGAAGCATGCCCTCTGCTGGCATAGAGAGAGTCCGATGCGATACGTAAGTACGGCTAGTCTTCTCAGCCGGGGAGTCCGATGTTCATCGTGGCCTCGCTAGTGTTACTTCATGGACCATGAGGGACGGCCAGCTGGGCCTATGATAGCTGCATTCTCATGCCAGAGCGGCGTCGCCGAAGCCAACACTCTGCGACCGCAGCCCGCCTCGTTGAGGATATACCCTCATGGGCTGCGCGTGGTGGACCATATCCTAGTGTCAGCTCTGGTAGTGGAGAGGAAACGACTTACACCGTCTGTGATGGGATTCAACACAATATGCAACTAGGATTCTAGACACATCAGTTGTATCAGTACTTTCAGGGAGCTATGGACGGTCGAACTAAGCAAAAATCCTCACCTCATGGAGTAGCACACTAAAGAGACAAGATCCATGGGACGGGTTCAAACACGGGGGGCAGGTGGCGTCTATTGTTCGGCAATCGCCGCCGTCCTAGTCTGGCAGGCACGATACCCGCCGCCTGCCACGTTTTCGCTCCTCCTTCCGCCTCAAGTCTGCGACAGCAAAGGCAGAATGCTCTGCCAACACACGTGCGATATCCGCGCCCAATCCACCGTTGCTCCAACTCTCGATTCTAGCATTCTCCCCGCACTCATGTACCCCAGGTTCCGCGGCATGCCGCCTCTCGCGCCGAACAAGCACACTCCAACATTGGGCTCAATATATCCGGCGGGACGAGCGGACGAGCATCCCCATCGCAGGCTCACTGGATGATGACGGTCGTTGTTACCTCTCGCAGCAGCGGAAGCAGGTTCCGCTGTTGAACGCGGCCTCACTCTCACCCGTTATGTTCTCTGTTCTCTGTATGCGACCGATGGTCGGATTACTGTGCAAACCGACCTCGCAGTATATATTAACGAGTAAAGATAGTGTCCTCTTCCTCGGCCTTGCATCGATCTTCCCGCTACTCAACGCTCTTCCCCCTCAGTCCTTTGTTTCGCAATGCATAACACCAGATCTGTCAACCTCGCAGGCATTATGCTCGTGGCATGCGCGGTTGGTGTACAGGCTACTCCCGGTGAGCATCCTGACCACACGTCAGAACTTGATGTGTGTACTGACTTGAATTGCGCAGTTGTTGTATCTGTAGGACTTGGTGCCAATCCGTCCGGGAGCCCGACGGACTCAGGCTCGGAAGACAGCCTGGGGTCGCATACTGGGCTCGCGGGCTTGGATGGTTCGGATGGTGGCGACGGTGATGGAGCGCTCTCCAGCCTCCTTTCCGGCATAATTCATGATTCGTCCACGACGACATCCCCACCAGCTGCCCCAACGTCGGGCACGGGCGCTGACGATGGGCTAGGTGGCGATGGCTCTGAAACTGGCCTGTCCGCCCGCGATTATCCACTCTTCGCTACCATCGTTCTTGGGGGCCACACGATCGTCGTCCCGACACAAAGCGAGACCTTCCCTGGCTTGTTCCCAAGTGACGGTTCGGATGGGTCCATCGACGACGACGGCAGCAGCGACGACCGTGGTATCGGCGGTCTTCTTGGTGGTGGCGAGGACGATCCCGACGGCCTCCAAGCTTCAGGCCTCTTCGCTCACAAGAGCTATCCCGTTACGGCCAGCATTACCATTGGTAGCGCAACGATCATCATCCCACACCCGACACAAACCGCCTCCACTACAGCCACCGACACCTCCCCCGACTCGTCGAGTGCGACGCCGTCGACTGACTCCGCGAGCGTCGCACCTACCGACTCGTCGAGTGCTGCCAGCCCGTCAGCTATTGACGATGGCGGTGACAATTATAACGGCGACGACACCTTCTCTGATAGCGCCAGCGGTCCGAGCCCCGTTGCCACCCGCGCGGTCTTCGCGCGTTTGAGCCCTGCGCCGTACCACCACGTCCACCATCCGCACATCCGCCAAATCATCACCGACACCGACGCCGGCAGTGACACCTTCACCCCGATTGTGGCCGGCACCGACAGTGGCAGCGACACTCTCATTCCCGTTCCGTCGAGCACCGACAGCGAGAGCGACATCCCCACCGCGACCAACTCGGACAGCACCTCCTTAGACTCGAGCGTCGAGACGATCCGCACGGTCACCTCGACTACGACTGTTACCACTACGGCGAGGAGCACGGTCACCACGACCGCCACGAGCACCGTGACGCAGAGCGAGCCGGAGCCGACATTCAGCACGCTTGGTCGTCGTTACACCAAGTGGGCTTGAACGCGACGAGCTGTGACTTGGACTTTCGGACGAATGGTGACGAGAGAAGAAGAACCAGAGCAGTAGTCAATGAACGTGTATCATTAGCTGTACTCCTAGCATTGGTATATAAGACATATCATTGTTCCACGCAGATCTCCTCCAGTATTTTGCTCAGTATGTTTTCTCAGTATCTGGGTCCCCGCTCTCCAGAAGACGGGTCAGGCTATATTCCTGAAGCGCCCAGACCTTCCTCTCTTGCTGTTCCGCCACAACCTCACATAATATAACAACCCTCCGCCTCCACTGCTAGCACGGGTGAGACATAGCTCAGCGCGTGCCGACCCTTCACGTCAACCACTGCAAGTCTCGTGCACAACACGCCCATCGGTGCCGCGCCAGCTCCTACGACACTCTACACAGACTGCCAGAGTCGAACTGTGGGCGTCCTACGCGACCTATGACATGGGCAGGTACGCAGATGAGGACCGGTGGACGCCGTCTGAAGGATGCTTCGGATACACGGAGAACGAGGCGTGAACGGACAGTCGAACCTGCTGTTGCGAGGGACGAGCATAGTGCCGGTGAGCATCATTGCCCATTTCCCAGGTGCGTATCTCGATTTGTTGTGTTTCTGCGCGAGAGAACCGTTTTATCTGCGGAAGAATAGGAGTCACCGGGCTGCAGACAACGGAGATGGGCATGGAGCGGGATACCGAGGCATGCACGAAGATCACACCCAACAGACTCACTTTTCCATCGTCGACGTGTCAAGGCAGCCTCTCGGGGAAATGTAGTTCCCTATCGATACAGTGCTGGGTGTCACATCCGAGTCGGCTGCTCGCACCACGCAAAGACGTACCAGGTACTCTTAGGTGTGTCCATCCTGTAACCTTCCATTAGATGCTCAGGCCGACACTCGCGAGGCGAAGTCGTCACGATCCCACTACATCCTCGTCTTTGCAGAGGCCCAAAGATATGGGCAGGGGACACAACGAAGGATGGTGCGCGCGCTGGCTCCTCCTGGGTGGGCTTCCCATTGTCCGAGTCGACCTGCACTCCCGACTGGACACCCGCGGCTGAAGGGTTATGGAGCGGCAGGAGTAGGACATGGCACACTTCCGAGCTTCGTGAACGACGCTCCTCCTGTATTGGATGACGATCCTACAGCCCTCAAATGACAATCCCTTGTACGTTGCAATTGACACTGTCATATGTTGCATCCTCAACCGCTGAGTCTCTGGCAAGGAACGAACACGCAGGCGCCAAGTTCTGCACTTCTCGCGCTTCAAGTCATCATTGGAAGACGTGGATCGATGAAATCGCCCGTAGTTCAAAGCGTCAAGACTGCGATCTCGCCCGTCGCGGCACACGGAGACTCACGACCGCAGGACGGTGTCACCTCCATAGCAGCCTCCTGCGATGACCTGTGCCCCGGCTCAACGATTTTAGCGAGAGGTACGCAAGGCGACCCGTCATCAGAGAAGTCCACGGCAGAGGGCAGCTCCATGTAGACCCTGCCCAAATGCGATGTGAGCTGTCAAGCCTTCAGATACGCAGTCCGACAGTTGACGTCTCAGCTCTCAGCGCACCTCCATGAATGGTGCTAACCCCTTTGCGACGCCTGGCTTGCAATAGAGTTTGGCAGACCACAGCGTCTACGACACCGGTCCAGCGTCGACACGAACATCAGCCGGTCCTTGGCACCGATGCGTAAGTATAAGACCCGTTCCTCAAGCCGCCTATGCGATCCTTTCGACACGTCTACGCTCATGACCCGACTCAACCCCCGCCAAGACCAGGCCCCCGGTGGGACAAATGTGACCTGTCTACAGGAGTATAACTGGGTAAGCGGCGCACAGGTGAATCAATGTGATTGCCAATCTCATCGTTCTATCACGCAGATGGACAACTCCATAGGTCAGAACCCGTGTCTTATAGCATCTTGGGCTATTGTTCCGTGCCCTCCAAGTGGTACACACATCTCGATGTTCGACTATCTCAGCCTCTCGCTGATCGGCTCTTCAGTGTGGGCGATACGGGTATTAAACCCCAACATGCCCTACGATGGTCCTGGCCCGGGAAGTCCAGCGGCTCCTTGCTACTGCAACACCGTGTTCTACTCGCTGCTTTCCGCTTGTGCAACTTGTCAAGGCTATTTCGGAGAAGATGGTATCAACAAGTGAGCGGTCGTCTCTCCCAGTCCATTCGGTGGGTTCTGATATGTCCCGTCATCCGCATAGCTATACACAGCACACGGCGAATTGTCCACGCGATCTACTAGACAGAGGGCAAGGCTTCTCTCTCTTTGCATTTGTCTTCTCACGTTCTGACATGATACATCAGGTACCATAGGGACATCCCCCGCGGGACCGTGTTTCCCGAGTGGGCGTACTTACCCCTCCGCGTACGCCTTCCTCCTCGCCGCTTCCCCGTTGATGGGCGTAAAAACTTCACATGTTCAGAACGACCGATGGGATGAGAACGCTGCTTCCGTTCTTGCCCTTCAAAGTGCGGTCTTATCATCAGCGAGTGTTGCGAATACTCACTCGAACATAATGACATCATATAGATATGCCGGAAAGCGCTAGCGCCACCGCGTCCGCTTCGACATCGACCTCAGCGAGTACATCACCGGAGCCCTCTCCAACGGGCGATGCTGCACCTACAGCCAGGTCTACCAGTGTCGTCGGTCCTGCCGTAGGTGGTGCCGTGGGGGGTCTCGCAGCGCTACTTATCGGCATAGCGATGCTGTGCCTTCGACGGCGACGGACCAAGGTAACGTCGCGCAACCAGGTCGCCGTCGGAGGCGTGCTCGTTCCCACCGAGAGCTACTACGGGCATCACGCGAAGACTACCATTTACGTGGGTTTCGCCTCGATGTCAGAGAGGACTCTAACCTTGACTGACCTGATGCTCGTCTTTGCGCCGAAGGACCCAGATGACCCCAGAACGTTCCCACCTCCCCGAAGCCCGCCGACGACCACGTCAGATTACGACAATTCGTTGACTTTGAGCGATCCGCGCAGCACAGGACGCCAGGTGGCTGAAATCCAGTAACGCTCCTTGAGCGTTCGAGCGCTCCTCAGAAGGCGGGAAGGCTACGTCTGCGACCACGAGCGGCGCCCTGCTCATCCAGTCATCTATCTGCAGCTGGAAACAAGTCGCACGACACGCTCCTTCACAAGCACGCATGTCCATGTCGAAGGTATATGTAGCGGTCAGTAGTGCCAGCTTCGAGTCGATCGAGCATGTCACCCACGGCCATCAATACACTATCTGCACCGGGTCCGCAGGCCTTGTTGGCAGCGGTCAACGTTTCAACACCGTGGCCTACCGTCCCCGTCCCGTAGCCCGTCACCTGCCACTGAATGTTGATAGGAACGACGGCATAGACGGCTTTACGAGATGCGACTGCAGCTGGACACGATGGTGCAGATGGACCGTAGCAACGCCAGAGTAGAAGGAAGGTCCTAATACTATGGTATGCGGCCATCTATGGCAGTCGAGGATATGATAGCGTCCATGCATTGATGGAAGACAAGAAGCCGCCCAAGTACCTGACCCCGCCAATGGTCGCGCTTGTCGTTCTTGGCTGATGTGATGGGACTGTCGGAGCTGTCCGGCGAAAGGACACTTCGGCACTTTGACACTCACATATTCTCAGGAGCTCTCAGGGCATGTAAGTGTGCACTGATATCATCTTCTCGCATCAAGCGCCATCTCTGTTCTCATCAGTGTTGGCGCAAGAATCATATGGAGGCCTTGTCTTGCTCATATGTAAGGTATGCAGCTCCGACTGTAGCTATCTCCCTTTTGCTTCAGTCCCTGACCACTCTAGAGCTTGCTACAGCGATGGCATCCCGTGCTGGACAAGGGAGGACAAATGCAACGTGTCTACCGGAGTATGAATGGGTATGTATGCTGCGCAGATCGAAGTGATGCCTCTCTCACGATTGCATCACATAGATGAACAACTCGAAAGGCCAAAATCCGTGTCTCGCAGCATCCTGGGCGATCGTAGCATGTCCTCCAAATGGTACGTATATTGTCGCTGCTCTCAAACCGTAGACCGAGCGTCTGACCAGCTTCTACAGAGTGGGATATACGAGCGCTGAGCCCCGGAAAGCCCTATACTGGCCCTCGTCAGGCGAGCAGGGCGTTTCTATGTTACTGCAACAATGTGTACTATTCATTGCTCGCGGCTTGTGCAACGTGTCAAGGCTACGTTGGCAATGACGGTATCAATGAGTAAGAGATCTCTACGAGGTTGTCACTTCTTGCTTAGCTGCGTCCTGATTCGGCACCTTACCGCATAGCTTTTCGGAGCACATGGCAAAGTGTCCTCGTGGCACTCCGCTAGAGGAAGGGTACGCCTTCTACGTTTCTGTGACTTGTCTTTGTGTCTAGTTCGCTGAAGGTAGTGTTCAGATATCCAAGGAACATCCCACCCGAGACCGACTTCCCCGCATGGGCATATTTACCTCTCGTGGTACGTGCCGATCCTGACCGCATTGATTCGTAAGACTGTCTGACAGACTTCACACCAGAATGATCGATGGGATGAGCAAGCTGCACTTGCTCTCGCTACACAAGGTGTGTTCATCCCAGTAGCGAACCCTGCAGAACCACTTCAACCCGACCCGTTAATCAGCCGCTCCGGGAAGTACTCACTCGCCGCTGTCCTCATCGACCTCAACCGCTCCGGGAAGCACTCACTCGCCGCTGTCCTCGTCGATCTCGGCCGCTCCGGGAAGCACTCACTTGCCGCTGTCGTCGTCGACCTCAGCCGCTCCGGGAAGCACTCAGTCCTCGTCGACCTCAGCGCCGACGAGCACCTCCCCAGGGGCCTCGATCACAAACGAACCGGTGTCCGTGTCTTCGACCGAGTCGGCAAGCATCATCGGTCCAGCCGTCGGTGGCGCAGTTGGGGGTGTTGCGGTGCTGCTTCTTGTCGGCGTAGCCGTCGTGCTGTACCTTCGTTGCCAACGTGCCAAAGCAGACTCGGGTCACCAGGTTGTCACCGGCGGCGTGCTCGTCCCGGTCGACAGCTACTACGGGCACTACGCGAAGGCTACTCTTTATGTGCGTTTCCGAACCTTGCAGTCGCCATGACAACGGGTACTTGTACTGACCCGATGCTTGTACTCGCGCTGCAGGACCCGGACGATCCGACTACTTTCCCCCCTCCACGAAGCCCCCCGACTACCGCAGCGTCGACCTATGATCCCTCGGTCACTCTGAGTTCCTCCACGCAGCACAATTCCCGGAGCGCGGGGTGGCAAGTAGCGGAGATTCAGTGATCGGCTCTCTCGACTCAGGAGGACGCACGAAGGAATTCTGTACGGGTGTCCGTTGCTGCGGACTGCGATTCGTTGGCTATGGTATATACGTCTGAGGCCGGAGATAGCTACTCAACCCGCCGATTTGAGAGACAAGGTCAGTCCATCGGAACTGAATCATGCGCTACGTGCCAGCTGCTATGTCCACGAGCTTGCCACAGGCGATCATCGGTTCATCCTTCGCACGGCGACCGCCCAGCATGCGTTACTGGCAGTGTTCATCATTGAGGCCTGAGGGTTCGTTGCGCGTTCTACTACGCCTCTCCGAGATATTGGCCTCCTCGTCGACGTCCGAGTCACGTTGGCAGCCCCATCATCCAATCTCTGTGCCGCGTCTGCGTCTTCGCATGGACGATGATCCATTCACAGTGGGCTATAACATCCGTACTGCGATATTGCCAATGGCCACACACATATCGGACGCCTCCGGCTCAACTGCCTCGGGCAGTGGCGATTTCTTGTTGTGCTCTCATAGCCTGAGATGAGCTTGTCGCCACAGGAACAAACACACTCCACATACACTCAATCTCAAATCCATGCGCGAAGGCTCTGCAGAAGGTTTCCATTCGGACATAGTACGGTGAGCGAGCACCTTTCTCCCATGCGATGTGCTGTGATATTCCACATGTCTGACATCGTTTTTCAGCGTCAGAACCCGCCTCCCCATTCATAAGGGACAAAATTACAGCTTTTTCGCCTGCGTCGTGCTTGGATTCTGACACACACTCCACGTACCAACAGTATGCCTCCACAGCTTCACGCTCGACAAGGCGCGACAAGGGCGACATGTCTACCGGGGTCCGAATGGGTACATGACACTCACGGTCTTCGTGTATCCCTCTAACGTTTGACATGTTCCATCGCAGATGAACAACCGAGAACATGGTCAGAGTCCCTGCCTCGTCGCCTCGTGGGCGGTCGTCCCTTGTCGAGGGTCCAACGCGGGTATACTTTCCTTCGGTTGATGGTACGGCAGTTGGATCTGACCTGAGTTCGAGCAAACCCATGGGTGATAGATCCAATGCATCCGTACCTCGGACCTACTCCGACAAGCGACTTGTTCCGGTGTCGCTGCAATACAGTATTCTACTCGTTACTCGCTGCCTGCGGCGCATGTCAAGGATACCACGGCATTGACGGTATCGAGAAGTACGTCCACACTCGGCTGTTTCGGGAACCGTACTAACGCAGCGCCTTGTAGCTTCACAGTGCATATGGCGGATTGTCCGCCTGGCTATATTGTGCATAGACAGCGAGTCTCCATCATCGCTTGCTCCATTATGACTCCTGATCCGTTGCGCTGATATGCAGATACCCGCAAGACATCCCTCCCGAGGTCACGATTCCTGATTGGGCATACCTGGACGTTGTGGTATGCGCTACAAATGTGTCAATTACACACGGTACCTGATCAGACTGCCAGAACGATCAATGGAACGAGGCAGCTGCGTCTGCTCTAGCTCTTCAAGGTACGTCTGTGCTACTGATGATTGTCATAGCAGTCCGTGAACGAACGCAATCCACAGATCCGGAGAGCGCCACCTCGAAGTCAGCGTCGGCTTCTTCAGCGACTGTTTCACCGGACGCCGCCGCCACGCGCTCACCCGTTTGTATCGCTACTAGGTCCGCTCCTAGCGCACACAGCACATCGGGGCAATCTTACGGCGTTGTCGGCCCGGCAGTGGGGGGCGCGATTGGAGGCGTAGCGATCCTACTTCTGATGGTCATTGCCATCCTGATGTACCTGCGTCGTCGACCTGTTCTGGTTTCCTCTCGCCACGGTAAAGCCACCACTGGAGCAGCGCTCACGCTACCCGAGCATCCCAGCGGTGGACATCACGCGAAGCCTCAACTCTACGTGCGTGTCGCCTCGCAGTCATCCAGTTCACTCTCATTTGAGTATACTCATGTTTGTGTGGATGACCTCACTACCTTATCACAGCTAGCAAGCCCTCCGAGGAGTGCTCCGTCAGACTATAGCACTGTAGCAACGGTCGGTGCGCTTTCGTAGAGGTCGCGGGCATTGCATGGCCTATCGTGTTCGAGATAGTGGTGGCCGCAGGTGGCTGCGGTCCCATAGTTCGTGGCGTATGCCAGTGTCGAGACGAGAGTGTGCGAACCGCAATAGATGCGTTGTCTGGACCAAGATGTGCAACCAGTGAATTCAGTTTACGCAGATCATCTGAGCCGCTTAGTTACGGTAAAAGACAACTATTTATCTGCCTTAAGCGTCAACTATTTCACTGCGCGCCTCCGCAACGAGCGTCTGCGCCGCCTTCTCGCCCACTGCATTCCTCCCCAAATTATTTGACCCACCAGGAAATGCTCTCCGGCCCTCATCAAATATCTCACTCCGTCTCACCTCACGCCGCGCACACAGCGTCTAGTGCCATCAAATATTTCACCCACCCGTTCACCAGGCATCCTGCGGCATTCATGTGCGCGTCACCCCCACTGGGATATTTCATGGACTCTGAAATATTTCGCCCCTGCCTGTTGATGCACTCCTCCTGCGCCCTGTAATCTTGTTCACTGCTCCTCAAATAATTCATCCGTCTCCATTCATGTGCGCGTCACGCCCAGTCAGATATTTCATCCCTCCTCAAATACTTGAAGCACTCGGGCAGTGCGCGCCTCCTCCCCGCTCGTCTTCATCACCGGCCCTCAAATATTCTATCGACATGGCTCCATGTGCCTCTGATGCCCAGTGAACTATTTCCTCGCTCCTCAAATATTTCACCACTGCACTTTCCCTGCGCGCCTCCTTGTGCGCCGTCATTTCCCATACTGCCTCTCAAATATTTCATCCATCTGCCCTCCTGTGCGCGTCATGCACAGTCCGCCATTTCATCCCCTCTCAAATATTTCCCCGCTGCAGCGCTGCGCCTCAGATATTCCATCCATCCGGGTTTATGTGCGCGTTGTCCACAGTCAAATATTTCAACCCACCTCAAATACTTGATAGCGGTGGGCGTCGCGCACCGCGCCATCTGGCCCTCTGCCTCCAATATTTGACCCTGGTGCCCCCTGCATCCATGTGCGTCTCCCGCACCCCAAGCACTCCCAGTATCACCCGGTGAAACATCTGGGCGCCCTTGAAATATTTGGGCGCCCTTGAAATATTTGGGCGCCCTCCCTGCTCCCGCACGATGAGATAACTCACGCACCTCGAATATCTCGGTCTGTGATCTCGCCCCACCAGCGGTCCTCCTCATAGCGTCGCCATCTCTGCCCCATCGATGTGTCCTGCTATAAGCCAGACAGTAAGTACATCGATGCGGTATAGTATCCCTGACCACACGCCTATTAGCCAGTGCGAAGATTCATGCCCGATGACCACTTACTACGCTCTCCCCTGTCCCTTCGGATCCGACCCACGAGCCTTCTTGTTCGCCTCCATTACCGTCGTACCATCGTCGTTCTTGCGCTTGCGCGCGTTGCCCTCGACACCTTCTCCCTGGGGCTCAGCCGAAGGCGTGATGTTCCCGCCGTCTGAAACCACCGCCTGAGCCTCCATGTGGGCGGCGCTGGTCCAGACCCCAGCTACTGTCTCTTGCTGGTCATCTTCACGAGCTCTTTCTCCCGAGGCGGCGTTCTCCTCCTTTTGCCGTCGGCGAGTCATTCTTGGCTCTCCTACGGGAGGACCCACGGCCTTCCTCTTCCGGGTGCGCCGCTCCTGTGCGTCCGGTGGCAACGCCTCGTTCTGTACCGCGGCGGCGCCGGCCTGGACGATTGCTTCCTCTGCTCCTCCAGCCTTGCCATCGCCACCTTGTCCCCCACCTCGCCCACGCCCTCCTCTCCCTCCACGGCCTCGCCCTCTACCTCTACCTCGTCCTCGTCCCCCTCGCCCTCGCGCGCCGCCTGTGCCCTTGCCTTTCTCCGTTTCTCCCGAAGGCTCACCGTTCACACCACCCCCCGCCTCCGCCTCCCCCTTCCCCGGCTCCCCCGCCGCGCGCTCGGGCTCGGCTCCCGCCGTGGCTTCAGCCTCCCGGCTCTCTGGCAGTGGCTCGTTGGGCGCCGTCTCCGCACGCCTCGTGTCCGGCATGATGGCCCCGGTGTCCGTCGGCGGGGCGTGGCGCGCGCACTCCCCGTCCTCTGCGCTGGGGTCGCTGGGTGGCTGGGCCGTCTCTCCGGCTCGCTCGCTGCTGGCTTCTGGCTCGCTGGCAGCGGTGTGCTTAGCCGTGGCGCTAGGCATCGTGCCGCCTGTCTCGCCCGTCGTCCGCTCGTGGCGTGCGCATCTGACATCGCTTGCCCCAGGCTGGCTCTTGTCGTCGGGCGTCGCTGCCGTCGAGGGCGCCGCGCCTGCTTGCCCGCCGGATGCGGAACCGCCGTCTTCCTTGTCATGTAAGCCATCATTGCGGTTTTCTTCGCACGGGCGCGCGGCGCTCCCATCCCCCGACGGGGTGATGGGTGGAACGCCGTCCACTGAAGGCGGGCTGGCCGGTGCACCCCGCCCCAGGGACTCCGCCGGCGAGCTCTTCGCCTGCCCGTTGCCGCTCGTTGCCCCGGCTGAGGGTTCACCGCGTGAGGTTGGTTCGGCCTCCTTTCCCCCGGCCTTGGGCTCGTCCTTCGTGCTCTCGTCGGGCGTACCAACCTCGCTTGATCG